>ML799512.1:359255-399053 GCA_009831015.1 Picea engelmannii | reverse complement strand
AATTACCCATTTATTATATCTAACTACCATAGTGGGCCTTATTTAATAATATAGTGGACCTAGTCCACCTTACATTGAATGACCTCCACTATCATCACTATGGGCCCTCTAGGCCCCCCCACTACCTCTCTAGCTACCTTACATTCCATCCCCCTTATGAAAGCATTGTCCTCAATGCTTGATGTACAACCATATACTAGGGTCCCATGGATAATTATGGACCATAATGTTGAAGAAGCCTGGAGAACCAAGGTCCCGTGTAGAAAGTAAAGCCACCATGCTGATGTAGTCCAACCACCATTGTAAGCCAGAGTCCCATGTCCAAGTGCTCATGTGAACTACCCGTGGAATATTTTGGAACCCAATAACCAACTCCAAATGATGCTCTAAAGACTGACACCTATCATGTGGATCCAAATAAGAAGATCCACCCACATAGTGGAAAAGGGTCGTAGTAGAATCTGGAAGGAATAATACCATTGTAGAATATGCATACTAAACGCTGGTAACTAGCTCATGATGTGGGACATTGATTTTCTCTACAGAAGGTGGAGTGGAGTCATCAAATAAAATATGGAAGTGGTTGCCATCCCAGAAATGACAACTATCCATATACCAATCATCACAATCATCCTCAAAATCATACCAAGCATATATTTATTGATTATATTCATCCCTGAGGCCCTCCATAAGAAATATTTCCTGCATGTTATTCAATGAATCTTGAATACTACGAAAACTATCATTGAGGCCGTCTGTGAGACTGTTTGTGAGGCTGTCTGTGAGGCCATGTGCAAATGCATCCAATGTGTGAAACAATTGGAATTTGAATGATTCAAGAATTTCTTTCAGGTTTTGAGAAGAAATAGCCATCTGATCACCCTATGAACCCTTCGGTTCCGCAACCGTCACGAAAAAACCCAAAAAAATAGAACAATAAATTACAACAGAAAATCGCGGTTTTTTCTAAAAAAAACCCTAAAAAACTGTTGAAGTTAAAATGCTCATAACTTCACTTCTCGGACTTCATTTCGGCTGATTTTTTTTTTGAAATTGGGTGAAATTGTAAGAGGAACTCAGATCTGTAATTTATTTGGGCAAATTTGACCTCCAAATTCTACAGAAATAAAAACAAAGCGCTCCGCCGTCCATAGAAAAAACCTGAAAAATTGTAGATTTTAAAACCTCAATATCTTGACCTTCCGGACGCCGTTTCGAACAAATTTTTTTTTCAACTTGGGTGTTTTTCTGAGATGAACTCAGATATACAACCTGTTTCTGCAAATTGTGCATGGAAATATACTTAAAAGTTCTGGAATGTCTCGGCCCTCTTTTTTCTTCTCCAAAACAAAATCTGCAAAAATAAAAACTATTTGCCCACAATGTCTGCCCAAGGAAAGTGCTCTGATACCAGTTGTTAATTACCTGAATAGATCTGCAAATATACTTCAATAATACCAAGAATAAACAATAAACCATTCACCATAACATGAACACAAGAAATAGAGTTGAATACAAAAGCACCACAACAGATATACAAGAACAATATGCAAAATCTTATTTATTACTATCAAACCCTTGAGGTAGGGCAACACCATACAATGGGTCCTATTATGGAAGGGATCCTCTCCTGTTCACTTGCCTCTTCAAGGGGGCATCCTCCTATTGAGCTACAACTCACAATACAATATTTTTCTTCATGTCTCATTACATTGCTTGAACCCCTTTATATAGTGCTCCCATCACCTAAGAACATTCTAGAGGAGGAATCTTCTAGAAGTAAAACCTTCTAAGAAGTCCTCTTACATTTATTATATCTAATTATCCATTTATTATATCTAAATACCATAGTGGGCCTTATTTAATAATATAGTGGACCTAGTCCACCTTACATTGAATGACCTCCACTATTATCACTATGAGCCCTCTAGGCCCCCCCACTACCTCTCTAGCTACCTTACAGAAGATGTGGCATAAATTTCGTGGGTATCTACCATAAATTTTGAGGGACATCTCCACCAACCTTTGATTAAATCAGAGTAAGTTTGGTCTACCTCAGTGCATTCCTTTCTCTAAAATTCAGCTATAAATTCAACATTGTAAATGAATTTAGGATTGAGTGAGAGTTTGTACATAACCTGGATATGTTCAGGTCTGAATGAGACGATAATAGCCCCTTGATCATTTAAAACGCTTCTTGTTGGAATATCAACCTTCTCTAAATCCCAACTAATCATTTCATTGTACGCCATGAGCCATGGGCATGCTGCAATCTTGTGAAGTTCTGATTCTGCTATGTCCTAAAGGTGATTCTCGGAATCATTAAGGCAATTTTTTATCTCATAGTCCATATTTTCATAGATTTGTCTCCATGATTTGATCGAGTCGATAACATGTGGCGTGGTGTCAGATATGACATATCCCTCTGGGCTGGAAATCTCAGTTGTATCTTCACTCTTCTTGGGTCCCTTCTTTGGTTCCATATATTTCGTATTGGAACGAAAACCTGTCACAAAAGAGAGGTGTGTAAGCTTGGCTGGATGTGACTTACTCCTGATACAAAGTGCAAGAATAAGGTTCAAAACACAGGACTTTAATTTTCCTTTAACTCATTTTATGGTGAAAGTACTAATGCAGCTGCCAAGAATTTAATACCTTTAATGCAAAGAATATTTATGAGATATGCATTTGTGTCACAGAAATCACTAGCTATTCGTTATTAATATGGCCATATTTCGACGATTATAAAATCAAAATTTGAAAGGTCTCGTTCAACAGAACCTGAAAAATGAAAATACCTAAGAAGTTTAATTACCATTAAATGTATTTTTTAAATGAAGTTAGTTCATTTTAAACATTTCTATTGAGTCATGACTTCGCGTTTCGAGGTTTCGGGGATCTCGCTTACATGAGGTATGTCGCCACTAAACCCCGAATCTCGAAATCATGATGGGATTAGTTTAGGCCTTAACTTTGGTATTGAGTCAGGACTTCGCGTTTCGGAGTTTCGGGGATCTCGCTTACATGAGGTATGTCACCACTAAACCCCGAATCCCGAAATCGTGATGGGATTAGTTTAGGCCTTAACTTTGGTATTAGTAATTTAATTAATCAAGATCAAGAACTAACTTCCAATTGTTTTTCGGGAAATCGGGGATCGAGATTTCCTGATTCGAAATGTATTGAAAACTTATTGTTCTGAGTAAACCCAAATCCCAAAAGGTTAAACGATTGTTAATTAACTCCTTTAGGGTTTTAATTTATCGTGATTAAAATTACTTTACAGAACGTGCGTCGAGACTTTAAAAACACTTGAGATTTATGCCTTTTATTATTAAAAACTAAATCCATTTCGAGATTTTGGTACCGGGCTTTTGGGATTCATAGCGAGGATTATACCTTATGAAAAGCCAAATCCCGAAAAATAAAATTTGTAGTCTTAGAGATAGAAAACTTTAAGACCTAGTTTCAACACACCAAATTGCATATCCCTACATATAACCCTTCCTCTTCCTCACCTCCACATCCTGAAGGTGACCATTCCTCTCATTCAAATAACTTTCAGAACCATCACTTTCAATGTGACCTATGCCTTCCGTGGGTGGATGTGACCAAATTTGATGGCTCGGGCCCCACTGGTTGGGTAACCCAAATGGAACATTATTTCTCTTTATAGATCAAGAATGATGGCAATGGTGGCAATGGAGAAAAACTTCTCATCAAGGGTATATTGCTTGGACACACTTTGTGGCAGATCTTTATGAATGCTTTGAAACTAACACCAACCATTTGGGCCATTTGACAAAGTTGAAACAAAGGGCATGTCTGATGCCTTTTTCCGAGAGCATTTTATCAGCGGCCTCAAGGATGAGATTCAGGCCCATGTCCTCATGGCTCGGCCTCAGAGTTGGGTGGAGGATACTAAAAGAGCTAAAGAAGAACAACAGGTGGTATCCTCTCAAAACCAAAAACCCTCCTTTATCCCTTTCCCTAAACCAGTAAATACCACTACTCCCTCTGCTCCACTAAAGATCCAAAAATTGACTAGGGTTGAAATGGCTGAATGAAAACTCAAATACCTTTGTTATAATTGTGATGAAAAATATTTCCTGGGCCACAAGTGTAAATAAAAAAATATTTTTATGGCCATCTCCGAGGATATTTCAGAAGAGGATGTAGAAATTCCCCTTGTGTCTGAGTCACCTGAATCCACTGACATAACCCCTCCCTTAGACCCTCCTGAAGTAGAACCCGTCATTTCCCTCAATGATCTCACTAGCTTCTTCACTCCCCAAACCCTCAAGATAATCGGTTACATCAAGCATTAGAAGGTCATTATTCTAGTTGATAATGACAACACCCATAATTTTATTCATTGCCACATTGCCCAAGAAACTCATTGCTACATCCATGCTATCAATAATTTCCAAATCATGATTGCCAATGGTGGTTCCATTAAATGTGCAGGGCATTGTGAAAATGTGCGTCTCCAAATTGGTGACTACCACCTGAAATCCCATATGTTTGCTATCGACATGGGAGGTTGTGACATTGTGTTGGGTGCAGACTAGATAAGGACTTTGGGTCCCATTCTCATGGATTTTAAAGACTTAACCATGTAATTCGACCAGGAGGGCCACCAATATAAGTTCCAAGGCATCACTATCGGTTCACTTGATATCATTAGTTCCCATCACATGGAAAAGATGCTAAAAAAGGTCATTCTGGTGTTATTTCCCAAATCCATGCCATGCAAGCAATAGAGACACCCTTGGTCCCGCAAGACCTCCAAACCATCCTTTCTAAACATCAATTGGTCTTTTCCACTCCCCAAGGACTCTCTCCTTCCTGTGGTGTTCATGATCATTCCATTCCCCTTGTACCCGAAAGCCTTCCTCCCAATATTCGTCCATATCATCACCCATTTTCCCAAAAAATTGAAATTGATAAAATGGTCTAGGAACTCCTTAATGCAGGCGTTATCCACCCTAGTACAAGCCCCTACTCTTCTCCTGTGGTCATGGTCCTAAATAAAGAAGGTTCTTGGAAAATGTGTCCTGACTTCCGTGCCCTAAAAAAACTTACCATCAAAGACAAATTCCCCATTCCTGTCATTGATGACCTTCTGGATGAATTGAGTGGCGCCCAATTCTTCACTAAACTAGATCTTCATTTGGTCTACCACTAGATATCTATGAAAGAGGCAGACATTCCCAAGACCGCCTTTAGAACTCATGAGGGTCACTATGAGTTTTTGGTCATTCCCTTTGGCTTGTGTAATTCCCCCTCCACCTTCCAAAGCCTCATGAATCATGTCTTCCATCCTTTTCTTCACCATTTTGTCTTATTTTTCTTTGATGATATCCTCATCTATAGAAAAACCTAGACAAAACATCTTTCTCATGTGGATCAAGTTCTCCATCTACTCTCTCAGCACCAACTTTTCCTGAAACAGTCTAAATGTGCTTTTGGCGCCTTAGAAGTAGAATACTTGGGCCATCTGGTTGGAAAGGATGGCATCAGGGTGGATCCTAAAAATATTGAAGTTATGCAAGACTAGCCTCACCCAAATAATTTAAGAGCTTGCGTGGATTTATGGGCTTAACAGGGTATTATCGCAAGTTTGTTAAGAATTATGGGAAGATTGCAGCACCTCTCACTGCTCTCCTAAAAATGAACTCTTTCACTTGGACTCCATCCGCTGCTCAAGATTTTCAAACCTTGAAGATGGCCATGTAAACCACTCCAGTCCTCACCCTTCCCGATTTCACAAAGACCTTTGTGTTGGAATGTGATGCCTCAAGGAAAGGAATTGGTGTTGTCCTTATGCAAGAGGATCGACCTTTGGCCTTTACCAACAAGCAACTATCTGAAATAAATCTGAGAAAATCCATCTATGAAAAGGAAATGTTGGCTATTCTACATGTCGTTGATCTATGGCACCCTTATCTATTGGGGCAACATTTCCAAATTAAGACAGACCATCAAAGCCTCAAGTATTTTTTGGAACAATGCATTTCCTCCCCAGAACAACAAAAATGGGTGACTAAGCTCTTTGGATATGATTATGAGATCATTTGCAAGAAAGGAAAAGACAATGTGGTTGCGGATGCACTTTCCTAAAAATATGAAGATGAAGGATCCCTTTTTTCTCTTTCATTCATTGTCCTAGATTGGCTCCAAGCCGCTCGCCAGGAATGGCTACAAGATCCTAAAAGTTCATAGTTGATCCAACAATTGTAGTCCAATGCTCCAGCTTCCCCAGGGTACTCTTGGCTCCATGATGAACTTCGATACAAAGGCCATTTGTATTTAAGTAAAAAATCAAAGCTTAAATCCACGGTACTTTCTGAGCTTCATGCTACACCCACAGCAGGGCACTTTGGGTTCACCAAAACCTATGACAGTGTCAAACGTTCCCTTTTTTGGGATGGTATGAAACAAGACATTCTTAATTTTTTTGTTGAATGTGATGTATGTCAACGCAACAAGGGAGAAACAGACAAATCTCCAGGCACACTACAACTGCTCTCGATTCCACTTGCTATTTGGAAGGATATCTCTATGGATTTTATTATCGGCTTACCCAAATCAGGAAATAAATCATTCATCATGGTGGTTTTTTATCACCTTTCCAAGTATGCTCATTTATGCGCCCTTCAACACCCGTTTACAACATCCACGGTGGCTCAAATTTTCATGGATAAGGTGTTCAAGCTTCATGGCATGCCACACTCTATTGTTTCTGATCACAACCCAAATTTCACAACAAATTTTTGGCAAGAACTGTTCAAGATACAAGGCATCGAATTGCATCTCAACACAACTTATCATACCGAGACTGATGGCCAAACGGAAGCTGTCAACAAGTGTTTGGAAACATATTTGAGGTGTTTTTCCTTGGAAAAGAAAAATCAGTGGGCTCAATGGTTACCCCTAGTTGAATGGTGGTACAACACTTCATACCATACAACTACATGCATGACTCCTTTTGAAGTAGTATATGGACATAAGCCACCTTCAGTTCTCTCATACTTACCAGGTGCCTCGAAAGTCCAGGTGGTTGACCTAACACTTACAGCTCGAGAGGCTATTCTCTGTACACTCAAAGAGAATTTGGTCATGGCACAAAATCACATGAAGAAACAAGCAGATCAAGGTCTCTCTGAACGTCAATTTGCAGAAGGCGATCAAGTGTTTCTTCGATAACAACCTTACAAGAAAACTTCCCTCAAGGCCGAGCATTGTCAGAAGCTAGCGCCCAAATTTTATGGTCCTTATATCATTCTCAAGTGTGTGGGACAAGTAGCCTATTAGTTAGCTTTGCCCATCCATTCGAAGCTACATCCTATTTTTCATGTTTCATTCTTAAAGAAGGTGATTGGAGCTAAGTGCCAAATTCAAACCAAAATTTCAGAGTTATCTGAAGAAGGATCCATTTGGCTATGGCCAAAAGTAGTTTTGGACCAGCGTGAGAATTGCCTACATCAGAGAACCATCAAGGAAGTGCTAGTCCAGTGGAAAGATACAACTCCAACAGATGCCACTTGGGAACCAACTACCATTCTGCAACAATTTCCTCATCTCAAGCCTTGAGGACAAGGATGTTTTTAAGGTTGTGGACATGTTAGGGTCCTAACCCTCACATAGGTAGAACAATATATTCATATGTAATAAAGGTTATTATTAATAAGGCCTTTCAATAAAATAGAATAAGGCAGATGTAAGAAGACCTAATACAAGATTCCTCTTCTAGAAGGATGTTCCTCTAGATGACTCTTTTTAGTATAAATAAGAGTCGAGGGTATGAGAACCCTAGTGTTATAACCCTAAATTGCACCACACATGCTTACCTGGCATCAGGCCAACTCATATCCCTTCATTTCCAAAACATCTGTTGAACAACCTCTTTGAAAATCCTCTTGGGTGAAGGTACACACGCCCTAACCCACTACTGCATGCGGGTGAACGCTGGAAGGCCTACTACAACCCATGTTTACCTAACAAAGCACAAAAATAGGAAAGTTTTCGACAGGACGAAAAGATATGGGTCAGTTAACTGAAACTCCCGGCCTTGCATGGACGAGAGTTCGTCCAAAACCCTAGCCCCTTCTAGCCTATAAAGGAAGGGGCAGGGGTACTATTTGGAGGAGGAAAATTATAGCAAAGAAACTCTGCCCATTTGCCAAATCCATTTGTCCCAACCCTTTATCCTTTCCTTGAGCCTAAGGAGAATTAATGCAAAGTAGTTGGAGGAAAAAAGAAGAGGAGGAGCCCAGGATCAGGATCAAGGAGAGGTGGCCGGTCTCGACTTTGATTGTAAGTTGATTCATTTTGAAAATAATAAAAGAATACTTTTCCCGTCCCAATGCATGAGTTATCTATGATTTATGTAATTTATGATTAATTTCTAACCCTCAAGTAGAAAAGTAGCATGCATGTGTAGTGTTTTGTCTCAATTGCAGGTTAACTTTGGAAGGAGCAGCGCAAGTAAGCGGGCAAAGCACAACGAAGGATATAGAACAAACATCAGTAAAAAGGTTAGTAGTTCCTTTCCATGCATGTACCATGAAAGAGGGGTTTAAGTTTTGGGTGGTAGGTTAAAAAGTCATTTCTTTACAGTCAAAATCTGCATGCAAATATGACCCTAGTTTGCTAGTCCGTAGGGTATTTTTCCCAACAACAGAATTGGCGACCGTACTGGGGAAGATACTCTTTAGGGTTTCCAGATTTAGTTGAGTTTTTGGGTAGTTTAAGAGATTAGATTTTGTGTTTATTTTCCTGTCTTTTTCAGTAATGCCTGAGCTAGCAGGAGCCTGGTTCTCTATACCATTTTTCCCTGACTGTTGCTTGACGACAGTTTTCGGGACACACAGAGGTACACACGACCTGCAGAAAGCCTGCACGCGTGTGCCCGCACCCTAACCTTATATATCCCACGTTTGAACTCCTGTTGTAAAGGTTTCAGTAGTGTGTAGGAGTTCAGAGAACTTGAGAGGCGGTCCTCCTCTTCCCTGTCAGAATTATACATTCTCAGGGGGCTTTCTAGATCCTGTCTGAGTCTTCCTGGTTCATAGTCTTGTCTTAGTTTGCTTTATCGCATTTTGTTATTCCTTGCAATTATTTTTCTTTTCTATTAAGAAGAAGCATCCAAGCCTTTAAGAGACCTTGGTTATCAATACCAGAGGCCTCTTCTTGGTCTGGGCTGCATGTGTTAGTTTTTTCTTAGAGTTTATACATACACGCGGCCTATGCAAGTTCAGCCTGCGGGTACACGCGCTCTGTTGTAGCTCAGCACACGTTTGCACGCGTGCTGTTTCAGTGACAGTAGTGTGCTTGACTGACTGCTTTTCAATCAGGGTGGGGCAGTCATCCCCTCCTATGGTGAGAAGTGTTCCTCTCAGGTGTTTGAGTCTAGGGTCACACAGTCAGTAGGTTAAGGCCTCTTATCCTTAGCCTGTTTTTTTTTTCTTAGTTGATATTTTATAGAAAAGATTAAAAAGAAAGATTTTGTTTTATGGTTTTTAGACAAGCAGAAGAATTTGTGCTTTTGATTGCTATTGTGTGTCTTTGCTTTGATTCTTTGTGATCTGCACTTTAAGCTAGAATTTTGTTTTGTTTTCTTGGTTTTGTGCTTGCCGGCATTTTCCCTTTGTTGCTTCATTTAGCACTTAAATAAAAAAAATATATATCTCTTTTTCATTTTCTTCTTTGTTTGAAGATTGTGTTGTTGCATCAATAGCTAGGGAGAAGTCTTTTTGTTCATAAGTTTTTTGCAGTACATTTAGAGCATAAGTAGCTCATAGTTGAGCAAAAATACCTTTATGTTTGCTGCATGAAATCTTAGAAAAATTGAAAAGAAAAAGAAGTCTTTCTTTGTGAAAAGTTGTTGATTTTTGCATTTAGTAAAAGTCTTTTGTTTCCAACATTTTTTTATTCATTTTTGCTTTGAGTCTTTACACACCATCAGTTTCACCTTCATACCCCGTGACGTAAAAAAACCCATAAAAACAACGCTAATTTAAAATCTATTAGAATTTTTGTTTGTAGGGTTCACAAACTAGTTCAGGACTAGGGACTTGGATTAGGTTGGAGAGGAAACTCTCCAAGGTCACTCAAAACCAAACATTGGAGTCTGTGATAGGGAGTGTAGAAGCCTAGTTTCGTGGAAGTTATCCGGGACCCCCCTCTAACATAGGGGATAAACACGAGGTCGCATAAGGAAAGGTAGCAGAGATAACCCCTCCAAAGCTGGGCCAAGCGTAGTGGAGAACACATATCGAGGATTTGTTTCGGGATTCCATCGTTTGCATTTTCCACGGGGCTTCATGGGTCTCGAATCCGTTCAAGGTCCTTAGTTTTCTTCCATGCCATTTTCTCTCGTTACCCTTGACAGGTTTCGGGCTTGATACCCTGCTCATTGTGGTCTACTCGACTATCGACTGTACCCGCCTGGTGACTGTTCGCGTGCTGGCAAACTAGTTGCCAATATTTTTAGGGACATACACAGGTGACTGCAGGTGTATACCACGGTACCTAGGACAGACATCGGGCCACGCTTTGCAGAGTATACCCAGAGGGTGCTTCCGTTTTCGAGTTGCACTTGCACCGGTAAGTTGCTCTAGTGTTGGTTGTTGTAACTGTTCTTCAAAATATTTAGTGATTTATTGTCTTATCTCTTAGGGGCTTCTTTTTTAGTGTGTGTTACTGTTTTATCATGTAGAATACCTTAGCGTGTCTTGGATCTTCTCACATAGTGGAGGATCCCGAGCTCCACCGGTCACAAGGCTCCTGGGCCTGCCACTGGTTATACTGGAGCCACCCCCGCCACCATTGAGGCAGAAGCTAGACCAACAAGGGTCTTTTGAAGCAACTGGGTTACAAACCATTGTGCTCGAACAAATCCCAGAGGAATCAATCACCAATATTGGCTCGGTTGAAACCCCAACCACTGATACTTGGCCATGAGTCATTATACCAATCCAATTTTATGAACGCCTGTCAGTGCCTCAAACAGTTATGGAACCAAACGTTGTTACTTCCTCTGGGAATTCTTCCATTCCCACCACCGTTGCTACCACAGGAGAAGCATCTCCTAACTTGTTGTCATCGGTCTAAGTCACTACAGTCTCGGCCGCAACTATGTCGCATAGTGGACCGACCCCATCTATCGTGGCGGCCACAACTCCCTTCACACCTAGTGTGACAGGCCCTCCATTCTCATATGGTATTCCTAGTTCAGGTACAAGTCCTGCACTCACTTACTCCACTTTATAGACTTTGGGTCTGGGGGCAGGGAGCTCTACCGCTCCTCTGCAAGGTCAACTTGGGGGTATTCCTGTCCCTTTTAATGCTTTTCCTTACACTGGAGGTCATATCTCTCCTTCATCCCCTTCTCTTGGTGGTATGCATCAGCAGTCCACCGAGAAGTCTACACACACGAGTTCGTTTGGAGCCGGGAGTCAAGGAAAACCTGCACAAACTCTGCTGGTAGGTTTGTCACCATTTGTTTGGAACGAGATGTTTGGTAACAACACTTTTGCATCCGCTGCTTTCCCATCTAGGGGCACTCGCATCTTTGGACAGTCTACTCCAGCGCAGGGTACTATTCCTGCGACGAGGGCACATATAGTAAGACCTTGGAACTCAGGACAAGGATCCGTTCCCTCCTCTGGAATGCTATTCTGGGGTAATTCTTTCCACAGTCAATGGAACCCTGGACATACTTCTATGCCTCTCCAATCGGGACCGACATGGGGTAATCCTTCCCAAAGTCCTTCAAACACGATGCATGCCCAACATCCTATGTCCTTTATGGGGAATCATCCAATGATGTCTCCACAAATGAAAAACCCTTACGCTGGTCAGGGCCATGGTTTCTACCAGAATCCGAGCCAACAACCAACTGTTTCCTGGCAGCCTGGTGCCAGTCAAACTCCGGGATCCTTTTTCCCAGGCTATCAACAGCAACCCAAACTTCCATTCTTAGCGACGTTACACTTTCCATATTTGATAAGGTTGTTAAATGATCCTATTTGTCATGATCCACGTTGGCCTCCTATGCCAACGAAGTTGCCTTCAGACATTCCAAAGTTCGAGGCCAAGCCTAACGAAGATCCAGGTGATCACATGACTACTTTCCATCTTTGGTGTTCATCTAATTCATTGAAATATGACTCCATCCAGTTGCGATTGTTTCAACCTACTCTCATCGGGAGTGCCTTGAAATGGTACATCGAGCTCGATCATTCACGATACTCTTCTTTTGGAAAACTGGTGATGGATTTCCTTAACCATTTTCAGTTACATGTGAGATACGATGTTGGCACAGAACTGCTGGCCAATTTTAAACAGATGACAACAGACCATATCTCTGATCATATCCGAGAGTGGAGAGGCCAAAAGAGTCTAATCAAAGTACCAGTCCCACTAGTATTCCTACTTGAGTGGTTCCTTAAGTCTTTAGTCCCACAATTATCCAAAGACATCGTGACTTCAGGAGTTTTCTCCGAAGAAGATGCCATCATGAGGGATCAACAGTTTGAGCTTATCTATTCTTAGTCTGGTTTATTGTACAACATCCTGCCGGATGCACCACGATCGATACTGGATAAAACTAGACAGAGAGATGGACCACATGTCGATGGTATTTTTGGTTCAACACAAACCAATCTCGCTGAGCAATTGACAAAGCAATTGCAATAGTTATCTATACAACACTCGGTGGCCAACCAGACTACTGCTTTGGCTGCTCCTCCTACCCAAATGTCGGAAGTACACTCCATGTAGACAACTCACCCAAAGGCCACCCAACAGCCTGAAGGGAAGAAAAAACAATGAAAGAAGGGTAATGGGGAGAAAAAACCCATTGATAATGCTAGCGAGGGCACCACGGAAAAATAGAAGGCGAGGTATCCGTGCAACTTGTGTGCAGAAGACCACCCGACCCATCTATGTCCTCGACTTGTAGAGGCCCATAAGTTTGTCACACAACAATAGCAAGCCGTGTTGACTAACGCCTTTCAACATGGGCAAAATTTAACTCAAGCCTCTACAAGTGCCGAAGGGGGAAGCCAAGAAATATTCCCTCCCCCAAACAATTCCTCATCTGCGAACGTATATATGGTTGGGGGTGATGCCTTAATAATGACTAGAGCGCACGACTATAGTAAACCAAGCATGTCTAAGAAGGGTAAAGAAGATGAGATCCCATCTCTTCCTCTACAGATCAAGAAGACGTTGGGTGAAACAATGAAACACATTCCAAAGGGTGCATTTAAGAAAGATTCTCACAACCCAAATGCAAGGGTCGCCCAGAATTGCTCTGTGGTGGAAGATTTATCACAAACCCCTTGTGCAATGTCTACTTTGGAGGTCCTCCAAAGCTACCCTGCTCAGAGAAAATCCTTGTTGACTTCTTTAGGCTCTACTGAGACTTGTAACCCGAGTACCATCATGCTAGACACGACCGACTTAAAACCTCATCTGCCTTACCACGTAGCGTTTCAGATAGTAGTGGCTCATCCCACGAAAACTTTTACATGCAATATCTTTCACACGGTAGTCGACGAGGGTGCCTCGACATGCGTTATGTCGCTAGCATGTTGGAAGGCCATCAACCAGCCCTCTTTGTCTCCATCACCTACTCTCCTCACTACGTTCGATAGTCGTTCTTTCCGGCCACATGGTATCATCCCTTCTTTCCCTATGCAGTTAGGGGGGAAGACCGTGTGTGTCAAGGTAGAGGTAGTCGATGCCCCCTTCGACTATAATCTCTTGTTAGGTCGTAGTTGGACTTATGCTATGTAGGCTATGGTTGCTACAGTGTTCCGAGTCTTGTTGTGTCCACATGAAGGCTGGATAGTGACCATCGATCAATTATCCTTCTCTAGACCTGACCCAGCTTTGGGGGCATCCACGGTTCCCATGATTGATAATCCTCAATCCGGTGTCATCAATGTAGGAGTTGGTTTGTGCCCATCTTTGATGGGTACTTTCGATTACCCACCTCCTCACGACGATGTCAAGTTTATATCTAATCACCACAAGGTTGAGATTTTTCAAGTTTTGTCATTCCGCACGACTTACTTTGCAGATCAGTGGATTCTTCCTTCCCCATCAGCCACGATGGATGTGACGGGGCACTCCAGCATGTCCATGCCCTTTTCGGTCGCTGAAGTAGCGTACTCTTTGGTCCAGCAAGCTTCAGCTAATCCTGATCCGACTCCCACACAAGAGTTGGATCCACTTCTAGAGCCTATCTAGGCTCAGTGTCCTCTTGCTACCACCAATTCGTTAGACTTAGTCTTGCCTTCCGACGAAGCAGCGATCGAAGCGATGACTAGTCCGGAAAAACCTTGGGAAGATCTTCATCACAGATCGTATTTCCTCCCATAGTTAAGCCGAATTGAGGCAGGAGAATTCACTATCACCATGACGGGAGATCAACCATGTCCCATTAATCTCTTAGCTACACAGGAAATTTATGCTGAGGGAAATATGGTGACTATCGTTGCAACTGTACCTATCAACATCTCTCGAAACCCTCACGTCGTGGAGAATGTCTTCGTCGGAGAAGACTACTCCCCCGAAGAGATTCAAATTTACACAGATCTTTTTAAAGAATTCTGTGACGTTTTTTCCTGGTCTTATGAGGAAATGCCAGGCATCGATCCGAAAATAGTTGAACATGAAATCACAACATATCCTGATGTTAATCCTGTTCGACAAAAACTTCATCCAGTCAATCCTAAGAAAGAAACAACCATCAAGACTGAGGTTGAGAAATTTCTCAAGGCAGGGTTCATTTACCCTATCCATTTGACTCAATGGATTTCAAACCCCGTGCCAGTCAATAAGAAACAAGGCACGATTCGTGTATGTACCGATTTCTGTGATTTGAACAAGGCATGTCCAAAAGATAATTTTCCAACCCCATTCATCGACCAGATCATTGATGAATGCACCGGTTGTGAATCTTTTTCGTTCATGGATGGTTTTTCGGGATATAATAAAATCCAAATCAAACCTAAGGACCAACACAAAATGGCATTCATTTGTCCATGGGGTACGTTTGCCTATCGTAAGATGCCTTTTGGCCTTAAGAATGCTGGAGCCACTTTCCAACAGGCCATGTTTTTTGTGTTTCACGACCTCAAACATATAGTCAAGGCCTATATAGATGATTTAGCATCACCCTCTTGCAAGCGAAAGGATCATCCTACACACCTCAGACTAATCTTCGAACGTTGTCACTACTACAGAATTCGCTTGAATCCCAATAAGTGTAGCTTTTGTGTCACATCAGGACGTTTGTTAGGTTTCATTGTTTCAACAATAGGGATCATGGTCGATCCTCTTAAGGTGGAGGAAATAATCCAGTTGCCCCACCCACGCACAATTTTACAACTTCAAAGTCTTCAAGGCAAGGCGAACTTCTTAAGACGCTTCATCGCCAACTATGCCAAAATCACCAAGGGCTTTATGCATTTACTGAAGAAAGACATTCCCTTTTTCTGGGACAAAGCCACTCAATGCTCTTTCAACGCATTAAAACACGCCCTCACCACCGCACCTCTGCTACGACCACCTAATTATAACAAAGACTTCTTATTATATCTAGCTGTCGCAGAGTCAACCATAGGCATGGTTTTAGTTCAGGAAGATGATTCATTTTCATAATACATGATCTATTACCTGATCCGAGGCCTCGTAGGATCGGAACTTAATTATTCCCATCTCAAAAAACTTACATTGGCAGCAGTTCATGCTGTTCAACGGTTCCGTCTCTATGTTCTGTTTCGCAAGACCACCGTTGTTGCTATCGTGAATCCATTCTAGTACATGTTGACACGACAAGTTATCGGTGGAAAAATTAGTAGATGGATGGTAATCCTCCAAGAATTTGACTTACGCTTCATTTCAGCAAAGTCCAAGAAGTCATTGGTCTTCGCAGAACTTATTTTGAAGCTTCCGGTTGAGTCAAGTGACGTGGTGCCTGAGGAATCACCTATCCGGGGGGATATGTTTTTGATTGAATCATTAGACCCCTGGTACGGAGATATATTGATCTATCTCCAGAATTTGAAGTGCCCCACATCTGCTTCTCATGACGAGCGTCGGCGGATACGCCATCAGGATAAGAATTATCTCATACTTGATGATACGTTGTATCGGAGAGGTGTAGATTGCATTTTGCGTCGATGTCTCACTCATGAGGAGGCCATCATAGTGCTCAACGATTGTCATATAGGAGCTTCTAGCGGTCACTTATCTGGGTTGGCGATAGCCCAAAATATTTTACGAGCAGGTTACTTCTGGCCCACACTTATGAAAGATTGTATCGAGTCGGTCAAGAAGTGCCATCCATGCCAAATCTTCTCTCTGAAGATGAGGGCACATCCAGCTCCCATGTTTCCTGTCATCACAGTTGGTCCCTTAAATAAATGGGGGATTGATTACACTACATGCAACCCCCCGTCTGCAAGGGAGCACCGCAATATCATCGTAGCTGTCGACTACTTCACTAAGTGGGTCGAAGCTATGCCGACGTTCAAAGATGATGGAGAGACTGCAACTCTCTTTTTATTCAAGCAAATTATAGCAAGGTTCGGCATCCCAAGAGAGATTTTCACTGACCATGGAAGTCACTTTTAGAATCAAATGATGACCAAGTTAATGTCAAAGCTTGGGTTACGGCAGGAACACTCATCACCTTACTACCCCCAAGCCAATGGGCAGGTGGAAGCTGTAAACAAAACACTTAAGACGATTCTACAATGAACTATCAACTCAGCCAAGTCAAATTGGAATTTGATGTTATACTTGGCATTATGGGCTTACCAAACGTCAGTTAAGACTGCAACCGGTTTCTCACCTTTCCAACTCATTTACGAGTTGGAGGCAGTCTTGCCCATCGAATGTCAAATCCCATCTCTAAAATTGGAAGTACAATTATTGCCGGACACTTCTCCACTTGAAGAACTTTTAGTACACCTTGAGAAGCTTGATGAACAGCGTCGCGATGCGGCCCTGGCCAACGAGGCTCATAAACATAAGGTCAAGTGTCAATATGATAGGTCCATTCGTCCTCGAGTTTTTTCTGAGGGCGACCTTGTCCTGGTCTATGACCAAGATAAGGACCCCCTGGGGGAAAGAAAGTTTAAACCCATGTGGTTCGGACCCTTCATTATTAAGTAGGTTTTAAAAAAGGGCGCTTATCATTTGGTTGATTTTGAAGAGAATGCTTTGGCAGAGCCTAGAAATGGGCTCTACCTCAAGAAGTATTACTCATAGAAAGGTTATTGTGGGTAACTTTTTGTAACATATGTATAGTCTTTGTACTATTACCCTTTTTACATTTCTTTTAAAAAGTGTTATGGATGTGTCATTGATTCTATCTTTCGTCAATATGGAAGATGTCAAGTGAGTCCGAGGTGTTCATTGGGTATGCGGACGGTACTAGTCGACACATGCGGAGGATTGTCTCCACAGCTTGGGTAATCTTTACACCACAGGGTCAATTGTTATCTTCCGGAGGTATATGATTAGGTGACACCATGAATAATGTTGCTGAGTATAGTGCAGTTATTGAGTTGCTTCATGACGCATTGTCATTGATTATCTCTCATCTCCGGGTCTATCTAGATGCTCAACTAGTTGTGTCGTAGCTAAACAGAATATACCGGGTGCATGACCCAAATTTACACCGACGATTCCTTAGAGTACGTCTCTTGGAACGCAACTTTAATTATATCACATATTTTCATGTTCCTAGGAGTTTGAATCAAATCACAGATACTCTAGCTAATCACATTTTAGATTGGCATATTTCTCACATATAAAAAGATCATGAACATAAACATGTAAACACATTTTTGTACACATAATCCATAAGACACAAAAAGAGATAAAAACCATATATAAAAATCATAAAATCCTCAAAGTACATAGATGGGCGCAAGCGCCTCACAAGTGGGAACAATAACGAGTCACTGGGCTTATGCCCTCAAAAAATATATACATATTAGTGCTCGTGGCACATAAAAAGTCTAATGTATGCTCAGGGCCTATGGGCCCTGTTATAATCATGTACAGCCTGGGCTAAACACCTAAACAATTAGACCCATGTACGAGGTGCCCCCACAACATGAGTTTGCATGGAGGGCGGAAGGTCCTCTATCTCTACCATGGGAACTGTGCGAGTGAGCGCAGTAAAGTTCCGCTCAATTCGCCTCAGGACCCTCTCGACCTCTCCTGCTGGGAGGTTCCCTGCTACTGCTGCTCCTCCAGCGGCGGAAGTTGCGGCTTCTAGCCATGGGCGACGCTTGTTTCGTGCATAGTCGACAGGTCGCACGGGTCCCACATCTGCATGCAATAAAGGTTCACCCATCAAAAACTCTGGTATACAAAAACATGATATATATATCAAAAAAGAAATAAAAATTACATATGCAAACAAAAAAACTGTATAGGTGGAGACTTACCCATCTCCCCTCTCTTCTCACCAGGAGGCACTGGTATCTCTGGATCTCTGGAGAAGTCGATCCCTGCATATGGGTAGTCCTCTATAGCCAGGATCTGTCATGACAGCCAAGAAAAAAAGTCATCGTTGAAGGCCTCCACGGTCCTTCCACCACCCTGTTGCGGTAGTAACACTGCCCATCTACATACTGCGGGGAAAGTGGCCAGATGTCCTCATACTATCAACCGAGGACTGAAGCACATAACTCTCTCAAAAAAGAATGAACACAAGATGGTCCCAAACCCGAAGTTCTTGTGTGTCTACTGTCGGCAAGCTTTCAACTGACTCTTCATGCACTCCAACAGTGTGGTACTCCAATCAAAAATTTGTGCATTCATGCACTGGATCGCACAGTTCATATGTGCAAGTGAAGCCTAGTGCACGGCTGCTGAGCCGGTAATCCGCCCAATGAGCAATAAAACAGTCTGTAGGGTGAGGTTGGTAATCCTACTAACAGGTACCGATGAACCTCTATGATCGGTCCCAGCCTCACAGTACTCATCAATCAACTCCGAGACTTTGCTCGGCCCCGCAGGAAATGTCTGAAAGTTGATTGGTTCCCCTCTCCTTGAGAGGCCAGTCAAAAAGTAAATATCCTCAGTGGTGGGCACCAAGGATTGCCCCTCTAGAATGAATGCCTCTACATCAGGGTGCCAGTAATCAACCAAGGCGTTTAGTAGCCTTGGTTGCGCGCGCATAAATGGACATAAAAAGAGTTTCACCAACCCACACTGTGTCAACATGACCACAACATTCAGATCTGCAGCCACTAACTCATTTGGCGGCCTCATGCTCCCTTTCCCTCCACTAAACATACATCCTGCCAACATCACAAGGAAAAAGGAGGGTCAACACCTTTTTATTTTTTGCGTTTTATCACACGGGGGGGGGGTACCCACGGCCTTTAGAGGCGACAGTCGCAGGCACCCATGGGTAGGATTTTCTCTGCACGTGGGTACCCGTGGGTTGTCCCTAGACAGCCTGCATTTACCTAGGGCTGACCTTTTTGAGGTCGACGCCCACCCCATCAATCCACTAAATGCTAAAAATGAAGTATTGAATAACTAGGCAAGGGATTTTGTAGTTACTTGGTCCAAGCAGAAGTCCGTTTCGTCCACTATAGCTCTTGGAATCACGATCTTTGGAAAAGGGGTCTTTTGGCTCTAGAGTCAATTTCCAAATCAACAATGGTGATAATGAGCTGCCAGCTTCTATTTATAGACTTTTTGGCCTCTTTTTGTCACTTTTTTGGGCCCTTTTATCAGTTTCTTTATACCCAAAACCATTTTGAGTGATCCAGGAGTTATGTGGGAGGGATTTGAGTAGGCATTGGGACACTTTTTTTTGAGTTTCGAAAAATAAAATATATATATATATATATATATTGACGGTCCATAAAAAATTTTTTCAAAAAATCAACTTGAGCATATAGGTTAGGATATTACCCCAACTTTTGCATCTCATTGCCTTTTTTATACTATAGGATCGATCCCATCAGGTGGTGACACAGAACCGTCATATCTGTTATAAAAGTGTTGCAACTTGGTGGTAGATCCTACCAAAACATGGATGCCTTAGGTAGGTCCTGGTTGCATTATGGTGTCCATGTCGTTTCTAACAACACTATAGGCTCGAGAGTCCATATAGTCTTTCATGAATACAAGTTTGAGCCTCATTCACATGGGTATTTTTCACTCTTTGACTTACTCTCCAGACTCCCCAAACATAACGGGTCTCCTTTTAAGCCCTTTTCAGACCCTTTAAAAATGAAAAGATTGTTGAGCGATCTTGTGACCTTTCACGCTCGTTAAACTAAAATTTGAAGTCACGTCTGTCCGACGATAGTTTACCTCTTTTTCGGTCCAGACGATCAAATGTACGAACAAAGGAGCACTCTATAGAATTCCCATTCTTTAGAAGAGTATCCTCAGGTATAATTTTATTCCTTTTTTGGGCCTGAGGGACTAAATTTACGAAAAAGAAACCCCCCCAGAGTCCATAGTTAAGCTCTTTTCAGACTCCCTAAAATTGAAAAGATCGTCAAGTGACCTTATTCTTTCACACTCGTTAAAATGGTCCAGAAGAACATTCCTGATGGAGTCCATAGTTAAGCTTTTTTCAGACTCCTTAAAAGTGAAAAAATAGCCGAGTGATCTTTTCCTTTTCACACTTGTTAAAATGGTTTTGAATTGACGTCTAATTGGTGCTAGTTTATCCCTTTTTTCGAACCGACTAGACTATTGTTGAAAAAGGTACCCCAATGGAGTCTCCTTTTATTCTTTTTCAGACTCTCTAAATATGAAAAACCACCGAGCTTACCTTCTCTGGGCTCATTAAACTTACATTGAAGGACGTTACCATTGTGTGTTCTATCAACCGCATTTGCATACCTTACCCATCAGCCTTGTAACAATTTGCTTCTGCGTCTTAACACCTTTGGCCACTGGAGGATTTTTCCCGAGTATCATTTCCCCAGAACATCAGTCTTGTCTTTGTGCCTTGAGCTTGTATGTTTGCAGTACTCATTCCTCCACTGTAACGTAATATTACTTTATTCTTTTTCAAAAATCATCAAAAAGAACAAAAAAATCAAATATACCCCAAAAAGAGGATGGGAAAAGTATTTTCTTTATTGGCAGCATAATGAGTCGCCCTTGGATGAAGCACATCTGTTTGTTTGATCATCAAACTATGGGATGTAGTACGACCTTAGGAAGCTTTTTCTTGCTATATAGAGTTGTTTCCTCCATCGTTTGGTTACTCTTCCAAACATATGGAGAGTTTACATTGTCTCATGCTTCGTAGACTTATGATTAATAGATATGTTGCCTGAATCTTATCACTTGTCGTGCTATCATCCAAGGAAAGTTTGTCACTAAGCATGAGTTGAGCCCTCTGTAATATGTCTCTTGTCCACATACCCGACCATCCTAAACATCCAATCATGTCCTTGTTTGAAATCACTGAAGCCTTCAGTCCGATCATCAAGATTATCAAGTCCATAACTGACGAGCCATTGAAGACCTCTGGGTAGTGTAGTCGTACAATCATATTACACTCCTACCCAAGTTTTAGAAGATTTTGAAGTTGTTGCTCGAGCTCTGAAGAACAACCATCAGGCCAAATCAGCTTCTGGAAGATGGATACTCTCTATGTATATCTTTCCGATTTCGAGATGTAGCTCCGCTGTGTATTATTTGCGGCTACTCTTTATAGTTATTTGACATGGATCTACAGTGTATTTGATTGGTAGCCATGGTTCTATGTTATCCTGAGCATGGGTATGCCCGCCTCGGTGAGACATTTGTTATTTTGCAGACGTCACCTCCTAATTCCTGATTATTGGGCTCACTCATTCAGCATATCAGTACAGATTGGTAAAAGATTGGTAATGTATTTTGGCCATCAGATGCTCTTTTGACCTCACACATTAGGGGGAATTTGTTATAACCCTAAATTGCACCACACATGCTTACCTGGCATCAGGCCAACTCGTATCCCTTCATTTCCAAAATAGTTGTTGAACAACCTCTTTAAAAATCCTCTTGGGTAAAGGTACACGCACCCTAACCCACTACTGCACGCGGGTGAACGCTGGGAGGCCTACTACAACCCGCGTTTACCTAACAAAGCACAAAAACAAGAAAGTTTCCGACAGGACAAAAAACTATGGGTCAGTTAACTAAAACTCTCGGCCATGCATGGTTGAGAGTTCATCCAAAACCCTAGCCCCTTCTAGCCTATAAAAGAAGGGGTAGGGGTACTATTTGGAGGAGGAAAATTATAGAAAAGAAAATCTTCCCATTTGCCAAATCCATTTGTCCCAACCCTTTAGCATTTCCTCGAGCCTAAGGAGAATTAACGCAAAGCAGTTGGAGGACAAAAGAAGAGGAGGATCCTAGGATTAGGATCAAGGAGCGGTGGTCGGTCTCGACTTTGATTGTAAGTTGATTCATTTTGAAAATAATAAAAGAATACTTTTCTCGTCCCAATGCATGAGTTATCTATGATTTATGTAATTTATTCTTAATTTCTAACCCTCAAGTAGAAAAGTAGCATGCATGCGTAGTGTTTTGTCTTGATTGCAGGTTAACTTTGGAAGGAGCAACGCAAGTAAGCGGGAAAAGCGCAACAAGGGATCTACACCAAACATCAATAAAAAGGTTAGTAGTTCCTTTCCATGCATGTACCGTGAAAGAGGGGTTTAAGTTTTGGGTGGTAGGTTAAAAAGTCATTTCTTTACGGTCAAAATCTGCATGCAAATCTAACCCTAGTTTGCTAGTCCATAGGGTATTTTTCCCAACAACACCTAGCTTGGATATTATTGTAATAGAGCTCTTCTCAACTGGAGGTTTCCCCCTCGAAGAGGCCCGTGAACATTTCTTTCAGATTCAAAGTGTTATTTCTGTTATTATCCTCTTATCATTTCAGTGTTATTGTGGCGAATGTTTTGGATTATATTGTTGTTATTCTACCATTTCTAGCATTTTATTTATGTTCTGCGTACATTTTATATCTAGTATATTACATAATTTCATAATCGGAAATATAATTGAACTACAAATTTACCCCAAAATTTACCCCAAGGATATAACACTTATCTTTATCCAAATATAGTCCAATAAATTGTCTATGTACATGTAATTTTCCACCCAACCATAGGAATTTAGTACAAATTCCACCTCCAAGTTAAGTTATGAGTCCCCCATGATGAAGGAACCAACTTGCATACTTTTAGTGCAATAAACACAAGTAAATTTCTCTCATGGATTAGCCAATATACTCACTATAGAGAAATCAATGCATTTCATCTAGCCATCAAAACATGATGGCACTCTCTTCCACTACCCTAAAAATCACAAGGAAGATCTTATTTTTATCTTATTAACACTCCCTTGGGGATATTATTCCCTTCTAGAGATCTTTAGAGTCAACAAAAAGATTCTATTTTGTTTAATTCTTTCTTGGATTAACATTGAAGAATAAAAATTGGCTCTTAAGCATCTAATAAGAATTAAATACACAGCGGTTGAAGATTTCATAAGTTGTGATCCTCTATGCTTAGATACAACGATTTATCTCTTCTCCAAGGTCTTGAAGTTCCTCTTTCAAAATGCTACTTTGGTCAATTTCCAAATTTGGTTGATGAGTTATAGTAATGGAGAATACAACATGAGGAGTGTAAAACCATGAAAGAGAGAATGAATGACAATAAGAGAGTGAGAATGACTGTTGATTTTTATTTTGAAATAAGGGTAAAGTACTCATATGTTTACCTTATAATAATGTTACTCAACACATGCCTTGAAAAATACATGGATAGGGTCATTCGTTGACCTCTACATACATTCATTAATTGGTATTTCTATGGTAATGGAGGTGGATGGATTCATTTAAATCCCATGATGAAAAATAGATGTGATATTAGGTTGAAACGTTTTAGTAGATGATTACTCTTCCATAGCCCCCAACCCTCTTTCCTCTTCCCCTCTATTGGTGATGCAGACCCTATCATCCCCTCAGGACCGATATCTTCTCACAGGATCGTTGTATATGCCCTTGACCCAAATCAACTCTTTTGGATTCTCTGTTGGAATCCCCCTTCAAATCGATCCACAGGTTCTTTTAAGCGGTTTGCGATTTCGCGAGTTCACGAGTTGAAACTCCGAGCCTTCCTCCTCCAATTCTGTGATACCTGAGACTGCGAAATGGTTATGGCTCCTCTTTCATCAGCGCCCTCCTTGCGTGACCTCTAGCTAGGATAAGGACTAGCACCTTTCGCCTCTTTCCCCTTCGCGAGTTCAAATGTCGAGCCTTGCCCCTTTTCTTTCTCGAACCCCCAAGAGGTGAGATTTGACTTTCCTCCTCTCTTTCTCACTTTTCGCAACTTCGCAAGTCAAGGGCTCGAACCTTCATTTCCTTTTCTCCCAAGTCCCCGAGACATGAGAGGTCAATGGGGTGTTGACTCCTCCAAATGTGTGACGCGTTTTTGCTGGTTAAATTCTCGGGTCCACTGTGCAGTTCTACCACGTGTCGCTCGTGCTGGCTCTGGGCACTTCGCGACTTTGCTTCTTGCAATTCCGAGCGCCCAAAATTTTGGGCTCTCACCCGGTGAACCTCCGAGTTTGCGAGATCCTCTGATCTCTGACACCTTTCCTCGTCCGATGGATGACTTTGATTACTTTGGAGCTTCCCCACTCATGAAGTTGAAAACTTCTCCTTCTAACCCACGATGCCCAAATCCCCGATATCGGTGATCGCGTGACACGTGTCCTTCCAATCGGATGGCTCAGATTTCTTTCATGATTTCATGACTTCGCCTTTTGCGATCTCGCGAATGTTGGTGCAAAGGTCTCAACCTTTCAATTCCTGAAACCCAGAAATGAATTCCGCGAGTCATCCAATGGTCTGATTTCTCCCAACTGTAACTTCCCTTCTCCTCTATAATATCTGACGGTTCTTGGAACCTTGTGAATTCTCCACGGAGAATTATGACCGTTGAATTCCTCCTTAACTAAAGATATTTGTATTAATCCAGAACTTCTGTACATGGGGTTTACTCTACATAGTTCTCTTCTTCTGCTCTCCTATGCTCTCTTCTCATAATGCTGCTAATTGTTACAATAATACAAGTGATGGTGTCTATATCCATTTTCCCTCCGGCTCCTAAAATTGTCTAATCTAGGAATTCAATTCTACCTACTTACATTCAATAACATAAATGCCTTCACCTAATACAGACGAGAGCGGGACGCTCAAGGTCTGTTTACAATATGGAAGTACGCCATTCCTTAATTGTTTCATTTAAGTTTGGCGTATTCACTTCAAAAAAATTCAAATAATTTTATCATGTGCCAAAATGCGTTGGTGCCTACCCCACACTCACTTGATGTTGGTGATGCTCTTGCATCATACTCCATCGCTTGAAAATTTTCATGGGATCCTGTCCATGAGCTCTCGCATGGTCTGCCCATGCTTCTGGATCTCTGCTTCATTTTCCTAGCTGGCATCTTCAACTGGATGTCCTTTCCACTTGACCAAGTATTCAAAGTATTCATTTCTCTTGGTCCTCTTGCTAACTCTCTTGTCCAATATGATTTCCATCTATGGCTTCTCTGCAATTGGCATCTGTTTTTTCCACTGAACCTCTGGTTGTTTATTACCTGCTTCTGATTCCTCAGTCTTGTAAGGGTACAAATCTAAGACATTGAATATCGGAGAAATTCTGATCCCATCGGGTAATTCAATCTCATAAGCATTTGCCCCAAATTTCTTCAAGACCTTACATGGTCCGATCTTCTTCATCTTCAGTTTGTTATATGTCCCCTTCAGGAATATTTTCTTCCTCGGATGTGCCAGAATCAAATCACCAACCTCAAATTCAAGTTGTCTCATGTGTTGATCTTCTCTGCGTTTATACTCTTGGCTTGAGTTCTGCAATCGCTCTTTCACCTGGCTGTGAAGTTCCTTCATCGCTTCTGTGAAATATTCTGCACTAGCACTCCTAGTTTCATTCTATTCTGAATATCTCAATTCTGAAACTCTTCTTGGCTGCATTCCATAAAAAATTTGGAATGGACTCTACCTTGTGCTTCTGTTGAGTGAATCATTATAAGAAAATTCTGCCTGTGGAAAAATATTGTCCCACTGACTGTGGTGTTCTGTCACCAAGATCCTCAACAAGTCTCCCAAAATTTTGTTCACAACTTTTGTCCGTTCATCCATCTGAGGATGATAAGATGAAATAAACGATAAGTTTGTTCCTAGATTTTTCCATAAGGTTCTCCAGAAGTGTCCCACGAACTTGGTGTCTCGATCTGAAACTATGCTCCTTGGTAAGCCATGAAGTCGAATGACTTCTTTGAAAAACAGATTCGTAATGTGAGTTGCGTCACTGGTTTTCTGACATGGTATGAAATGTGCCATTTTGGAAAATCTATCCACTACCACAAAGATTGAGTCAAACCCTCTTTGTGTTCTTTTCAAACCCAATATGAAGTCCATGCTTACCACATGCCATGGCCTGTCAGGTATGGGTAATGGTTGATAAAAGCCTGCATTCTGCCTCTTTCCTTTTGAATGCTGACAAATTCTACATATGTCCATGAATCCTTTGACATCTACTCTCATTCCTGGCCAAAAATATGACTCATTCAAATTTGCAAATGTCTTGTCATGACCGAAATGTCTAGCCAATCCTCCACTATGTTTCTCCTTCAACAAATTCTCCCTCATGGAGCATTTTGGAATACAAAGTTGATTGCCCCTGAATAAAAATTCATCCCGGATCATGTATTCTATCCATTGGCTTATGTCCATGAGAATTGGATTCTCAGTTGCTTCATACGCCTCTTTAAAATATGGATCATCTCTGTACATGTCCTTGAGATCATCAATGTTTGCACCCAATTCATCACTAGGTGAGCAAATTAAGAGTGCTTACATGCCCAGTTGGGCTCTGCTAGGCATGACAGCTGTAAAAGGAAAGGTTAGAAAGAGAAACTACAAAGTTATAAACAAGAATTAAACTAAAAAAAATAAAAACTATGAGCATATAAAACAAATGAAAAATAAGTACAAATGGACCAATATCACCAATGCATAAGCTGATCTATTGATGAAATCCAAAGGCACAAAGAAGAAAGGGGACTTGGGTCCCTTCTTTCTCCAATGGAAGGCTCTTGAGGCCCTCACAAGCTTGCTCTCCTTACAATGAAAAGATGAAAATGTGGGTGAAAGAACTCCAAGCTTATCCACTCAAGAGAGGGGTGGATAGCTCTTGTGAAATGATGCCTATGTTTTCTTGTTAAAGAATGAGTCCTTAACAATCTTGGCAGCATAACAATGCATAGAATTCCTTGAGAAAGTGATGGTTACTCATGGCTTTTTATAGCCCAGCATTGGGTCATTATGTAACCTCTTTGGAGTGTGAAAAGGGGCTCTTTAGGGCTCAATTAGGTCTTTGACCAGCCCACCATGCAGATTGAGCTCGGATTTAGTGTCAAATCGACTTGGGAGCTTATCCATAAGTGGTTGGGAGGCCGACCAATTTCAATAAATGCGTCATTTAGTAGGCGCGCGGGTTTTTCGCCCAACAGTCGCGCATCGTGCGCTGATGCACACATTATACGTTGTTGTTACGTGCATATGCGTGCGAACCTAGGTTCTGTAAAGCGCCCTTCAATGTTTTGGTCATTTTGTATAGTTTTTGACCCTTTTGCAATGCTATGGAATTAATCTTGTGCCATGAATGACTCCAGTCCTGTTTTGATGATGCGAAGTTCTTGTCTCCATGTGCGGACGAAATTTCAGTGATAATAGATGCCCCCTGATGGATGAGGTTAGGAGCATACGTATAGCCGAAATCCATCAATGTTTCATTTACTGAGAATGGTGGTGTAAGGGAGAGAAAGAGTGGGACCATGTAGAGCGATCCGTTGGAGAAGAAAGGAACCTGTAGAACCCAACCTTCTACAAGGTGCGGAACAATATACAATTGTGTACAAACGAGGCGGGCATGCCCCCATGCTCGTATGATGTAACTCTGAAAGAAGATGATGGAAATGTTGGTGTAGACAACTGCAGTGCCCTCGGGGGCGGAATGATAAAGGCAGAAGACAATTCTGCAAAGGAACATTCTCTGAACCATAGGTAATGGTCGCGGAAATAAACAATGACGGTGATGTGGGCATTGATGGCCCTACCAAGTTCAGAGGTCTTCGACAACTGATAAGAAAAAACTTCAATAGTCGCAAAGTAAGACCCACCGCAACATGAGAAAGTGTTGGCGTCGAATGTTATGGGGGTCAACGACATCAGGAAGCAATGGTGTTTCCCCCAGTGTCGTCTGATATCTCTCATTGAATGGAAAATGAGAATCAAGATACTGTCTCCCTTCTGGAAAATTGTGTTGATGTCGACAAAAAGGGGGACGCGACTCCCATAAGCAAAGGGCTTCACGGAATCTACTATGGTGAGGAACTGGCAGAGGTACATGGACGAAGTCAAGAAGTGGGAAGACTCAAGACTGCCCTTGGCTGGAGAATGTATGAGACAAATAGTGGACGCAACCGTGTGACAAGGTCAAGTGTCAGGGGGATGCCAAGACCGAGGATAAGTTGTGCCAAAGGCAGGACAAGGTGAACAAATTCAAAGGGTATAGGTAAGTGACCTGGGTAGTAATCTAAAGGTATAGACGATGTCGGCGAGGGTAAATGAGAAATAATGCTCCAACCAAGGGTGACATGGGTTACGTGTGGCCAAAAGGAAAGCAGGTCGCCAACGGTGATGACAAAAGTAAATAACAGAAAATAAAGGCATTTGTACAATAAATAATGAATAAATGTGGGAAAGATGTACAAAATACAGAAACGGGTGCCCCAGTGTGAAATGAGTGCCCCAGGGAGGGCAGAAATTTATGGGAAAACTGATGAAGGTTGGGGGCCCCATTGACGAGTTTCTGTATGAGGTAGGTGAAATGAAGATAGGTTTGCAGATGGGCAAATTGATGGTGGATGAAATGGTGGGTTCGTGATCCTGCGGAGGTGCAGGTAAAAAGAACGTAACCATGAAGCGATGATCTGGGAGTCCATATGGGAAGTTAGAAAAATGAGGGGAAGAAGGATGTGGTTGATTCACAACATGATGAAAGACTATCGGGACTCCCATCCCTAAAGGGTAATGAAGAACAACATGAGTTTAAAGAGTGCAAAAAGGTGCTATGAATGAGACAACTCATGTGGGTAAGAATGCTACTGGGCTACAGTACCGATGATGCAAATGGAGGTGTGAGTACTGCAGATCCGGGAATGGTTATCCTAAAGGCGAATATCAGAGGGTGTGACTGGGAATGTAAATGCAATACAGCAGGAGAGACTACATGCCAGTGCTGAGTATATACCTGAAGGAATGATGTGGAGAGATGAGGATCAATTACCTGCACATAGAACAACCAAATACCCAAAGTGAACAATATCTGAAGAGAATCAAAGATATGAGCATGTATTAGATAAATGTGACAATGCGCATGCGTACCTGACCATGGTATGAAAAAAGGGTGCCCCGGGGGCTCAGGATGAAAAGTGGCCCAAGGACAGCTTTGATGTAGGTGGCGGGATGTTGATCCCGTGGCTGAAGACAGCTCGAAAAACGGACGCCGTGGGCTCCCGGAATGGTAAGTGGAAGTTGGGCAAAAAGGCTTATATATAGCTGTAGGGCCCACATTGCCACCTCATTTGTACCTGCTTCTACAGTGAGTTTTCGAGCAGATTTAGAGGAGATTGAGTGATTCCGGGAGCACGAGGTACCCGATCGACGGTGTCCGAGATTCAGGTTAGTGGTCTGATCATCCTGCGTAGAAATAGGTTTCTAATTTTTGGGCAGGGTAGGTACGGGGGGGTCGTACAGGGGTTGAAAGGGGTTTTTGGTAAGATGTGGGCCCACATGCGTGGGCAACTCAGTGGAAGGCGCACATACGTGCGCTCCTGTACACTGAATAAGCGCGCATTGGTGCGCGTGAGGTGGGATTGAAGGCACGCCCTAGGGGAACGCCTGTAAGGTGAACAGGCACGCACTAGTGCGCGCCTGTGGGGTGAACAGGCGCGCTCCCGAGCACGCCTGTGGGTGTGACAGGCGCACCCTAGAGCGCGCCTGTATTGTGAAAAGGCACGCTCTCAAGCGCGCCTGTGGGAAAAACAAGCGCGCATGCGTGCGCGCCTGTACAGTGAACAGGTGCGCATGTGTGCGCGCCTGTGGGTGGTAAAACCGTGCCTTTGAGGAAAGTTTTTAAGGGTAAAAAAGGGAGTATTTTTGATGCATTTGGTGGTTGCATAATCTAATAGAGGACTCTGGGTTGTGTGCAGGTGGTGAGCAGTGATCATGGATGTGCGGTGGCATGAGCGAGACTGGTCACAGTTGTGGGATGTTGTGGCCAATGCACCTCCTACAATTCGAGTGGATTTAGAAACCAGTGGGTTGCTAAAGTTCTTTGAGTGCTCGTTGATATGGGCACAGGAGTATTTACTCCAGTTCTTGCTCCAGATGTGGAGCCCCGATCAGCACTGCTTCCTCGTGCGAGGAGAGCAGATCCCCTTCACTGCGGTGGAGGATATATACTTTTTGACTGGGCTCCCCTTCCGGGGAACACCATTGCCAGCAGAGCCTGTGCTTCCGAGGGATACTCATATGCATACTATCGCCAAGCGATATTGCTCAGGCGAGCACTACATGGCTGGGACGACAGTGAGTATCAGTGGGATAGATGCCCTGTTGCATCGTTGCATAGCAGCGATGATTATTCGAGTGTACGGGTCACTGGCGACCCACCGGATCAGTGGTGGTGAGATTTTCTTGATGGAGAGGGTGGTGGCGGGCCGTGAGCGGTTCACCTGGGGTCTAACCCTGCATGCGTGGATGATCGCGCAACTAGACTGTTGTCGGTCCACAGGCACCGGGGAGTTTTCTTTTGGCTCCATCCTGGTAGCCTATTTTTTGGAGAGGGTGTCGATGCTGCGCCCAAGGGTGCTACTAGAGGCACCAGGGGTACGAGAGCCGCGCTTGAGGTGGTGGTCTCAGATTTTGGTTCGCCATGGTGGTGGCGAAGGCGGACATTATTTTACTGCGCAGGCGACGCAGATATGGCGGTAGATGTCGCAGGTCATACTGCAATACCCCTATGCTGGGGTAGACTTTCGGGGGGACTCGGACATGGTATTGCCTCCTGGGGAGGTTTTTGATCACAGAGGTATGTTAAGTACTTGTATGTTTTGATTTATGTTGTGAGTTTTGATATACCAGTTCATATGTATGATGTATAGATACTGATATGATCTGTTGTTTGTTGCTTTGTGTATGTGCAGATTTGGCACCTCGCGGACACGAGTTGGAGTTGTATAGAGCACCGGCTCAGGGAGAGCCGGAGAGACCTCCACGTGGAGGATGGCGTCGATGAGATGAGGCTATGGGGGCCCCATCAGAGCTCGAGAGACCGGCGAGGAGGCGCCGATTTGATGAACCTGGTGTGGGGCCATCACACGGTCCTCCGGCAGCAGCCGGAGTAGACTTGGATGATATATGCCGTCGTTTTGAGATGGTGTTGCAGGACGTGCCTGAGGGCATGTGTATCCATATCCAGGATGAGGGGTTCCTGGAACAGTGTATAGGGTTACCGCCACCATGGCGGGGCCTAGTGCGACGAGCAACAGTGCTCGCCGCGATGACCAGCGAATGCCTGCCGCCTGGGCAGGGGGGTCCTGCGGATGTTCCACCACCACCGCCTGGAGCTGGTGGGGGTGGGCCACCACCTCCTCCTGAGGGAGGAGCAGCGAGGGGTGCGATAGAGGCACCCTGATGTATTTTGTAGACATTTTTTGATTATATAGGCTGGTGAGCCATTTTTGTACCGAGATGTGGCACTGGCCTGTGGGCCGATGTATATATTTTGTATGTAAACATTTAGATGGCCTGATGGGCCCATATATATATATGAGTATACATGTTGTAGAGATCCAAATGTGGTTTACATGTGTTTTTTGTGTTGATTTTGATGATGTTGATTCTATCTATATGCTGTGACAGGATATATGAGATGTTTATGTGTGTGTAGCTTGATGTGATATATGCCAATCTAGTACCATGTTAGCTATTTCATCTGTTATTTGATTCAATTCTCTTGGAATATGTGTAAATGTAATGGAATCAAAATGTCAAGATAATAATATAACCTGCAGGTATTTGCGAAAGAGACACGGATCGCGTACACGGTACACATTGTTGAGTTGGAGAACGACCAGTTGAGAGTCGAGGAAAACACTAAGGTGATGAATATGATGATGTTGGGCGTCAGTCAAGAGGCCAATGACAGCAGTGTATTCGGCTTGGTTATTGGTTGCTGGTCCTAAACATATGCCGCTGGAATGTAGCATTTCATGTGAAGGGGTGTAGAGAGCCCAAGCAGCCGAAGCGAGATTTTGTGTCCAACGGCTGGCGCCGTCGGCGTAACCAATGTGGTAATATTGTGGAGGAGGCATCTGTCAACAACACAAAGGATAGTTTTAGATGAGGGATAAAAATATAAAAAATGCTAAAAAAGAAAAATAACCTAAAGTAGCATGACTACATTTAAGCATAAAATTTCTTGAGGTATAACCCATTGACGGGTTATTTGAGTGCGAGGCCTTCAGGGGAGGCCAGGATGTATGCACCTTTGGTGAGGCAATGTTGGATGATGTAAGGGCCATGCCAAATTGATTCAAATTTGTCGTGGCCAAAGGTATCATGAGCGATATCATAGGCTAGGACAAGGTCGCCTTCACGAAATGATCGAAGGTTGACATGGCGATCGAAGGTAGCCTTGGATCATTTTTTAGCTGCCTCGTTGTTTTGTAATGAGGATCGACGATCTTCATCTAGAGACTCCAAGTTCAGCAAGCACTGCTCCATTGGAGCAGTGTCAGGTAAAAGATCAACTGCGGTGCATAGGGTGGGAATTTCGCACTTGATGGGAAGAGTTTCCTCAACCCCATGGACTAAATGAAAGGGCGTGAAACCCGTAGCGGTCTTCACTGCCGTTCGATAATCCCATAGCGCGGAAAATAACATATGATGCCAATTGGTTTTATGTTTATTAACCGTGCATTGTAACATGGTCTTGAGGACTTTGTTCACTGCCTCGACCTTTCCGTTTGACTGAGGGTAATATGGCGAGGCAAACTCATGAGAGAAGCCTAACCGGGAAGAGAGTTCGACAAAGATCTCATTCTCAAAATGTTTCCCATGATCGGAAACTAGTTGGAGTGGTACTCCGAACCGGGATATGACGTGGTTGAAGAAAAAACGCGTTGCAGTGTCAGCGGTGTTGTTGAAAATGGGCATAGCTTCAGCCCATTTGGTGAAGTAATCAACAGCCACAACAATGTATTTGTGACCATTGCTGGAGGGGGGATTACAAGTCATAAAGTCAATGCCCCATTTACAAAAGGGGCCTGTGGTAATGACAGGGTGAAGAAGAGCGGGGGGAGCGCGGGCTTTTTTGGCATAGAGCTGACATTGCTCACATCGTTTCACGACATGAATGAAATCATGAAACAGGGTAGGCCAAAAGTAACCAGCCCGGATAATCTTTTGAGCTGTGGTGATGCCCGAAAGATGGCCCCCACAGGCACCCCTGTGGCAGTCATTTAAGACTCTGTCGGCCTCGTCGATATTCAGGCAGCGACGAAGAATGGTGTCGACGCCCTACCGATAGAGTATGTCACCGATGAGGAGATAGCGGGGGGGCTGATGGCGAATGCGCCGACGATCATCTCGTGATAGGTGGTTATCGAACTTTTGAGTTCATAGGTAGACGAGAAGGTCACCATACCAAGGATCATCAGAAGTGATGTAAAAGAGATGTTCGTCGGGAAAGTCAGTATTGACGGGGGTACTGGGTGTGTCAGAGGGAAGGGCCATGACAAGTTCAGTGAGAACGAGGGATTTCTTACTCTTTGGGGTCGAGAACTCGAAGTCATACTCCTGAAGGATAAAAATCCATCGAGAAAATTTGTCGCTAACTTGGCGATGACTGAGAAAATATTGCATAGGGTTGGAATCTGCGACGACCTTGGTGGTGCGAAGCAGAATGTAATGGCACAGTTTCTGAACTGCGAGGACAACTGTAAGAGAAAGTTTCTCTTCATGTTTGTACTTCAGGGGTGGTCCTGAGAGGGTCTTACTGATGAAGTAAATGACGTGTTCACGATTTTCATCTCCGAGCTAGACGAGGACGTCGACTACTGATACAGCTGATGCTGATATATAGATGATGTAGTCGCAATTATAGTCAGGTGCACTGATTAAAGGTGCATTGGAAAGTGTTTCTTTAATATCATCAAACGATTGTTGGGCATAGCCATCCCAATGAAAAGGGATGTCATGACATAGTAAGCGAAGGAAACCATGTGCGCATATAGCATAATCAGGAACAAAGCACCTCAGAAAGTTGACTTTGCCCTGTAGACTCTGTAGTTGTCGCAAATTCCGAGGAGGTGGAATTTCAGTGATGGCTTGGAATTTGAGGGGGTCCACGGTGATACCACTTTGTGAAACAATAAAATCGAGGAGGCGTCCTGCGGTGACGCAAAATACACACTTGAGAGGGCTCAAGCGGATGTTATATTGACGACACCATTGAAAGATGATTCATAAATCATCGAGGTGTTGGGTACGCTTCTTGGATCGAGCGGTGAGGTCGTCTAAGTAGGCAAGGATGATTGTAGCCAGATCATGAAAGATGTATGTCATGGCCCTTTGGAAAGTTGCACCGGCATTTTTGAGGCCAAAGGGCATGACACGATATGAAAACGTACCCCATGGGGTAATGAATGCAGTTTTGTACTGATCGGCTGGGTGGATTTGAATTTGGTTATAGCCAGAGAATCCGTCCATAAAGGAGAGAGCCTCATGGCATGCGCAATCGTCGATAATCTGGTCGATGAAAGGCGTAGGGAAGTTGTCCTTGGGACATGCGTTATTGAGGTCGTGAAAGTCAATGCAAACACGGATAGATCCCTGTTTTTTGTCGACGGGTACAGGGTTGGAAAACCATGAAGTATAAGCGATGGGATAAATGAATCCGACCGTACGCAATTTTTCAATTTCAACTTTGATAGCCGCGGCCTTGGATGGGTGTAGCGGTCACTGTTTCTGGCGAACTGGTGTGATGTCAGGCCAGGTGTCGATGCGATGTTTGACAATAGAGGGGTCGAGGCCAGGCATCTCCGTGTATGACCAGGCGAAGATATCCCTAAATTCCTGGAAGAGGGCTTTATATGCGGTGATTTCTTGAGGAGTGAAAGCAACTCCAATGATGATTTCTTCGGCGATGCCCTGTTTAATGGAAATGTCGATTTTGATGGTGGGGGAAATGTTGGCCAAATTGCCTTCTTCAAAAGCGTCGAGTGCAAGAATAGGAATATTGAACCAATCGATAGGCCCTGACGGGATAAAGTCTTTGGTTTCGACTGCGTAAATGGGATTGTGGATAGGAGGCATGAGGGCTTCCTGTGGAAGGAAGAGTGCACGATGATGTAGTGCGTCCCAGGGAGAGTCTGGGCATTGTATCTCTTCCAGTATTTCTTCATCGTTTTGAAAACGATGAGAATATAATGGATCGTGAGGAGTGATCTCAGCTCTAGTATGATTGTCCCCTGCTGGTGAAGCAAGGGGAGAGGTGTGAGAAGATGGTGAGGGTTCGCTCATCATGAACCATATATTGAAGTATTGGGGGGTACTCGTGGTGGTTGGATGGGTAATCTCCACAGGGGAATGAGCAGGAGAGTTGGGAGGGTTACGGGGTAAGTCCTCAGAGGTGCCATCTAAGAACCAAGGAGGTGTTGGGAGTGTCTCGGGTTCTGGAGAAATGACATGAAGAGCCTCGAGTGATGACATAAGGTCAATTACCGCCGCTGCGGGTTGGTGATGCAGGGCCAATCGACGTTGGCAGTCTGCGAGGCTTATAGGACATTGCTGTGTAAAATGAGCCAATGAATCACAAAGAGAGCAAGGGCATCTCATGTGTTCATTGACTGAAGTGGTGACATAGCGAATGTCAGTGATTTTTGTTGTGGAGGATGTGGCACGGCGTGGGTTGTTTTGAAAGTCCTGGAATATGATAGCTAATGTCTGTCGGAAACATGGCAGTGCCAGACAATGATGGGTGTAGTGGCCATACTCAGAACAGATGGCACACGCGAATTTGGTCCTCAACCCTTTACTACTGGAAGGTTGAGTGGCGGCAGTAGTAGTGGGTGGTGTGGGGGTTTGATTGGGGGGAATCAAATTCCGTAATTCTGGTAGTGATGGGCAGTTGTTGGTTTGGTGACCCTCTTTATCACATAAGGCACAAGGTGGTGGGATGCGCGGAGGAAGTGGAGCTGTGGGCTCCGTCTTCTTTTGTCTTCCCCCAGAAGTAGTAGGGGGAGTAGGGAGTATGGGAGTAGTGGGGGAATTGGGAGTAAGAACAGGAATCATCATGGGGAGTCCTACCTGTGGGCGAGGGACCATCTCAGGTGGATGTAAGTACCACACTGGGATTGCTAACACCATATTGGGTAGTGTGAGCATTGCTGCTACCTGGAAAGCTTCTACACTGGGTGGAGGGTAAAAGAAGGGAATTTGAGTGAGGGGTCGAGGAACTGTCTCCCAAATGGGATTAGGCCCCTGAGGGGGTGTGGATTCATGGACTGTGGGGGTCGACGAGTTCGCAGGAGGCTCCAGTGGGAGTGATGTTGCGACTGTTGAGACATCAGGAATGACTGAAGCCTCCTGAGTAGGATGAGAATCCTCCGGGTGAGTTCCGTCAGAGGATATGACGCATACTTGATTAGGGGGAAGGAGTGGTGGTTCTCCATGGTACGTCCCTAACAAGGATGGATCTTTGAAAATACCAGGACCCATCTCAATGAGTGGATATACGTCTTTGTTAGTGTGAATGAGAGGAAGAATGTTATCGATATTGGCAGATGGGTTAGGCTCCTAATGCGAGACTTGGTCAATGGTCACAATCTTTCCATTTTGGGGTAACATGATTGTCCTAAAGACTGATGATGCCACTGCCTTCATAGCATACATGTAGCTACGTCCAAACAATATATTGTAATCGAGTTGAGCGTCGATAACTTCAATGTCAATGAGAAACGTTTTGCCGCCAAGTTCCACTGGGACATTTTGGAAGAGCCCTTCAGGGGATGATGGTCGTCCGTCATAATCTCGTAATGTGATGGCGAAAGGTATGAGTTCTGGGGAACCAAGTTTCTTCCATACTATTTTGGACATGATACATGTAGATGCCCCTTCATCAATGATACACCGATGGACGGTGATGTTCCATATTTTTACTGGTAGTTGAATAGCAACTGTGGCAGGAAGACGCGATTCGCTGTTATCGAGGTCAAAGGTGATGAGTCGAGTATCAACGGGGTCGACTTCCCCCAAGGTGGAAAGTAGTGATTTCCGCTGTGTTGGACAAGTCTGGAGGACTTCCAGAACTGACATGGCAGCTGGGGATTGCACTAAGTCATCTACCAAGCTGTAGTTGTGTGCTGCCCTAGCCTGTGGATTGTGAACATTCCTGTGCAAGGGTATGCGAGGGATGCGTAATGGTGGTTCAGCAGAAGGGCGAGGGATCATCAACGGAGGTCCCATCGGTGGAGGGTTTGTCTCTGGAGAGATGGGAGTAGACTCAGCTGGATACTGACGATTCCGTGTTTGCAGAAGGATTTCCTCCTCGCTGGTGAGGAGAATCGTCTAGTCTACAGGATTGTTGGGATTATGGTATTGGCCCACCTGAGGTGGGGGATGCTGTGTGTCCTGTTGGGTGTTTATGACACCTTGATGTGGTAGGGGGTTGTTGCGCGTATTGTTGTTGTTCCTGCTATGGCACAGGTTGCAGTGGGGAGGGGGGAAGGCTCCCAGAGTCTTTCAACCTCTTGAAATTAGCAATCTGGGGGAAATGGTGAGTGTAATGGCCATACATGCCACAAAGAGCACAAGGGTGGATGGTTTTAATAGTATTCTTCCCTTGGCGTTTGTTGTTATTTCCCCCCTGGGGGTTTTGGTTCCCTTGGTTTTGATTTCCCCCAGTGGGTGGATGCTGTGGGGGTTGATTCCCGCCTTGACCAGGATTGTTGTTATTCCTGTTCCTTCCTTTCTTCTTGGTATTGTTTGAAGGGTGAGTTGGGTTGGTTGTGTTCAACTGTTCAAAATTTTGGTATTGTTGAGCAGCAAAGGGTTGAACAAAATTTACCCCCGCATGAGGATGTGGGGGAGCCATGGGTTTTGGAGGACCAGGAAATGGAAAGTAGGGATTCTGTGGTGGTACCGATCCATAGGGTACATAGGAAGGGATCATGATTTCACTAGTACTATAAGATGATGTTGAGGGGGTAATACTGGTTGAGGAAATAGGTGGATGTATGGGAGGTGTCAGTGATAGTCCACTAATGGGTGGAGGTATAGCAACAGGATATGGATATTGATAAGGGGGTGGGGGGAAATAAGGAGTGCCCCCATATGCTGGTGGATATTGAGGTGTTCCATACGTCGGTGGTGTTTGGGGTTGTGGACTATGGTGTGTGGTGGCACCTATTAGTCCATCTGCTGAGTGAGACATCCTAGGTTTGTCTTGACCAAATGGCACAGGTTTCGGAAGATCAGGAAGTACCGTGTATAAGTACCCTGACTGTGCGTAAATGAGGTCATATTGCTGGGCTTTGCTGATGGCTTCCTCTTCAGATTGTGGGAAGGTAGAAGCTACATCCTTACCAAGGAGAGCGACAAGTGATCTAAGAAACCAGTCAAGACATTGTTGTTTGGTGGTTTCTGCTTTACACAAACTACGTCGCCTATGCCACTCATGAATGTGGTCAACAATGTGGGTGGCTGAGGACTGTTTGAAATTAGACAGTAGTTCTAGACCATTGTCATGTCAGATGGGTAATTGGAAGAAAGTTAAGAAGGCTTTGGCCAAGGATTCAAAGGTTGTATGGGACCCTAATTTTTCTTCGACATACCATTTGGTTGATGGGCCAGTGAGTGTGCGTTGAAAAAGATGTAGTCTGATAGAGTCTTCCATGATGCTATTGGAAGAACACCATAGATGAAAGTTCATGACATGATTGGCGGGGTCGTCCCCTGCCTTCCCTTCAAACTTTGGTATGTCTGAAGGAAGTTTGGTTGGCATTGCAGGCCATGTGACATCATGCAATATAGGATCATTGGTAAGCTTGGTGAGATCCGGTATGTTGAGAGAGGCCAAGTATGGCATCTGTAGTGGGGTAGGAATGTTAGTTCCAGCCATGGTGTGTTGTGAATCTGACCCTTGATGGGGACTAAGTGGGTTGGTTTTCCCTCCTTGAGAGGAAGCGGGTCCCCTGCTTCCGTGTAAAGGAGAGCGAGTGACTGTGTGACCTTGGGAATTGGACCCAAGTAAGGTAGAACCAAGCAAAGATGATCCTAAGATGGTGACACTCACAGGAGTGTGTGAAGGAGGTACCGATGAACGAGTACGACCAGATACTCCCCCTAAAATAGGAGGAAGGTTGAGCAAGCATCGTGAATGACGGGGGTTCTATGGTTCCCCTATGATGTCAGACGAATTGTGTGAAAATGTGTGCAACAAATGGTGAGAGAAATATAGAACCAAGAGTCTTTGCTGTAACTGCTTACACAATATATATATCAAAGTCAAACTGTAATCAGATGTGCATCATACATAAATGAGAAAGAAACATATATGT
>ML799512.1:341405-358854 GCA_009831015.1 Picea engelmannii | reverse complement strand
GTGGATAGTCCAATCAAGAAAAGATGGGGTGTTTTCAGAATCCCTTTTGAGGAGACCTACTTAGACCACCACGTTTCGAGATGAGGCTATGTGAGTGAGAAAGTGGCTTTTGTGTGTGAGTGAAAGTGTACCAAATTTTAGTTCTTTAGATGTCACCTTGCAACATGTGGACATTGCTTGGTCCTTTACAAGAGTTTGATTACCTAAATCAGCTAGATGTCATTGGTACAACCTTGCGGAATTTTAAAATCCCTAGGAAACTAACATGTGGACATTGTGGTCCGTTACTATCCTTTAACTCCCTATGTGTGAGTTAATCTAGAAAAGCATGAAACTATCCTAGATTGAACATGTGGGCATGTGTGGGCCTGTTACAAACCTTTAAACTCTCCTAGTTTTTTGATCTAAGAAAGAAGAAATTCAAACACTATCCTAGCTTTGTTGACATGTGGGCATGTATGGGCCCGTTACAAGAATGTGTTTGACAAAATGAAACTAATAGGGGTCTCGAAAGAGCCGTTGTCCTCTCCTAAAAGTTTTGAATTTTTGTTAAGGGAGATGATATCGTTTTCGCAATCCTTTTCTGGTTCTCAAGATCGCATGATGGCGCAAGAGAAGAGCATACTCAAGATTATTACTTTCGACTTCTAGTCCCAAAAATGTGAGTTTGTATGTGATTAGAATTGATGTTCAACTTAGATTTATAAATCAAAGCAAGCCATCCATGTGGCAAAAAGCAAATAAGGGAAAATGAATTTTATCCACCTAAGTGCCTATGTTTGTTTGATTATCTCCTTTATAAGTTGAGGGTTCTAAGTGGTGCAGTATTTAGAGCATGCATATCATCATTCTTAAGAAGGAAAGTGATTTTTCCCCACATCCAAGAGCTTACAATGTCAAATTTAGATCACATGCGTGCCACACAGTGCCTACACAGGCGCATAGAGAACATGGATGCTATTTGAATAAAGGTAGAAAGCGCATGCGCGCAGAGAGAAAACGTTGCACAGGTACATGCGCGCACGATGCGCGCCTGTGGGGTAGAATAACCGCGCGCCCGTGGCAAAAAACCGAGAAGAAAAATACGGATGGATTTCTCCCAATCTTCTGGTGAATTGACTGGTTAACAGGTCGGTTGAGGCCGGTTTGTGAACCTGCAAGTTAATGAAATCAAAAGGAAAGCAAAATGAACCCAAATGAGGGAGGAATTGATACCTTCTCCCCAATACGGTCGCCAATCTGTTTCCACCCAATTCGTCACTAGGTGAGCAAATTAAGAGTGCTTACATGCCCAGTTGGGCTCTGCTAGGCATGACAGCTGTAAAATGAAAGGTTAGAAAGAGAAACTACAAAGTTATAAACAAGAATTAAACTAAAACAAATAAAAAATATGAGCATATAAAACAAATGAAAAATAAGTACAAATGGACCAATATCACCAATGTATAAGCTGATCTATTGATGAAATCCAAAGGCACAAAGAAGAAAGGGGACTTGGGTCCCTTCTTTCTCCAATGGAAGGCTCTTGAGGCCCTCACAAGCTTGCTCTCCTTACAATGAAAAGATGAAAATGTGGGTGAAAGAAATCCAAGCTTATCCACTCAAGAGAGGGGTGGATAGCTCTTGTGAAATTATGCCTATGTGTTCTTGTTAAAGAATGAGTCCTTAACAATCTTGGCAGCATAACAATGCATAGAATTCCTTGAGAAAGTGATGGTTAGTCATGGATTTTTATAGCCCAGCATTGGGTCATTATGTAACCTCTTTGGAGTGTGAAAAGGGGCTCTTTAGGGCTCAATTAGGTCTTTGACCAGCCCACCATGTAGATTGAGCTTGGATTTGGTGTCAACTCGACTTGGGAGCTGATCCATTAGTGGTTGGGAGGCCGACCAATTTCAATAAATGCATCGTTTAGCAGGCGCGTAGGTTTTTGGCCCAACAGTCATGCATCATGCACTGATGCACGCATTATACGTTGTTGTTATGCGCATATGCGCACGAACCCAGGTTCTGTAAAGCGCCCTTCAATTTTTTGGTCATTTTGTATAGTTTTTGACCCTTTTGCAATGCTGTGGAATTAATCCTATGCCATGAATGACTCCAGTCCTATTTTGATGATGCAGAGTTCTTGTCGCCATGTGCAGACGAAATTTCATTGATAACAATCAATACCCAGTGTTTTGACTCTGAACTCCTGCAACAACAAACATTTCCTACTCAAAGCATCAACAAATTTATTAGCAGTTCCAGAAATATGCTTAATTACAAAAGTAAAGTTCTACATTTATTCAACCCATTTAACATGTCTTTGATTCAACTTCTCCTGTTGAGTCACAAATTGCAAAGCATAATTGTCACTATATAAGACAGACTCCTTAGGAATCAAGTAGTGTCTCCATTTCTTTAATGCCTGAATAATAACATAGAAATCCTTGTCATACGTGGAGTATTTCACTTTCGCTTCATTCAACTTCTCCCTGAAGTATGCTATCGGCCTGTCTTCTTGACTCAAAACTTACCCTATTGCAAATCCACTTGCATCACATTTCACTTGAAATGTCTTTTGGAAATCAGGCAACACTAGGATTGGTTGTTCCGTGATTTTCCTTTTCAACAAATTAAAACTCTTTTTGGCTTCTTCTGTCCAGTGAAAATATTTGTGTCTCTTCTTCACTATGTCCATCATTGGTTCACTAATTCCACTGAAACTCCTGATGAACTTTCGGTAGAAACTAGCCAATCCATGAAAACTTCTCACCTCAAATATACTTGTCGGTGATGGCCAATTCTTAATTACCTCCACCTTATCTAGGTCCATCCTCAACTTATCTGCAGAAATAAAAAAACCCAAATAAATGAATTCTATCTTCATGAATGAGGATTTCTTCATGTTTATCAGCAACGTCTCTTCCTGTAGCCTCTACATCACTATAGCCAAATGTTCCAAATGCTCTGCCTTTGTTTTACTGAAAATCAGTATGTCATCAAGATACACAATGACAAATTTTTCAATGAAATCCTTTAGGACTTCATTCATCAACCTCATGAAAGTACTTGGCGCATTTGTTAAGCCAAACATGATAACAAGCCATTCATACAACCTTTCATTAGTCTTAAAGGTTGTCTTCCATTTATCACCTTCTCTCATAGGAATCTGATGATATCCACTTTTCAAATCAATCTTCGAAAAAAAATTGCTCCACTCAAGAAATCCATCAAATCATCCATCCTTGGCAATGGAAATCTATACCTGATGGTTATCTTGTTAATTTCCCTCGAGTCAGTACCCATCCTCCATATTCCATCTTTCTTTGGACTGCGTACTGTCGAAACAACACATGGACTCAAGCTTTCTCTAACCAAACCTTTTTCCATTAAATCTTGGACCTGTCTTTTGACCTCTTCATTCTCCTGCAGCGTTAATCTGTACGCTTCTTTGTTTGGTAAACTAGGTCTAGGTATGAGATCAATATGATGACTCACACTTCTGATCAGTGGCAACGAATGAGGTAGTTTGTCCACTACTATGTTAGCAAACTCTTCCAACAGTTTCTAAACCTCTTCTGGTAAATCATCTACCCTTGTACTGGTTAAAACAATTTTTGGCTTCCTGACCACAATGAATTGTGGTTCCTCCTTCTTCTTAACCTCTGTAAGAATTTCCTTCCCACTCATGAGAAGTACAATGTTGCTTACTTCAGGTTTCACCTCTTTATCTTTAATTGGAAGCAACATGTGAGTTCTCCCATTCTTCTCTAGGGTGTATGTGTTCTTTCTCCCATCATGAATTACATTTCTGTCATATTGCCATGGTCTACCTAGCAATATATGACAAACATCCATGGGAATGACATCACAGAGTATTTCATCCTTATACCCTCCTATTTTAAACTCAACTAAACATTGTTTAGTGGCATTTACCTGATGTCCCTTGTGTAACCACGAAACTCTGTATGGTCTCGGATGCTCAATTGTCTCCAGCTCCAGCTTTTATACCATCTCTATAGAAACGATATTATCTGTGCTACCACTGTCCACAATGACCTTTCATACCCTGTCTTTGGTCTTGCCAGCAGTCCATAAAAGACTCTTTCTTTGCACTGGGTTCTCCACCTCCTTCTCTGGCATTAAGATAACTTTTTGCATCATCAACGATCTTCCACCTTCAGCATCTTCTGCCTCAACACTCCACCTTTGTGCTTCGGCAATGTGAGTTTCACCACCTTCTTTCTTTTTGTCTGGGCACTCAAAAGAATTGTGTCCATTCTTTCCACATGTGAAGCATTTCACTACTCCACCTCTTCCTCTTCCTCTAACTATGGTACGAGGAAAAATGTTTGCATTAGCATACTAACCTCTTTGTTCGGTATTCTACCCTCTCTATGAACTTCCACCTCTCTCAGTTTGAGTCTGAGGTTTCTTCCAGTCTTCCTTGGGTTTCTGATTTCTATCCCGGGAAACTGATTTACCTCTGGGATGACTTCTGCCTCAGCCTCTTTGACCCTGCTTTCGACTCAGCTTCTCTTCATCTTTTAGAGCCATATGATAAGCATCTTCCACCGTTCAGATGGTCATCATGCTCATCTCATCCTGAATTTCATATCTTAGACCATTCATGTACCTAGCAATCTTTTCATCATCACTTTCATGATGACCTGCCTTGATGTTCAGCCTGTAGAATTATTCAGTGTACTCCTTCACTGTCATCAACTTCTGTCTCAAATTTTGCATTCTTTGAAATAGAGTAATCTGGTAATCCCTGGGAATAAATTTCTCCTTCATCTTTGCGATCATCCTATCCCAAATCTTGATCTTCTACTTGCCTTTGCAACATTTGTCAGCTTGAAGCTCATCCCACCACAATGTTGCATGTCCTTTAAGTCTCGTGACAACATGTTTGACCTTTTTCTCCTCCTTGACATATTCATATTCAAAATATGTGTCCAGAGCTCTAATCTAGTCAAGAAGCTCCTCGACATCCGAGTTTCCCTCGTATACTGGAATATCCATGTTATTGGATAAATCCGTAGGTGCGGACACTAACCGATCTCCCTAGATCCACCTGGATCTAGAACAAAGCAAGATAAAATATGACTCTTTCCCTAGATTCTGACCATTGAATTAAATAGGAGGCAAGAACAAAGAACATACCTTATTATCGCTCATTTGGTCTTTGTTTCTCCCATTTTKCTCTGGTGCTCTCGTGCAGTCAAGACCAAGACAACACAAACCAACTAAAGTGAAGAAAGGACAATCTATTCAACAATCAATCTATGTATATGATCAAGGAGTTATACAATAAAGTGGAAATAGCTTTATGGGAAAGGGACATATTACTGTATCATATTAATGGAAAGTAAAGATTACAACCTGAGCCTTGATGTCGCAAACTTCCTTTCAACGGCCCTTGGTTTCGACACACACACTTGCTCACTTGTATGAAGAAGATCAACTTCTATAGATAAACTTGTTGGAGTCTCCAAGCTGTTGTAGCATCAGTCTTTCACACAATTCTTTCACTAATTCTCCAATGAATCTCCCTTAACCTTGCTTTCTTCTTTGCTTGAACTTTTCCATGAGAATTTCCTCAACATATAGAAGAGAATGAATCAGTTACTTGGATAAGAATGATCCCAAAATATCAGAGAATCCAGTACTAGGATAACCATTCAAATGCCATCTCATCCTTCTAGAAGATTCCCTTCTAGAAGCATCGAGAATTCATCATTTTCCTTGATTTAGAAAGAGTTCACACCCTAGCAGTTCAACACAGTGTGAACTTATCGCACCCTATCTTAAGGAAACCTACGAGAATCATGCATTCTCGTAGGAAAATATACTAGTGGCCTGTGAACAGTCCTCAAAAATGTGATTTCTGGAAAGAGATGAAGGTAACTTTTCTCAGGAGAAAGTTCTAATGAAGAGCCTGAGTACACCATCATCAATACATCATCATGACGACCAAAAACATGGGTAACATAATGCCCCCCAAAGTATGAGGTTGGAACTAGTGACAACCGATAGACTTTGTAAGCTGCATGAGTGTGTCGGGAACCAGGAGCACACCTAATCAGAAGCCTGCGAACAACCAAGCATCTGCAGAATATCATATATACCCATTCTAAGGTAGGAATTCCCATACTCAGATCACAGACTAATGACATTATAGACATGGTTCATGGCCACCAATCATACACTGTGGATCCATGCCGTCAAAATATAGCATAGCCACCAGAATACACTGTGGATCTATGCGAGAAATTTCAAATCAAGATGACATAGCCATTGAGACATACACAATGGATCTATGTGTCACAAATTATACATACTCCATCACAACCTGGATCACCAAGATGATATCCAGAGTCTTCAATCTCATCGCTCAAAGTATGAATCTAACCATGTGATTACATGTGTTGAAGTCGAACATGGAAGAAACCACTTGATTACCGGTCATTGATGTAACCGTTAACAAGTGTGAGGGAAATCACCATTGATGTCAGTGACTCCCAAGGTACCATAGTACAGTCCATCGAGTGTGAATAAATGAGTTGAAGTCGAACATCCAATGGAATCTTTCAATCAGGGTTCAATGACGTAAATCCACTGTCGAAAGTGAGGAAACCTACCATTGAGGCATGCAAGCTCCAAGGTACCAAATAATTTCTAAGTCTTGATTCCGGATAATGAGATGAAGTAGACGGAACAAAACTCATCACAGGAGGGCCTTGATGTATCCCCCATCAATGACATGAAATGAGTAATAGATTTTGAAAGTGAAACAGAGTAGGACTTCGACACAGGGAAGGCTGACAAGGAGAGAATGGATACCTGCAGATGGTCGACTCAATATAGGTGTCAAAAGGACTTCTCTTGAACATATGAATGACACGACCAATGATTTGGAAGCATTGACTCAAAGAAGACACAGGGAATGACCTTGTATAAAATCAAATGAGAGACAAATGGATTTCCCAAACCGACTTCAAATGATGAATAGGGGGTGTCATGTTCAAGAGGGACACTTACTGCCAATTAATATGAAGATGAAAACATATCCCTTTCCCAAATTTTTCCTCACCATTTCTGGCGAGTACCTCTTTATTTTTACGCAAGCTTGAGGAGGATAACATATGCTTGTTGATGTAATCTCATCCTTCGGACGAGTCCCTTGGAGTATTTTTAACGAACCCTAAGAAGGAGTGGTTTGGTCCCATCACGGGTCTATCAATGTTGGTTTAATGACTCCAGAGATAGAAAACTCAAAGGTTTTTCAAGATTATAGAGTTTGGAGAAACACTTAAAAGAGAAGTCTTCCAGTTCCTTTTCTGTAAAATAGTTTGGACGAGACCGAAAAAGAGATAAATTATCGCTCACCAGACGGTTACTTCAAATACTTTATCGAGAGTGAAAATAGCAAGGTCCCTTGGCGATCTTTTCATGTTTAGAGAGTCTGAAAAGATCTTAAAGAGGACTCCAGGGGGGTTCATTTTTCGTATAACCTTGTTGAGCCCAAAAAAGTGATAAAAGTATGCTCGATCGCGTTCTTATGTATTTACGAGCGCAATAACGGACAAAAACGACGCTCGAGGTTTTTATGTAAAAACCATAAAAAACAATAAAAAACACACCATAACAAAGAAAAATATGTCCATATCCCCGTATTTAATCATCAAAGTCACCACACCTGCAATTCATTACACTCAACATGACATTAAGGATTAGGTTTAATTGATAAATAATCATAAAAAACCAAAACGATATAGTAAAAGTAAATCAAATGAGTAAATACCTTTTTTTACCACATCATTTTTACATTTCCACTATTGAGCTAAAAAAACCCCTCTTTTACCCTCCAAGTTCGACGTTAGATTGCGGGAGCTATGATAGACACATAGATCCATACTCGAATGGGAACCTTCTCAAGGAAGAAGGATACCAGCAAAGATCCATACCCGAATGGGAACCTTCTCAAGGAAGAAGGATACCAGCAAAGATCCATACCCGAATTGCTTTAGCTCACCCCGCCTACATTTGGTTAATTGTTTTTTTATATTGCGCATCACAACATCTGCCCAGTTGAATACTTGAGGCTCAGTACACTCAATAGTGTGCTGGAAGTAGCTCTATAACACCATTTGAGGAGAAAAACTCCCAGCCATCCGAGCTATAGTAAAAAGGATAGTACGGAGGTTCAAGTCTTGTACCCCCCAGATAGCCACTTTTCCTTTCTTTCTCTCAGCCTCGGGTACACAGTATAAATTGCAGTACTCACTCATCTTTATCCCACCACCTCTACTACCGGTCAGGCTAACATAGTACTTGTGCCTAGACAATCCAGTCAAAAAGTATATGTCCTCAATGTCTAAGGACAGTGTGTGAGTCCCCACACGAAACACCTGTTGATCTGGGTCCCACATACGCACCAGATACTCTAATAGTCTGACTTGGGCCCTCATGCCTGGGATGAGAAAGTACTTTAATAGCCTACAATCTCTCAGAAAAGCTATGTTAGGTGGATTATTTTTGGCCATTGCATTATCCTCTTTATGTTCCCTTTCACGCCACTCAAGTACCATGGTGATGGCCAATTATCTGCATAAGGAACACAATAAGAGGATTAATAACCTTTTTCATGCTTTGGATATTTTTCATTGGCTAAAAATTTAAAAAAAAATTGGTCTTTGTGGTTCTCGTAGGTTCCCTGTGTGCACAGTACGATAACCTCACAGGTGGCCTTAGACTCACCTGCGAGAACGCCTCATTCTCGCAGGCCCCGTATGGCCCGCCTGCGAGAATTGTAGGGCGCATGTAGGGCTTGAAAACACAACTCAAAACTAAAGTTTTAACCAATGAAATTACAAATTTAAACCATGAAAGTGTTAAGGATGAAGAGCTTACCTAATTTTCACAGATGGATCGCTGAATGGTCTCTCGTAGCTCCCGCAATCTAATGCTGAACTTGGAGGGTAAAAGAGGGGTTTTTTGAGCTCAATAGTGGAAATGTAAAAATGATGTGGTAAAAAAAAGTATTTACTTTTAATATTTCTTTTTGGTTTTTTTTTTATTATTTATTAATTAAACCTAATCCCTAATGTCATGTTGAGTGTAATGACTTGCAAGAGTGGTGACTTTGATGATTAAATACAGGGATATGGACATATTTTTCTTCGTTATGGCGTGTTTTTTTATTGTTTTTTATGGTTTTTACATAAAAACCTCGAGCGTTGTTTTTGTCCGTTCTTGTGCTCGTAAATACATAAGAACGTGATCGAGCATACTTTTATCACTTTTTCGGGCTCAACAAGGTTATACGAAAAAGAAACCCCCTGGAGTCCTCTTTAAGCTCTTTTCATACTCTCTAAATGAAAAGATCGCCGAGCGACCTTGCTATTTTCATGCTCGATAAAGTATTTGAAGTAAGCGTCTGGTGAGCGATAATTTATCTCTTTTTCGGTCTTGTCCATACTATTTTACGAAAAAGGAACTGAAAGAGTTCTCTTTTAAGTGTTTTTCCAAACTCTATAATCTTGAAAAAGCTTTGAGTTTTCTATCTCTGGACTCGTTAAACAAACATTGACAGACCCGTGATGGGACCGAACCAATCCTTCTTAGGGTTCGTTAAAAAGACTCTGAGGGACTCATCCGAAGGATGAGCTTACATCAACAAGAATATGTTATCCTCCTCAAGATTGTGTAAAAATAAAGAGGTACTTTCCATCAATGGTGGGGGAAAATTTGGGAAAGGGATATGTTTTCATCTTCATATTAATTGGTAGTAAGTGTCGCTCTTGAACATGACACCCCCTATTCATCATTTGAAGTCTGTTTGGGAAATCCATTTGTCTCTCATTCGATTTGCTACGAGGTCATTCCCTGTGTCATCTTTGAGTCAATGTTGCCAAATCATTGGTCGTGTCGTTCATATATTCAAGAGAAGTCGTTTTGACACCTATATTGAGTCGGCCATCTACAGTTATCCATTCTCTCTGTGTTGGCCTTCCCTGTGTCTGAGTCCTACTCTGTTTCACTTTCAAAATATGTTACTCATTTCGTGTCATTGATGGGGGATACATCAAGGCCCTTCTGTGATGAGTTTTGTTTTGTCAACTTCATATCATTATCCAGAATCAAGACCTAGAAATTATTTGGTACCTTGGAGCTTGCATGCCTCAATGGCAGGATTCCTCGCTTTCGACAGTGGGTTTACGTCATTGACCCGTGATCGAAAGATTCCATCGGATGCTCGAATTCAAATAATTTATTCACACTCGATGGAATGTACTATGGTACCTTGGGAGTCATTGACATCAATGGTGATTTCCCTCGCACTTGTTAATGGTTACATCAATGACCGGTAATCAAGTGGTTTCTTCCATGTTCAACTTCAACACATGTAATCACATGGTTATATTTGTACTTTGAGCGATGAGATTGAAGACCCTAGATATCATCTCGGTGATCCAGGTTGCAATGGAGTATTTATAAATTGTGACACATAGATCCACTGTGTATGTCTCGTGGCTATGTCATTTTGATTTGAAATTTCTCGCATAGATCCACAGTGTATTTCGGTGGCTATGCTATATTTTGACGGCATGGATCTATAGTGTATGATTGGTGGCCATGACCCATGTCTATAATGTCATCAGTCTGTGATCTGAGTATGGGAATGCCTACCTGATAATGGGTATATATGATATTCTACAGATGCTTGGTTGTTCGTAGGTTTCCGATTAGGTGTGCTCCTGGTTCCCGACACACACATGCATCTTACAAAGTCTATCGGCTGTCACTGGTTCCAACCTCATACTTTGGGGGGCATTCTGTTACCCATGCTTTTTGGTCATCATGATGATGTATTGATGATGGTCTACTCAGGCTCTTCATTAGAACTTTCTCCTGAGAAAAGTTACCTTTATCTCTTTCCAGAAATCACATTTTTGAGGACTGTTCACAGGCCACTAGTATATTTGCCTACGAGAATGTATGATTCTCGTAGGCTTCCTTAAGACAGGGTGTGAGAAGTTCGCACTGTGTTGAACTGATAGGGTGTGAACTCTTTCTAAAGCAAGGAAAAAGATGAATTCTCGATGCTTCTAGAAGGGAATCTTCTAGAAGGATGAGATGGCATTCGAATGGTTATCCTAGTAATGGATTCCCTGATATTTTGGGATCATTCTTATCCAAGTAACTAATTCATTCTCTCCTATATATTGAGGGAATTCTCATGGAAAAGGTTAAGCAAAGAAGCAAGCAAGGTTAAGGGAGATTCATTGGAGAATTGGTGAAAGAATTGTGTGAAAGACTGATGCTACAACAGCTTGGAGACTCCAACAAGTTTATCTATAGGAGTTGATCTTCTTCATACAAGTGAGCAAGTGTGTGTGTGTCGGAACCAAGGGCCATTGAAAGGAAGTTTGCGAAATCAAGGCTCAGGTTGCAATCTTTACTTTTCATTAATATGATACAGTAATATGTCCCTTTCCCATAAAGCTATTTCCACTTTATTGTATAACTCCTTGATCATATACATAGATTGACTGTTGAATAGATTGTGCTTTCTTCACTTTAGTTGGTTTGTGTTGTCTTGGTCTTGACTGCAGGAGAGCACTGGAGTGAAGTGGGAGAAACAAAGACCAAAGGAAGCGATAATAAGGTATGTTCTTTGTTCTTGCCTCCTATGTAATTCAATGGTCAGAATCTAGGGAAAGTGTCATATTCTTTCTTGCTTTGTTCTAGATCCAGGTGGATCTAGGGAGATCAGTTAGTGTCTGCACCTATGGATTTATCCAATAACAAAAATGATAAAACCTAGAAGACGGCCAGATTCTACGCAAAAAATGAATTTATGAGGATTTAAACATATATTATAAAACCGATAGGGAACGAAAATGGCTCATAGGTGGGTAGGGTGATCGACTCTTGGCATAGAATGAGCGGGTAAATCATCCAAATAGGGTTGAACGATATGTTTGATGTCATGAAAAGCATAAGACATAGCGCGTTGAAAATTTGCGCCCGCAATCTTAAGTCCGAAAGGAATTTTTCGATAGGAAAAAGTACCCGAAGGACAAATAAAAGTAGTCTTATGTTGATCCTCGAGAGCAATGTTAATTTGATTATAGCCGGAGAAACCATCCATGAGAGAGAAAATTTCACTGCTGACACAGTCATCGACAATCTGGTCGACGAAAGGGGTTGGAAAGTTGTCCTCGGGACATGCTTTGTTAATATCCTTATAATCAACACATAAATGAATACTTCCACCTTTCTTGTCAATCGGGACGAGATTGGAAACCCATTCTGTAAGAGCCACCGGATAAATAAAGTCAGCTTTTAGAAGTTTCTCAACTTCAAGTTTGATAGCCGCCACTTTACGTGGGTGAACTGGATGAAGACGTTGTCGAACAGGTTTAGCTCTGGGATATGTCTTTATCTCATGTACAACAATTGTAGGGTCAATACCGGGCATCTCTTCGTAGCTCCAGGCAATGATGTCACGGAATTATTTGAATAGAGACGTATAAGTGACGATTTCATTAGCGGAACATGAAGTACCAATATGGACATTCTCAACAATCCTAGGTTTAATGGATATGTCAATGGGAATCATGGGCGAGATATTACTTAAATTCCCTTCAACAAACACATCATGTGTAGTAGAGGGAACCATCGAAATGACAACAACGGTCGACGGTGTCGAAATCCATTGATAATTCTCAAGAGTGTGTTGTTCTAGAAAGAGTATGGAACGATGATGCCCATCATCCCAAGGGGTGTCCTCCATGACGAACATGATCATCTCATCAGTGGGAAAAATAACAGGAAAAGGATCGAGAGACAACTCATCAAGAGAGGGGGTAGAAGGTGTTGCCGATTGAATGGCCTGATAGGCGGATTCAACCGGACTTAACGGCATTGCATCGCCAAAACGAAGATGACCTCTAGGGTCAGGGACTATCCAAGGGTCGTGTGATAAAGAAGTTCATGAGGCATAGTGGAGATCATGTTGATAGAAGCAACAAATGGGCATGGAACATCGGGCGGTGGAATGGGGAAAGTACCCATTAACGAGGAGTCCTTTAAAAGGCCTACACTGACATTCTCATAACTCGGTGGGGTTTTAGCAATAAACGGTACGTTGCCAGTACGAGTATCAAAATTGAAGAAGGTGAGTTGGTCGACGGTAACAACCTTTCCTTGATGAGGGAAACGTACTACACGAAAAGGGTTGACACAATGACACACATGGAATCTATCCAACTGCGTCCAAGCAAAAGATTATAATCAAGGGGAGCGTCAAAAACTTCCACTTCAACTTGGACCTTTTTACCTTCTAACGTGATAGGAAATGAAGGGAGAACACTGTAGGGCTTAAAACCAAATCCATTGAAGGATTTAAGAGTGTTTTGTGATTCATTCAAGGGAGGAGAGCCAATGGCTTTCCAACAAGAAAAATACATTACACACGTCGAGGCACCCTCGTCGATAACAGTTCGATAAATGTTCTTGTCAGAGACAACAACCTGTATCTGGAATGTGAGTTGAGTGGGTAACCTTGGAATGTGATCATCCAAGTCAAAGACTATTAAATTCGTATCTTTTGGGTCAATTCCACCTATAGCTTTCAATAGTGCCTTCCGTTGTGCAGGACAAGACTGAAGGACTTCAAGGGCTGACATCGCTGAAGGTGCCTGGGCCAGATCTTCCACAATACTGTAGTTCTGGGCCGCATGAGCATGAGGATTGAAAGCTGATTTCCATACGACACCCTTGGGGGGGGGGTCACAAAACTGTATTGAGGCTCGGTCGTTCAAGATGAAGAGGACCGTTGGTAGGTGGAGTCTCTAGAGAGGGTTGTACCAAAGAAGGAGGTAAATCGTCAACCTTCTCCTTAGATGGAGAATAATATTTAGCTCGAATCATGAGCGCAACATTTTTCTGCTTAGAATCACCATTACAAATCAAAACATATGACGTCGTAGAAGAAGATGGTTGATCATGAATGACCAACTGAACCTGTTGTTGATATGGGAAGGGTTGGGACAAGACAACCGGTGTAGGTGGTTTCGGGGGTCTCTGAAGGAACTTAGTGACCTCGGCACGTCGTGGACAATCCTTCGTGTAGTGATCGTCACCAAAGATAAGGCAAGGATAGCGGGGTTTGTGCTTATCCCGATATTCAACAGTAGTGGTTTTAGTTTGCTCTGCTTGATTATTATTTTTTCCCTCCTTATTCTTGCCTCTCCCCTTTTTAGATTTGTTTTTACCGGTAGGGCTAGATTGAACAACATTTACCTCAGAAGTTTTACCGGTGGGAGTGGCAGGAGACGGAGCATTTTGAACATTAGAAGAAGCAGATTTAGATGTTGTGCTTGAAAAAGAATGTGATTGGGCTTGGGCAGTACCAATCACACCGTCAGCTGCATGTGAGGCAGCTGGAGCAGTTGAAGTGTTGGAAGTACCTGGATGAGGTAATTCAGGTAGTAAATTGTAAAGTGTTCCCGTTTGTGAATAAACGAGATCAAGATATTGAGCACGACTTATAGCCTGCTCTTCAGTGACAATTCCACCCATGGAAATGTCCTTATCGATTTCATTCACAAATGATTTTGTAAACCATTCGACCAGTAACTGATCGGGAAGCTCAATTTTGATGAGACGTCGTCTCCTTCACCACTCATGGATATGATTCGATATATGAGTGCCTTTAGTCTGTTTGAAAGAAGTCAAAATCTTAGTCTCGGTATCATAACAGATCGGTAATTGGTAATGCGTAAGGAAATCCATAGGTAGGGTATTGAAGTCAGAGAAGAAACCTCGTGGTAACTCAATATACCACTTCGTAGCAGAACCGATAAGGGTTCATTGAAAAAGACGTAAATGAATAGAGTCATCCATCAACGAGTTGGATGAACACCAGAGGTGAAAATTCATAATGTGATTATTCGGGTCCTCTCCCACTTTACCGCCGAATTTAGGAATGTCTGATGGAAGCTTGGTGGGCATAACGGGCCATTGGGGAGAGTGACGAATAGGATCATTTAAAATCCTAGACAAATCTGGCAAATCCAAAGTAGCAAGAAAAGGTAACTGTCAATTCACTTGTGGGTATTGGTGGCTTTGGGGTTGAAGCCCTGCAGGCAAACCAGTAGGACTATAAGCAGTCTGCCCATAATGGGAAGACCCGGGAAAATTCGGTGGTGGTTGGAGAGGATAGTAACTCCCAGGATTATAACCTTGATTTTGAGCAGGGACCTGAGTTTGAGAATTTGTACCCAAAATAGGATATGGTATACCTGGATATGGTTGGCCTATAGTTGGGACAGGCTGCTACCCCCTAGTCATTTGAGGAATATGTTGTATCATCTGATTCCAATACTGGGCCAAAGAGGGAGGTATATTTTTTCCAAAAGGTGGGGTTGGTCCCCCTATCATAGGTGGTGTTCCAACCGAAAGTTGTGTCCCAATCAAAGGTTGTGTAGTAATTGGAATATGTCCGGTAAGAGGAAGTTGAGTTGTACCACCTTGTCCACCAACGAGAATATGCAAGTTTGGTGTAATGGACGGTATAGTGCCACTAGGATTAGGATTGCCATAAGGAAATTGAGGGAGTGTCAGAATAAAATTGAGAATAGGATGCCCAAGAAGAGAAGGACCACCTGGAGAACTAGATGGAGTTTGCGGAGGTGTTGGAATAGAAACATTCAACGCATGGTATCCGGGTGGTAGAGTCAGAGTGACATTGGGCATTCGCTGTGTGTTTATAGGAGCAATACCAGCAGCAGTGAACCCAATTGGGACACTCGTAGTATTTTCTAGATGGGCCATTTCGACAGGGAGAGTAAAGTGATAAGTGGTATTCAATGGTATAGTATTTGTCTCAGAAAACACTGGAGGGTTGATTTCAGAGACCACAGGCGAACCAGGACCAAAAAGGGTCCTTCGAAAATCACCTGAATACCAAAAAGGATCTTGGCCTTCTACACCAGGAAAAGGCCCAACGGGTGATCCAGAAGAAGTAACAACTAATTCTCCAGAAGAATTCATTCGTCTAAAAGGGCGCTAAGAATCACTAGGAAGTCTAAAATCCTCTTGAGTATTTGTAATTCGAAAACGTTCGAGAGAGTCAGTTCGTTCCACTTGGGGTGTGGTGACGACTGTGGCTTCTCTTGGCCTAGGAGAGCTCTCCGGTGTTCCAGTAGGCAAGGGTTGAGAACCATCCAGATGATCTAAAGATAAACCTTTCATTCTACGTGAACGACGTGGAGGAGCTATTGTAAACGAGTGACAAACTTCACGAAGAAAATTCTATGGTCAACTTCGAGAAACAAACAACACGCGCTAGGAAACAAAATCTAGGAAACAATCACCAGGCAAAAAAGACCTTCTAATTTCGAAGCCACTAGTTGGTGATGAAATCCAACGTCGCAACAACGAGACAAGAAGGGATGGGGCTAGGGTGGAAAAGCTACGCTGACGACCTGCTTAACGGACTTACACCTTGGTGCAAGCTCCCACACATAATCGTGGGTATACCCTCCAAGGAGCCCGAGTGAGTTTGGTCAACGTCAATTCCAGGTACCGTGAAGACTTTCCCATCCACAGTCACCTTGGGTAAGAACCTAGAAAGATAGGCCAGTAAGGTCACCACCAACAACAATAAAACCTGGGGGAACAATTGACAGTCCGATCCACACGCAAGGGCAGGGTATCTATCCCACAATCAACTCAAAAGGCTTCCACTCATCATTGTGGGTATACCTCCGAGTGATCCCCGTAATGCATGCAATCTCGAAACTGATATCAACAAAGCAGGGTGAGTAACTCTGCCAATATCAATGCGACCTAGTGTTTGGCCCTTGTGTGAGAAGGGCTTCCCAGGACAAGATGTTGCAAATGGAATTTAACACTCCCTAACACAAGATGCTATTGTGTGTTTTGTGCTTTTGGAGAGTGTATCTCTCTTCCTACTCCAAAGCGCTAGCCTAGCTAAATGTTGGTGTAAAAGAGCCCTAGAAAAGAGTTACTAGATAAATTTTATGATTACGCAGTGTTATTAAGAGTTGTTGTTTACTCAAAGGTAACGGAAATGAAACTTGTGTTGTATGACTATGACCCAATAATGCAAGGATGAGAATGAAATATATCACTTTTCGTTCAATGAATCCTATGTATGGCAGAGAGAGAAAGTTTTCCAGATCAACCTTGAACTACAATGCAAAATTTCTTTTCAAATGCCAACAATCACTTATTAAATGAAAATTCTCTATTGTGTCTTTTTCAAATACTTCAACTGTTGGAAGATTGGTTGTTGTCATTGATGTCAACCCTAGTCATGGGTTTTGGACCACAAGATTGATGAAGTTATTTAGACATGAAGGAAAATGCACATGTAGATACAACACCCATGGATGGATAGTATACATCATTCTCTTTTCGGTGG
>ML799512.1:288599-337762 GCA_009831015.1 Picea engelmannii | reverse complement strand
AGGTAAAAGAAGGCCGGATTTCAAGGGAGGATGAAGTCTTTTGGAGATGTGTTCTAAGGTATGTTATTTTCAGGTCATCTTACCATTTTTTCCATAAATTTTTTTATAGAACGATTCAGATGGTGAAATCGCTATGGTAGTGATAAGACATATCAATATACCTCTGGTAAAAAGTTAAGCTCTTGATTCGCTATAATTATGGAGATATACTCTGTGGAATATAGGGTTTGTGACCAGTCCTGAAACTAGTCAAAAAACAGGTGTTCCGGGTAAAACAGTCATAACTTTTTTCATACAGACTACAAATGCAGTGGGACCACTTCCATTGGAAAGAGTACGGACTTTAGTTTCTTGTTTGCAAGTTTCAGAATCAGATGTTAAATATTGAGCGCGGGGCATGTTGTACAAGTCGGGTCTTCTGAACAGACCAGAATTGAATAAAGTTTTATTATCTCTCATATATTCTTGGGTGGAAGGAAGGGGAAAGGATAGAGAGTTCAGATCTGTCTTTGTATTGGAGGATTGTATCTTCCTCTTGGATTTTTATCCCTCCCTTTACATTTGGAAGCTGTAGCTACCTTTGGAAGTCATTACTTCCCTTGAACAAAAACTATTGATTATTTCTCATATATTGTGCATGGTGTATTGTGGTGTATTGGTGTAACTCTTATACTATTGTTCATTTATCATTGGATATAATTGAATGGTTTAAGTATAAGTTGAAAAAGGTTTTAAATTGTACTTGATACTGATTCACCCCCTCTCAGTATCAACATCAACAATCTCAATAATTTGATTTTCAATGTTTTCTAAAACAAAAAGATTTTTTTGAAAGAATTTTTTTTTGTTTACTTTTCAAAAAGGACCCACACTATGACAGCGAGAGTACTGAAAATTAAAATCTAAATGAACAAGAAATGACAAATTCAATCAACTCTTTCAATGAAAGAAAAAATAAAGAGCAAACCAAAGTAGTCTTCTCAATGCAAACGAAAATGATCTTTCAAACCAATAAGAAAATGAGAAAAACCAAGCACTCAACTTTCGATGAATCACTGGTTCTTAACTAATCAAACACACTCAGATTATGAAGTCAGAGAGAATGGTTTTGCCAAGAAAAGTCAAGAAATGAAAGTTAAGACACAAATGACAAGAAAAGCCTTGAAACCCTAAGATTGTTCATGCACACAAACAAAGACAAGAAAGATACCAATCAGAGGTCCAAGAAACTCATAAGAGGCAATCAAACTAATCTGGGCAGTTGGAAATACCAAAACTTAAATCCAAATTTTTGAAAAATGGTGTTCATAGGCAGGAAATATAACACAGTGCGAGAATCACTGATTCTTGCAGGTGACCCTTGAGCAGGGTGCGAGAACCTCACACTAAAACCTATAGGCAGAGTGCGAACTCTACCTATTCTCACAGAATGTAATGAAGTACAGTGCGAGAATTCCTGAACATAATCAAAAATTTGAAAAATGAAGCAAAATTCAAACAGGCTTCTAGACCCAGAAGGTCTATCAGGATATCCTTAAGACTCAGAGACTGATAGGACAGGAAAAAAGTGAAACCAGAGCAAATGGCCACAAAAAATATCAAAAGCCACAAAGAAAATGGGATGTATCCCTAGTGGAGTCACCAATTTTGTTATTGGATAAATCCGTAGGTGCGGAAACTAACCGATCTCCCTAGATCCACCTGGATCTAGAACAAAGTAAGACAGAATATGACTCTTTCCCTAGATTCTGACCATTGAATTAAATAGGAGGCAAGAACAAAGAACATACCTTATTATCGCTTCCTTTGGTCTTTGTTTCTCCCACTTCGCTCTGGTGCTCTCGTGCAGTCAAGACCAAGACAACACAAACCAACTAAAGTGAAGAAAGCACAATCTATTCAACAGTCAATCTATGTATATGATCAAGGAGTTATACAATAAAGTGGAAATAGCTTTATGGGAAAGGGACATATTACTGTATCATATTAATGTAAAGTAAAGCTTACAACCTGAGCCTTGATGTCACAAACTTCCTTTCAATGGCCCTTGGTTCTGACACACACACTTTCTCACTTGTATGAAGAAGATCAACTCCTATAGATAAACTTGCTGGAGTCTCCAAGCTGCTGTAGCATCAGTCTTTCACACAATTCTTTCACCAATTCTCCAATGAATCTCCCTTAACCTTTCTTGCTTCTTTGCTTAACCTTTTCCATGAGAATTCCCTCAATATATAGGAGAGAATGAATCAGTTACTTAGATAAGAATGATCCCAAAATATCAGGGAATCCATTACTAGGATAACCATTCGAATGCCATCTCATCCTTCTAGAATATTCCCTTCTAGAAGCATCAAGAATTCATCTTTTTCCTTGCTTTAGAAAGAGTTAACACCCTAGCTTTTCAACACAGTGCGAACTTCTCGCATCCTGGCTTAAGGAAGCCTATGAGAATCATGCATTCTCGCAAGCAAATATACTAGTGGCCTGCGAACAATCCTCAAAAATGTGATTTCTGGAAAGAGATGAAGGTAACTTTTCTCAGGAGAAAGTTCTAATGAAGAGCCTGAGTACACCATCATCAATACATCATCATGATGACCAAAAACATGGGTAACAATCCATTTTTGCCTTAGCACCCATTCTTGCAATAGCCCTAATCAGGTGTTCGTTTGTTGCATCTTCTGCTATGACTTCCTCTCCTTCATGTCCAACTTCATCTTCACTTTCGAAATCACTAAGATACCTAGCACCAACTATACGCCTCTATGTTGTCTCCACATCCTCAAGTGTAGTGCATAGGTCATGCATTTCTCTTTCTATGGCTAGATCAGGCATCTTCCTACCCCTTCTTCTCGGTATTTCCCTCTCCTCTGGCGGATCGAGTGTTTTCCTGTCCCTTCTTCTCGACAGCATGGTGAATCTTCCTTTTCCTTGCTACAGAAAGCAAAGGAATCTCTGTGCTCTGATGCCACTTGATGCAGACCCTATCGACCCCTCGGGACCGAGATCCGCTCACAGGATTGTTGTATATGCCCTTGAGCTGGATCGTCTCTTTCGGATTCTCTACTGGAATCCCCCTTCAAATCGATCCACAGGTTCTTTTTCGCAGTTCGCGATTTCGCGAGTTTGCGAGTTGAAACTCTGAGCCTTCCTCCTCCAATTCCGCGATACCCGAGACCATGAAATGGTTATGGCTCCCCTTTTGTCAGTGCCCTCCTTGCGCGACCATTGGCTAGGCTAAGCACTAGTGCCTTTCGCCTCTTGTGCCTTTGCGAGTTCAAATGTCGAGCCTTGCCTCTTTTCTTTCCCAAACCCCTGAGAGGCGAGATTTAACTTTCCTCCTCTCGTTCTCACTATTCGCAACTTCGCAAGTCGAGGGCTCGAACCTTCGTTCCCTTTTCTCCCGATTCCCTGAGATGCAAGAGGTCAATGAGGTGTTGACTCCTCCAAATGTGTGACGTGTGTCTGCTGGTTAAATTCCTGTGTCCACTGTGCAGTTCTGCCACGTGTCCCTCGTGCTGGATCTCAACACTTCGCGACTTCGCTTCTCGCAATTCCAAGCACCCAAACTTTTGGGCTCTCACCCGACGAACCTCTGAGTTTGTGAGATCCTCTGATCTCTGACACTTTTCCTCCTTCGATGGATGGCTTGGATTACATTGCAGCTTCACCACTCGTGAAGTTGAAAACTTCTCCTTCTAACCTCCAATGCTCGAATCCCCGATACGGGTGATCTAGTGACATGTGTCCTTCCAATCGGATGGCTCAGATTCCTTTCGCTATTTTGTGACTTCACCTTTCGTGATCTCGTGAATGTTGGTGCAAAGGTCTCGACCTTTCAATTCCCGAAACCCCAAAATGAATTCCGTGAGTGATCCAATGGTCCGATTTCTCCCGACCGTAAATTCCCTTCTCCTCTGTAAGATCTGACGGTTCTCAGAACCTTGTGAATTCTCCATGGAGAATTTTGACCGTCGAATTCCTCCTTAACGATTCCCACGAAATGAACAAAGTGTTCTTTCGCAAAACATGTCCACCCGTGAAACGATATCGCTACACCTCCTTTCAATGTTTTAAGGCACAAATTCCTTTGAGCTTTTCTTCGACAACTCGAGCCTTCAAGAAGACTCTTGCACGCATTCCTTGCGACAACTCTTCAATACTTCCAAGTATTGAATTCTTTGACTCTGTGCACTCTTTGTGACAACAATCTTTCCATAGTTTCACTTAGGTTGCAAACCCTGAGACTCTTCTCAGCTAGCGCTCACTTCGCACGGCTCCTGTGCTTGACTTGCACTTCTGCAGAATGAGAATAGTGTTATCTCTCCTAAACTTGCAGAGATGAACTCTGACTTCTATCTACGCACACCTTGCGGACAATTTCACTGCACTCCTTGCAGGAAAAATCTTTCTCAGACAAAGAAACAATTGAAACTCATTCTCTGGTCTCCCTCTCTTAATATTTCAGACATTCAATATGAAATCATACATTCACGCAGGAAAGAAAAATGCATAACAGAGGGTAAACAAACATATATAAATCAACATGTGCAACACAGAAAGCAATTGGACACCATGAGTCTGAACTAAAGATCTTTGTATTAATCTAGAACTTCTGTACATGGGGTTTACTCTACACAACTCTCTGCTTCTTCTCTCCTATGCTCTCTTCTCATAATGCCACTAATTGTTACAATAATACAAGTGAAGGTGTCTATATTCGTTTTCCCTCCAACTCCTAAAACTGTCTAATCTAGGAATTCAATTCTACCTACTTACATTTAATAACATAAATGCCTTCACCTAATACAGATGAGAGTGGGGCACTCAAGGTCTGTTTACAATATGGAAGTATGCCCTTCCTTAATTGTTTCATTTAAGTTTGGCGTATTCACTTCAAAAACATTCAAATAATTTTATCATGTGCCAAAATGCATTGGCACCTGCCCCACACTCGCTTGATGTTGGCGATGCTCCTGCATCAATTGGGATCATAGCCCCTTATGCGATCTCTACAATCATCATGGAAGATTATATATTATATGAAACAACATTAATGTTTACATATGTTTGAGTTCACCATGGAAAGCCTACGTCACATTTCATGTAAGTACATTTACAACTTCTAAATTCCTAGTTATTCACTAGCAAGGCATTGGCCTTGTCATCCACACTATCAATCCATATAATAATATTTACCACACTTATAAATGAGTTCATTTACTTAAGGACACATGGATTGAATCCCACCATTATAGCCACACATTTACAATTTATATCTAATCCGATTGAATACAGTATGTAGGTAAAAAATATGGTATTACATTCCTCTCCACCTTGGAATAGCACCATCCTTGATGAAATTCAATATCTAATAAAAACTGGGTATTCCTCCTTCATGACATCCTCTATCTCCCACATAGCTCATCAAGGTTAAATTGCTTCCATTACACTTTTATCTATTTGATGGCTTAGTTATAAATAAATGTTAATTTCTTATCAAGGATTCACAATGACTATATTTGGATCTCTCCCCTTTGTTCCACTTAAATCACAACAAAATGAATCACATGTTTATGACCATGTACATAATTCTTAAGAAAAATAACATGGAAAATAATGTTAACTCTAAAGTTAGTAGGAAATGTGAGTCTGTATGAAACAAATGTTATCTTGTCAAGGACTTGCAATGATCCAGATTATATTGAGAACAACATGAAGCTACAAATATAACAAGGAACCACACAGAGATATTACGAGAAACACGGTAATACAGTTAAGCTCAGATTCTATTAATTACTGTCCGAAATAGAAAAAAATGTAAAATGCAACGCAAAGAAGCTATCTAGAATGGTGGTATCTTATCCTGAAGAGAGAGATGTGTCGGTTACACTCATTCACAAGAGGTTGATTACAAAGAGGTCAAAAAATGTCTTTTAACATAAAACATCAATAAGAAAACCCTAAACATCCAAAAACCTAACTCCAAAAGATGAAACGCCAAAAGGTTTGTGGGCCCTAATGTGGTTAGTTGATATATCAACTTCCCATGGGTGCAACTTTTTGATACGATCTCTGTTTGGGGCGCTCGGTATGTCGTCAGAAAGGTTTATCCGAGAAGTACACATTTCGTTCAGCCTAACATTTGCATACAAGTTCAAGATGGATGTTGTCATTCCATAAAACGTTATTTAGGGCCTCAAAATGACCCTGGAAGTTTGAGACTTGAAAAACTGTAGAAAAACTGCTAAGATGTCGAACCATTCTGAATTAGTGGAAGAGGTGGGTGGCCACTAGTATCCACCTGGATCATGCAATAGGTCTAGTAATATCTAGGTGTAAACTTCTCATAACTTCTAAGCTTCAAATAAATCTTCCTTCAATTCACTCTGAGGAAGACATAATCCCCAACATTGAATTCTCTATGTCTTTTTCCCTAATCAACAATTTTGATTTGATTTTGTATATCTTGAGCTATGTCCAATTTCTACTTGATTTTAACAATTTCTTGCTCTATTTACTTGAACATTTTTAGCCCAAATACATTTTGGTTCTTTGGATTATCCCAACTCACTATAATATTGCATAGTTTTCCATATAAATCCTCCTCGAATGAAATCATTGTTAATGACACATGATGCTCATTGTTCTCTTGTGTGTATGAAATATGTGATAGGAGCTAGAACTAGATTTTTGGAGCTACATCAACCACGACTATGCAATGACAATTGTCATATCAAAAGTAAGTCACATATTCTCTTCCTTTCTCATTGCTTGTATTACGATCAAATACATTATATGTAAAGGAAAATTTTATTGTTATCTATCCCACAGTCTATCTCGAAACCAGAGAAAATTCGAGGAAATGCTTTCGAATCAAGGGAAGATTCAAAGGAGTGTTCAGCTATCTAAAGTGGGATTTCTCCATAACACTAGCACAAAATGATGAACTGCGCAAAATTCATAAGAGAATACAAATGAAACGTTTAACAGTTGCTAAAATATTCCACATGCTATAAAATTCATTACCAATATAAGAAGAACAATACAAATGAAACTTTTAACAGTTGCTAAAAAATACTCCACATGCTACACTTGTAAAAAGGAAGTGCTTCTTGCAATTGATTTACACAACCAATGTTATATCTACAAGCATAAAAACAAGAAACATAACTAATGAAAAAAGAGTACCTGAACCAGGTGAGGGGCCTTCCTCCTCTGGAAGGAGCTTTTGAAAAAAACTACAGTAATAACTTTACCTTATCAAACATTTAAACAACATGAAAAAAACGATTTCAACGCAACTATTTCGAATTATAAGACAGCCAATCTCCATTGCATAATTCTGGATTCTATATTATGTATTATATATTATTTTATTATTGTATTAATATATGCGTTACGTAACTGACTTGCATATAGAGACCAAAAAGGAGAGCAGGCCCCATTGTTGACAGATTACACAATCCATGGCTCCTTATCGCGTTACGTATAATTTTTTAGAAAGGTGAAGGATACTCCAAATCAAATCGAATCATCGAAAATCTTGAATATGATCGCGACCTTTTTTGTGCAAATCTATCACCCTTGTCATTTAATTCAAGCCGATATTCGGAGAGGTTGAGAGAAGGTCCGATTTCATGGCCTTTCTTCATCTGCTGGGATCGGTCTTATATTTTCCATCAATATTCTGATATCGAAGATGGCAAGGATACCTCTCTTAATTACAAGGAAATGCTTTCTCTCTAACAATAAAAATATTAGAAACAATGATTGCACTGATCAGTGCTTCGGAGTTATGATGGATCTATGGAATCTAAAAAAAATGTAAAAAATGTTGGAATTTTTAGAAAATCAAATATATATATATATATATATATATATATATATATCAATGATTGGTTTAGGTTATTGAAAGGAATGATTGTTAATCTGCTCATTAGGTATCAATTCCCACAAACTACATGTTGAACTAGTATATTCCACTTATCATTTCCGTATTAAGTAAAGAAGGAATTACACATCTCCTTCATACTGAACTATACAAAATACCTTTTTATATAACAATATTTTAAATATAAAATCTATTACACCTATAAAATCTCATATACCTAAAAAAATTGACATGAAAATAATATGGTCTAAATACCATGTGCTTAAGGGAAGATTGGGACTTACATGAATAAATATTAATATTTCTGTCTGAATAACAATAATTTGGATCAGATAACTGGATCAGATAACAATGTTCTGGTTGGCATGCCATGTGCTTAGATGATCCACTTATTTGAGATGCTAGTTGAGAATATAATATATAATGTCAGATCATCGCGAATATACATTTTCAAATAAATTGTTTTCATTGATATCTTTTAGTAAAAAATAGATCTTTCGAACTTGAATATATTATCTCCTCATGAAATTAAAATTTCTCTCTTTTTTAATTATTTAATTCTGATTCTGTACAGCCAGATGATATACATGGACCTTTTGTTTCTCATAATCATAAATATCTATAAATTAGTTATTTTCTGGTGGACGGCTTTTGGGCTTGGATAGCCGATCATCAAAAGATGGTATGATATTAAAAGATAATGAATAAGTGGATTCTGGGCATGGATCACCTAGCATCAAAAGATGTTATGGTATTAAAAGTCAATGGATGGTTGAGAGAGTTCTTCCAAGGGGGTCATAGTATTTATTTTTAGAATGATATTTTAGATAGACTAAAAGCAATTCAATATGATGGTTTGAATTTTGGATATATGGTATTTATTTTGAATTTTTATATTGTATTTATTTTTAGATGGATGGTTTGGACTAAATCAACTTGGTCCATTATGATGAATCATATTGGTTTGGTATTGATTCATATTGATTGGATTTAAAATGTTAGTGTAAAAAAAATCAATAAACCTTAAAGATTTTTTTTATTATTATTGATTATAAAAAAATTTGAAATAATGTAAATTGTTAAAATAATTTTAATATTTTTTTTTAATAAATATTTAGATTGTTAACATAATTTATTAAATGAATAATTTTAATCCATATTCACAATTAGAAAAGAAAGTATTCTTTATATTTAATAATTGTATATAATAATTGAATGTTCATTATAATTATTAATAAATATATGTTTTTTCAAAAATTAATTTAAAAGAAAGACATTTAATTAAAAAAGAAAAAAGAAAATTAAGTAAATTATTATGAAATTTAAACAATAAATAAAAAATACTAAAAAAAAATTAAAATTAATGAGAAAAACAAACAAAATGATAAAATATAATAAATAAAGAAAAGCAAAAAAACATAAATAATTAGTAAAACAGAAAAACTAAAAAACTAAACAACCTAAGAAAAGACAAGAAGACTAAGAATTAAAACAAAATAAGGAAGAGAATTAGGGAAAAGTTTAGAAAATAACACAATGTTTTTCCTACAATTACTTTGAGGAAGTAAATTGGGTAGTTAGCTTCTATCAATTCTAAAATCATTATGATTAAGAAAATCATGTTTTTTTCATTTTAAGCATTTTTCAAAAATTCCTAAACTCTAGATAATGTAAATGTGATAATCTTGGTGTCCTCAATGCAAATATGATGCCTGATTTCACCAGAATGATCCATTAAAGATGATGCTCAAAAGACCCCTAATAATATTAGAAAGAAGAGGTAAAAATATCTTAATTTTATTTTTCCTCAAAATCAATGCTATCTTATCCATAGTTTCTTGGACATAAAAAAAGATCACATTATGCCTAATTTCATTACTATTGTACTCTTAAATTCTAATACAAACACCAACCTTTTGGAAATCCTTCTTAATTTCCAAACATTATAACCTTATCTCTTAAAAACCTTAATCAATTGTTTTTTTCATGTATTATTTTTGCATAGCTCATCATTGAAAATTCTACAAACATGATTTCCCAAGGTATTAAAAAATCCACGTTTATACTATGAATGATGATGTGAGTTAGGATGGAGGTACTACTTAATATGGGTTTCTTACTATGCACATGATATGCCAAAGATTCATTATTCTTCCAAGTAACGAGGATGCCAAAGAAAAGAGAGGGTATGTTTATCATTTGACTTCATAGTAAATTAGATAGATCATTGTGATAGAGTGTTGATATGCTTAAGAAATTATGTGGTGACCCTCATGTGAACTTCCAGTTCCAATGCTGGCATGATGAGTCATTAAATAATACATTAAAAGTTACATTCATTAATGACAATTCCACCATGATTAATGAGATATTCCCACATAACAAGTTATATTTCATTTAAATGCATGCACACCTACAATAATATAAAAAATGCAGTAGAATTAAACAAGCATGGTCTAACAAGATTCATGGAAACAATTTCTCATGTATTATGAATTAATCATATTCGTGCACAATATACATAATACTCGTAATTTCATAATGGGAAATATAATTGAACTACAAATTTACCCCAAGGATATAACACTTTTATTTATCCAAATATAATCCAAGAAATTGTCTATGTACATGTAATTTTCCACCCAACCATAGGAATTTAGTGCAGATTCCACCTCCAAGTTGAGTTATGAGTCCCCCAAGATAAAGCAACCAAACTGCATACTTTTAGTGCACTAAAAACAAGCAAATTTCTCTCATGGATTAGCCAATCTACTCACTATAGAGTACTCAATGCATTTCATCTAGCCATCAAATGCTATCATGTCAAGGACTTGCAATTATTCATATTATATTGAGAATGACATGAAGACAAAGACATAAAAATGAAAAAAATAGAGATAGTGTAAGAAACACAATAAAAAATTAAAGCTAGATTTTATTAATGACTATCTGAAATACAAAAGATTTTAAAATGCAAAGCACATAAGCTATCTAGAATGGAGGTAGCTTATCCCTGAAGAAAGAGATGTGTTGGCTATGCTCATTCGCAAGTGTTTGATTACAAGGAGGATGGAAAGGCATTTTAACATAAAGCATCAACGCAAAAACCATAAACATCCAAAACCTTAAGCCTGGAAGGTGAAATGCCAAAAGGTTTTTGGTTCTTGATGTGGTTAGTTGATACGTCAACTTTCTAGGGGCGCAAATTTTGCATACAATCTTTGTTTAGGGCACTTGATACCTCTTTGGAAAGGTCTAGCCAAGAAGTACACATTTCATTTGGCCTAACATCTACATTCAAGTAAAATCTAGGTGTTTTCGTGCCAAAAACAAATGTCATTTAGGGCCTCAAAATGACCCCAGAAGTTTGAGACCTAAAAAAATGTAGAAAAACTGCCAAGATGTAGCCCAATTTTGAATTAGTGGAACAAGTGGGTGGCCACCAATATCCACCTGGATCTTGAAATGTATAGTAATATCTAGGTGTAAACTTGGCATAACTTCTAAGCTTCAAAGAAATATTCCTTGTCTTCACTCCGAGGAAGACATAATCCTCAACACTGAATTCTGTATGCATTTTTCTCCTAATCTACATAACAATTTTATATGTCTTGGGATATGTCCAATTTATACTTGTTTTTAACAATTTATTTCTCTATTTACTTGAACATTATTGGCCCAAGTACATTTTGGTTCTTTGGATTATCCCAACTCACTATAATATTGCATCGTTTTCCATATAAATGCTCAAATGAACTCATTTTTAGTGATTCGTGATGCCCATTGTTAGATGAAAACTCCATCAAATGAAAATAATGTTTCCACTTGGATGCCCTATCCATCACATACATGTGAATCATGTCTTCAATCACTTTGATACACTCTTTCAATATTTCCATGTATTTGTGTATGGTAGGAAATACTAAAATTTATCTTGGTACCCAACTCTTCAAGGAGAATCTTCCAAAATTTGGAAGTAAATTGTGTTTCTGAACTGTCAGACACAATTCCCTTAGGTATTCCATGCAATCTAAAAATATCTTTCATGAATTTTTACAATTTCAACAACTTTATGGGTAGATTTAAAAAAAAACGAAATGAGTTTACTTTGTTAAATTATCCATTCCAATCCTTGATAGAATCATAAATTTACCTCATTGGTTTTGGCAATATTGTAATAAAATCAATTATTATTACCTCCCATTTCCATTTTGTAAGTGGCAAGGGTTGCAACTACCCTATTAACATTGCACACCTTTGATGATGTATTGAAAACATCTTTCTTCATCATAGGAAAAAAAATATTGTTTCCTTATTATAGAAATCATTTTTTAATAACATGGATGGCGAGAATATGGCATCTTATTTATTTCATCCATGAAAATTATTTTCAACTCTAGAGTGTTGGGAATGTACATTATATCTTTGTAAATAATAATCCCCTCATCGTTAAGTCAATATCATTCTTACCTCTTCTCTAATTTCTATTGTTGTGGTCCATCTTTCACTTACATAAAATGTTCAGCTTTAGCAAGGTACTCAATAACTGTTTTCTTCAAATTTGGTTTTCAAATGTAAATGACCACTATGTACATCCTTTTTCTAAGTGTCTTTATAACATTGTTTTATTTTAATTTTATATTTTTGAACTCAAAATAGAACTTGGAAAGAACTTCCATCCATATCAATTCTTGGAATAAGGCTGGGTTGGTCACATAAATACTTTAGTCTATTATGATTAGTTTTGAGATATAATATCTTTTTGTTACAAGAAAAATCGCTCTATGGCTAGGGGTAAACCACAACATATGGAAATGACTGCATAAATCAACTCTAATCTCAGGTATGCTATATAAGAAAATATGCTAACGAGACAAGATAAAGAGCCTACCTATTCCATACGTTTGATGAAGTCCATCGTTGAGCACTTGACTCAAAGAAATACACCTGCAGCTTGTCCTCAACAACCAATAAACACAAGAATGTGGTGATAATATATAATGTTATCACATTAAATATCATAATCAATCAATATTTATAACAAATGTGCCCATGGAATAAAAATTCAAATATTTGCAAGATATTAATTGGAAGAGAAAAGAGTATTTCTATTAAAATGTAATCAACAGAAGTGAATGAATTACAAACTTTCATGTTGGCACGGTTCAGAACCGAGAAACTAAGTCCCTTCCAGCTGGGCCTCCACCACTTCAATCCTCCACCAAAGGCAAGATCATATAAGAGAAACAATGAGGTTCTCAATCAAGCAGGGAAGAGCTTGGGGGATGAACAATGTGTTCATAATTAAAAGGATAAAGGGATGCAAACTCAATATGAAGTGAATAATTTCTTGATAGTAACTTTTCTCTCAAAGTTGATTTTTTCTCCTTTTTTCCATAGCTCGGATTTGGCCCATTTATAGCCATCAAGTGGAACTCAAGAGACGATTCATAATGTTTCCAATATATGGAAGGTCAAGGATCATGGATGGAAACCCAACACCATTTTTTAATTTTTGGCACAAAACCTTATGTACGCAGACTGTAGTGGTGCAACATGTGTATACACATGTTGTATAATAGGTAGGGCATGTATATGTGGAAAAATATTTTTTTTTATCTTTGGGATTTACAAAACGGGATTTCAATTTTGCATAGGGAAATGGAACGAGGCCTTCTGAGAAAATTTGCATAGGGTGAGGCAAATCTTGCTATAACAAATGCCCCTTAATGTGTGAGGTCAGAGGAGTATCAACGATGGACGAAATACATTATAATACCCATAAGTGGTGTAATGGAGATCCAGTTGGATGAACTAGTTTCTCATGAGAATATTACAATATGCATTAACTTTGCGCACATGGCTGCCAATTTGAATTACAATGCAGTTCCATGTGAAAATATACCAAACAGTTGTTCATGGCCATGAATAGGGAAAAAAAAGGTGACTACATGCCAAAGGCTATCATAGTCATGAACAAGGCCCAGTAAAACCAGTCTCAAAATCAATCTGATCTCCCATGATCTACAATCTTATCTCCCATGATCATTGAAGTCACATAGGTATTGGTCCAATCAAAGATAAAAATAACTTAGGAAATATGCAACTATGAACTAATTTCTTCAAGTCTTCTACACAATCTTCCAAAGGTGCAACTCTACATCATGTGAATAAAGGAGTTGAGGTCGAACACAATGAGACTTTGTGTGATTACTGATCATTAAGGTATACCATTAAAAAATGTGAGACAACCTACCGATAATGAAAGTAGGTATCAAGGCACCGAGTAAATTTTTACAAGTTTGAATAGAGGTGTCATGGTCGAACACTTGAAGGATCCGTTGATCATGAGACATTGATGTATTACCAACTGTCGATGGAGAGACAACCTGCCTCTAATGACTGCAAGTCTCTAGGTACTCATAGGACTCTAGGTATCATCTCCAGAATAGATGAGCTAAAGTCGATGGAAAGAGACCCACTGAAAGGAGAGTATTGAGGAATCTCTCATCATTCAACATGAGGTACAAAGAAAGAGCTTGATGATTTGGAGGAAAGAGGACAAAGAACATGTGCATGAGCCAACGACCCTATGTGTATTTCGTGTATCAGATGCAAGCGGTACACAGAAAATACCCTATGAATAGAAACCAATAATGAAAACTATTGAAAAAGGTGAGGAAACCACCAATAAGGCTATTGGAATCCAAGACACTACACAAATCCCAATGTGTGAATATATTTATTTCCATCGAACACAAGGGAAACCACCTAGTCAGTGACCAATGATGAAATGTCAATTGTTGGGTTCAAGGTTACCTACCAATGATGAAAGTAGGACCATGGTGCACAATAGGACTACAACCTCATGTAATTCTGAGACACACTAAGGGTATGGTTGACATGCAAAGTCAATAGTTCTGAGGAATGGATGACACAGGTTGATAGATATTCGTTGAACAAGATCATGAGACATATGGAAGACTCTGGTAGCATAGACTCAATGATGAAACTTTGATATGAAAAATTCATCAATCAAACTCTCCATAGGGAGTGGAAGAGTAACCAGTCGGGGGAGTAAACTCTACATAATGAGCTCAACTTTCTAAGGTCATGCTAAACCCAAAATTTTTATGACAAGTGGACTCAAAAAGTTTGTGCTCTGTTCAAAGAAGACACAACTACTGCCAATATAAGATAATATTCTTTTACCACCCATCTTTTTTTTTTTCATATTCAAATGAATGCTATGATACAAAGGAGGAAATGAGTGCCATAAGTAAGAAATCTAGTTCCAGTAGTGGAACATACCTATGCTCAATGCAAGGAGATGCATGCAGGAGATGGACACTCGAGGGAATGTTTCCTCTTGGGTATAGGGTGTCAAGTTGCAAAGGATATAAAGAAGGATCTGCTTGGCTGATGATGCAAACTGTTGAGGTGAAAGGATTATAACTCAAAATCAAGAATCGACAATAAGCTCAATACTACAATCAAGAGAATGAGATGCAATTACAACTTAACTCCCCAAAATGTCCTTTTTCGTAATATTAGTCTACTTGGTTTGAAAAAGGGATACAATTTCACCAAATAGACGTCCTTTGAAATCCAATTTATGAGTGTGAAAGAGACAATTTCACTCGACAATATTTTCTCTTTTTGAGAGAGTCAGAAAAGAGCTTAAATCAGAGTTGCGACCTTTCAAATCCAAATAACGATCGTGAAAGAGACAAGTTCAATCAACAATATTTTTTGATTTTTAAAAGAGTTAGAAAAGTGATTAAACAAGACTCAGAGGATTCTTCTCGAAGAAACATATAATAGGGGAGGCCAGGGCTCGCGTGCAGGACTTCTGTCAAAATTCAAGGACTCATAGATAGCTGACACAGGCTTGGGAAAACCCAAAGATTTCCAAGTCAAGGAGGATAAAATACTTGTAGAGGTTATCTTATCTACAATATATCGAAGAATTCCCCTTACCCGGAAGGGAGTATAAGAAGGAATTAGAGGCTCTACAAGGTCTTTCCAATCAAAGGAAACCACCCTAGTACTTGGAGGGAGCGTGCTCAGAGAGAGTAGAATGCTCCATTGTTTAGAAGGTATAAGACTAGAAATGCTAAGGACATGGTTGAAGGATGCATCACCCTCCAAAAGAATAGTGGGATTGACCAAAGATTGCATCGACAATTTCATTTCCTTAGGCTTGTCAATCTCCAAGAGAATATTGGGATTGACCTAAGATTACATCGGCATGACCACTTATTCAACTGTTGGTTGAATAGGATGCGAGACAAAAAGGTTAAGAGACACATCACCCCAAAAAATAGGAGTGGTGTCGGATGAAGATTGCATCGACATGATTGTTGGTTGAACAGGATGTGAGACAACAAGGTCAAGAAATGCATCACCCCCAAAAATAAGAGTGGTGTCAGCCAAATATTGCATCGACATGACCACTATATCAACCAAAGAAGGTTTGGAAACCAAAGATGAATCAGAACCCGAGGGGCCCCGAGGAAAGGACCATGCTTTTGGTACCATAACAGTAGCAGGGCACAAACGAGTAAGGTGATCTACCTTTGCAAATCCTACAAAGGAGCTTGGGATTATGTCTTGCATGTATAGTATTCTCAATCATATGAATGCCCCCAGCATGACTTGTAGTGGCTAGTGACATGCTCCCAGCATGACTAGTAGAGGTTAGTATAAAATCTCCAACATGACTTGCAGAGGTTGGTGATGAACCTTCAACATGACTAGCATAGGTTGATGATGACTCCCCAATATGACTAGCAGAGGTTGGTGATGAATGTGCAGTGTGACTAGCAATGACTAGATTTGTTCCCCCAACATGACTTGCAGCGGTTGGTTGTTTCTCTTCAACATAACTTACATAGGTTTTCGACCAATATCCAACATGACTAGTAGAGTTTGGTGATATAATTCCAGTATGACTTGCAGTGACTGGACTGGTGGTATTGGTTGGTTGCGGCATTTGAGACCAAGGTTCCGAGAAAGACTAGTTTTGAGAAATTGCAGGCCAATAAGGGTTTTGGTATACACCATGGCCCTATCTGGTAGGATAATATCCTCCTCCATACTGATTTAGAAAGGGGTGTAAGGGCATCGACACCGAGGAAGCCAATTGTGAAGAGAAAGAGACATGACAAGGGTTACTCATGTGAGGATATATGTTTCCCCCAGATGAAGGAAATTCATGAAGGGAGTTTCCCATACTATAAAAATGACTCCTCCTAGATGAAGTACCTGAGGAAAGATGGAGGTCTTCCATGGGAAAATCGTTTATAGGAACTAGCATATCAGAAGAAGGATAGATGGACAAAGTGTAATAAGTAGAATGACTGCTCATTTGAGAACTTGCCCCTAGAAAAGTGGATCCGTAGGAAGGAATATTCCAACCTCATACCGTAAGAGTTATTTGAAGGATATGACTCCCACCAAATGAAAAGGGAGAATAAGGAGGCATCATTTTTATTGGATAAATCAGTGAATGCGGACATAAACTAATCTCCCTAGATTCACCTAGATCTAGAACAAAACAAGATAGGACATGACTCTTTCCCTAAGTTTCTACCATTGAATTTAATACCAAAGAAGGAATGGATAACATACCTTTAGATATCGCTTCCTTATATCTTTGTTTTCCGTACTTCGCTTCGGTGCTCTTGTGAGATCAAATCTACAACAACACAAACCAACCAAAGTGAAAGAAACAATTTTAGATTCAATGAAAACCTAAACATGTGATCAAGGAGTCATGTAATAAAATTCTAATGATTTTATGCGAAAGGAACATGTCACTATGTCATATTAAGTAAAGTGGAAGATACAACCATAATACCTTGATGTCACAAGTTCCCTTTTAGCGGTCCTTTGTTCCAACACACACATACACTTGCTATGAATTTGTATGAAGATGGTCCACAAAAGCTTGATGGAAAAGTAGAGGCCCCACACATCAGTTGTATTAGGATCCTTGACACAATCTTCAATGTATTCTTCCAGCAATTCTTTGCTCAATCTTGCTTAACCCTTTCCATGAGAAACCCATCATTATATAGGAGAAGGTGAAGTGGTTGAAAGGATGAGGATGATCCCACCAAATTAGAGAAGCCAAAAGGATCACAACCATACGGATACCACCTTACATTCACGAAGATTCTCCTTCTAGAAACTTCATGAACTTCTTCCTTTTTTATCTTCAAACGCTTCCGCACCCTGCCTATATAGCAACCTGTAGAAACCCTGCGAGCCATGCATAGAAAGGCCTACAGAAATCAAGGATGTATGCACTATGTACCACTGTCAGCCTGCGACGTCATTCTAAAAACATGCCTTGTAGGGGAAGAACTCAATCATTTTCCTCATGTAAAATATTGTTTTGAGAGCTTGAACACATGCTTGTATAGTCATCATCAGGATGACCAAAATAATGTGTAACAATCATGCCCCCAGACCCAAAACTAGGATTCCCATAAGGAGACGAGAAAAAGGATGGAAAGTGCGAAAACATGTCTAGCATACCATGAGAAAAATGATTAGAGACCCAAGCTATATACTGAGTGACATGATTCAACGTACGATTCAGAAATACAAAAGGATTCGTCCCCATGGAATGAGAAAATACCATGGCCTAGGTAATGCTAAATGAGGGAGTCAAAAGGGCTCCACTATCCATGATGATGAAAACACACGGTGCAATACGCAATCCTAAGGCCAACTACTAATCAAAGAGCACACCAAAATAAAAAAAAGGCCAATATGCACACAAATAGGATAAAGTGGCTTAAAGCGGCCTCCCTCCATAAAGTAGGTATGCCTCACCCAAGAGGGGCCTAAGACTCCCTACCAAATATCGGAGGTGTAAGAATCAATTATAAGGGTCCTCATGGGATTAACAACCAGTCGGTCTGATCCCTTGAAGAGGTAATCTTCCATAAAGGTTACTTGTTGTTCGACCCTTATCTGACCCAGGGTACCTGCAGAATAACCCCTGCAAGTAACCTATGTGGTACTTATGTCAAGAAACTAAGAAACCACGATATAACCGATGCGCAGGAAAATAATCGTAAGTCAAGTCCACTGTATGGGAAGGGTAACAAAGCTTGAAACCTTGAAAGCACTACCTCTCATAGAGGTAAAGGTACTAGCAATATCCTCATATACGAATAGATCCCCATAAATGTATTTGACACTAAGAAGGTATTGGGGGGATATCCCCGCAACCAACATCATGCGACCTCATGCTTAACTCCGGTGTAAGCGGATCCTCCTGACATCACCAATTATTAAACATTATGTTTTTCATCCCTATGATCGTTAATGATGTAAACCTATATGTTTCCTTCAGAGGGGCCAGTGGCCTAAGTTCCTGAAGAAAGAAGAGAGAAGAAATTTTCTTGAGAAAATAAGTTGCATTCTCCTTTATAAAAACCCTATTAAAGAGGATGTTCGTAGGCTGCTATATAGGTAGGGTGCGAGAATGCCTATTCTCGCAGGCTGCACCATAGCTAGGTTGCGAGAGGTTGATAGGTTTTTCTATAAGAAGGGTGCGAGAATGCTCATACGTGGGAAAAACGAGCATCTTCTCGATGCTTCTAGAAGGAGAAACTTCCATGGTGAGGTGGCATCCGAGTGGTTTGGATCTTACTCACTTTCATGATTTAGTGGGATCATCCTAACCTCCTCACCTTATTCTCTTCATCTTACAAAAGGATAGGAGCTCTCATGGAGAAAGTTAGTTGTTTTTGGCTTGGGATTGTTAGCTTGGTTAGAGTGGCTTTGAGATTTGCTTTGTCAAGATAGATTGTGAGTAGCTATCAGATCCATGGTCTCATAATCCTTGGAGAAAGAAGTGTGTGGGGAACGAAGGATAGTTGGAAGGGACCTTATGACATCAAGGCCATGGTTGTAATCTTTCTTTCACATTTAATACGATACAGTAATATTTTTCTTTCCTATAAAGCGTGTTATGTTTTATTATATGATTCCTTGATCACATACATAGGTTTATATTGAGTTTATTCTATTACTATCACTTTGGTTGGTTGCGTTCTTTTGCAGGATCATCATTATGTGAGTGTTATAATGGAGCTAGGATGGCGATAGTGAGAGGAAGCAACGTTTAAACGGTATGTCACCTATCCCTCTTTAGTTAGTAAATTCAATATGTAAAACTTAAGGAAAGTGTCATGTTTTGGTGTGTTTTGTTCTAGATCTAGGTGGATCTAGGGAAACCAGTTAGTTTCCGCACCTACTGATTTATCCAATAACAAAATTGGCGACTCCACTAGGGAATGGATTGTTTTCAAGTTAGTCTAGTTTCCCTTCCTTTGATTGCTTATTTTTTGGTTTTTGAGTCTGTGGGACATCCATTCAAACTCTCTGGATCTAGAAGTTCACTTAGATTCCCTGTCCTTTTTCAAAATTTTCTTTGATTACAGACATTCTCGCACTGTACCTCTCTATAGACTGCGAAAACCATTGATTTTCACACCCTATTGTTAGATCTAGTGCGAACTTCTTGCACCCTACCAGTGTCTAGCCTCCAAGAATACCTAATTCTCACACTATACTCTATTGCTAGGCTACGAACTTGTTTGTAAACTTTTTGTATTGGGTCTTGTCATCTTTTGATAACCCAGTTTTTCTTTGATCAGTTGGATTGAGCTTTTGGAGCCTATATTGATCTGTTTACAATCTTCTTGACATTCTCTAAGTTGCTTTTAGCCATCTTTGCTTTGTTTGGTTTTGAAGGATTAGTCTCTTGCTTTGAGTGTCTTTCAATTACAAAGCATGTGTTTTGTTTAGAATTGTTTAGGGAAAGATCATATTTCTTCTGAATAGTTCACTTTAAAAGTAAACTTTTAGTTTGGGTTTCTTTGTTTTAACAAAGTTCATTATTTCTTTTAGTGAATTTTTTGAAACAAAAAGATTTAATTTCTTTCTTTATATTAGATTGGGGGCATCCTTGCATTTGAAGTAGAGAAATTGAATGATTCTTGGCATTTTTTGGTCTTAAACTCTGAAAATGTTTCCCCCTTATGGCCGAGGGGGGCCATGAATTGTGCATTGGTGTACAATACCTTTTTCTCATTTCTTGAGAATCTTGATATTGATGAGTTTAATATATTTTGGGAAATTATGTATATGGGAATGATAAATGTTTTCTCCTTCTCGTAGCATAACTTTCATCGAAATGAAAAGATTGCATCTTCCTCTCTTTGCATAACTTTTGAGTCGGTCAAAACACCATATTGTTCACGCCATTTTCCTATTGAGTAACAAAAACCATAAAATAAAGCACTTATAAAAAAATGATTAGACATTTTTATATTTTCTAGTAGCAAACCTACATTAGATTAGTCGTAGGGCTTTGGAATAGGTGTGAAAGATAACTTTCCAAAGATGCAAGCAAACATAGTATCTTGTGATAGGGAGAGTTAAATCCACTTACTACATTTTTTCCTGGGAAGCCCTTCTAACACAAGGGTCAATCACAAGGTCACATTGAGACTGGCAGAGTTACTCACCCTGCTTTGTCGGTCTTGGTGTGGAGATTGCGCATATTACGGGGGTCGTTTGAAGGTATACCCACAATGATGAGTGGAAGCCTTTCAAGTTGATTTTGGACTAGATACCCTGCCTTTGCGCATAGATCAGACTATAGAATTTTTCCCCAGGCATCGCTGTAGTGATTGGTAACCTTAGTGGCCTATCTCTTTAGGGTCTTTACACAAGGTGACTGTGGAGGGGAAAGTCTTCACGGTACCTAGAATCGACGTTGGCCAAACTTGCTCGGGCTCCTTGGAGGGTATACCCACGATTATGTGTGGGAACTTGCACCAAGGTGTAATTCCATTAAGTAGGTCGTCAACGTAACTTTTCCCCCCTCTCTATCTCATCCCCTTCTTACTTTGTTCCCATGACATTGGATTTCATCACCAACTAGTGCATTCATTGTGAGAAGGTTTTGTTTGCTTGCTTGCTTACTAGATTTTTAGAGTGTGTTGTTTGTTTTCCCTAGAGGACTCTAGATTGGATATTTATTTAATGGAGTCAGTTCTCGTAATGACCAATGAAGGAACCCCTGCTCTAGGGGAACATTTTTTTTTTCCTTCTTATGGAAACATTGGTCCTCCTCACATCACTACTCTGAGCCTTCTAGGTCTCACTATTGGATTGCCAGTGTGGTTGTTTTCCACTCAGGTAATCCTGAATGCAGTTAGTGCTTCAGTCACAAGCACGTCCCCCCAAGATCATAAACCTCATGTTGATCATTCACCTTCTTCACCAGTAAGGTATTATTCGCCTTCTTCACTTGCAAGGTCTCCTTCCATTTCATCTTCTTCGTCGAGTGAAAGTTCTGAAGCTAGTAACCCGGTGAATAAGAAGAAGAAGGAAAGAAAGATTAAGAAGAAGAAAGATAAACAAGGGTCAAAAATTCCAACCACTACCAAACATGTTGGAAAACAACCAGTTACTATTAATCGTGCTGGGAGTGTTGATGATGTGAAGATCACCCCAACAAGGCGTAAGCCCAAGTACCCTTGCAGGCTTTGTAAGGGTATCCATCTTCTTAAGGATTACCCTGGTCTATCCAAGGTTATAGAAGCATGGTCTACATCTCCTTTCCAGTCCACATCATCATCCTCTGAACAACATGTTGACGACCCCTCGTCAACCAGTCATGATACGGTTGGGAAGAAGAAAAGTAGAGTCAAGTTCCCATGTATGTTATGCAAAGGGAGTCATCTCACTCACCTTTGTCCTCATATGGATGAAGCCTCGAAATTACTGGAAGACATGAATGTTTCACAACCTCAAGTTCCAGCTACTTACCGTAAGCTTTCTCTCAACCCTCCAATAGTTGATGGAATGATCACTCTGGTCCCTTCACCAGTCAATCTGGTTGATCATCTCATCAATCTGGTCATGTCCTTAGTTGAACCAGTTGACAAAGTGGTTGATCCGATACCATCCTCGGTCAATCCTTCTCTCCCCTCAAAGAGTGAAACTAAAGCGGTTGATCCGATCCCATCCTCGGTCGATCCCACTCTCCCGTTAGAGAATGTCACCCAAGTGGTCGATTCTTTTTCACCTGTCGACCCCATTCTCCCCTTAGAGAATGAAACCTGAGTGGTCGATATGATCTCGTCATCGTTCGATCCTACTCTCTCGCTAGACAGTAAACCCGACACTGCCCACATTTTTCTCGTTGATACAGACTCTACCATGTCAGGGGGAATTCCTCCTTCTCCTGTAGGACCCCCTCCAAGTAATGAGGCCATCTGTTTTTATTGGGGTGTGCTAAGAGGACCTTGTCTTCCCTCTTAAATTCCTTTCCATATTATGGTATAGGTTTGTGGTCAGGATGTTCCTCAAATGTTGATAGATGAAGGTTCATCTGTTAGTATTTTGTCCTTTATTGCTTGTAAAGCTTTGGGTTATCCTCCACTTGCGTTGGTTACACAAAATCTGTTATGTTATAACAGAAGAACTAGTCAACCTTTAGGGACCCTTCCTCAGTTTCCTGTAACTTTGGGAGGGAAAACTATCTTTATTGATGTCATGGTAGTCCAATATCCCTTGGATTTCGCTTTACTTCTTTGGTGGGATTATGTCTATTCCATGAAAGCTATTGTGTCCACTCTTTTTTGTGTGATATATTTCCCTCACGATGGAAGAATTGTGACTTTTGATCAACTTTCATTCATTAGTCCTGACTGGATTACCTCCCTAAATGGTTCTTATATGCAAACGGTATCACCCCTGCCACAGGTCAATTATGTGGCATTGTCTCCCATGACTTCAACTTCTGATGACTTAGATCTGGTAGTTGACATGGTCATCTCTTCGGTAGGGCTATTGGAGACCGACCTTCTTACCCCTATCGCGGCCCTCGACATGTGTTCCTTCCACAATGTGTTTCTTCCATCGAGTGAAGATCTCTTGGAGGCCATGATCGAGTTTTGTCCCTTGACATGGTGTAATTCCAGAGCATTGTCCTCTTGGAAGCCATGATCAAGAAGAGAGTTCTTTGAGCATTGTTTTCTGATTTTGAGCTCGTTAAAAGATGAAACCAGTGACGAGGATAGTTTTTGTGTCTTTGAGGAAACCTCGTTAAAAAATTAAACAGAGGTCTTTGAGCATGGTTTTCTAATTTCAAGCTCGTTAAAAAATGAAACCACTTACGAGGATAGTTTTTTTGTCTCTATGGAAACGTCATTAAAAAATGAAACAGAGGTTATGAGCATAGTTATTGTTTCTATGTCAAGCTCGTTAAAAAATGAAATAGTTTTCCCCCTCTTTGTTTGAGTCAAGTCCTATGTATAGTATTTGAAGCTTCATTTCATTCTCCTTCACAGTTGGATGAAACGAATCTTGGGGGGAAATGCTTTTGGCCTCTGGACTTCATGCTGAAGTTAAACTGCTAGCTTCTTAAACTGGGGGCTAAGTACCAACCATCCCTGTGTTATGCGTTGGGAAGTCGCAAGCATAGTTTTATATTGTTCAAGCTTGTGTAAAAATGAAACCACCTGCCACAAGCATAGTTTTTTGTTGGTTCAAGCATGTGTAAAAATGAAACCAGGTCTAAGCATAGTTTTGTTTAGTTTTAAGCTTGTGAAAAAATAAAATCTATCCCAAGCATAGTTTTGTTTTGTTTTTAAGCTTGCGTAAAAATGAAAACAATCTCGAGCTTAGTCTTTATTCTTTCTCATGCTCATAAATACATGAGAATAAGTTACCGAGCTTAGTATTTGTTCTTTCTCATGCTCGTAAATACGTGAGAATGCAACCGAGTATACTTTTATCACTTTTTTGGACTCGTAAAGGTTATACGAAAAAGGAACCCACTAGAGTTCCCTTTAAGCTCTTTTCAGACTCTCTAAACATGAAAAGATTGCCGATCAACCTTGTTTTGTTCACGCTTATAAAAGTATTTGAATAAAACGTTCGATGGGTGATAGTTTATCACTTTTTCGGTACTGTCGAACTATTTTACGAAAAAGGAACTGAGAGAGTTCTCTTTAAGTGTTTTTCAAACTCTATAAACATGAAAAACCCCCGAGTTTTCTTTCTTTGGACTCGTAAAACAAACATCTAAAGGCCCATATGGGACCGAACCAATCCTTCCTAGGGTTCTTTAAAAATACTTAGAGGGACTTGTCCGAAGGATGAGCTTAAATTGACAAGCATATGTTATCCTCCTCAAGCTTGCATAAAAATAAAGAGGTACTCGCCAGAAATGGTGGGGGGGGGGGGGGGGGNAGTTTGGGAAAGAAATAAGTATAAACTTGTATTCCATGGAAGAGTCACTTTTGAACATGACATCCTTTCACTCGCCTTGTGTCTAGGTTGGAAAATGCACATGTCTCTTGATCATACTCCTTATAATATTAAAAATTGGTCTATGATGCCTGTTGTTGAGTCAGTTTTTCCAAGACAGTTGTCGTGTCGTCAATATGTTAAAAAATATGTCCAACCTGAAAAGCCTTCTATTGTGTCAGCCATTTCTGCATTCCTTAAAGCCTTCTATTGCGTTGGCCATCTCTAAGTCAGTCCCGAATCACTTGTTACTCTGATCTACATCAAATCTTGTTACCTGTTTTGTGTCATTGGTGTGGGATACATTAAGGCCCTCCTGTGACAAATATTTTCCTATCGACTTCAACTCATTATCCAGGAATTAGACTTAGAAACCAATTGGTACCTTGGAACTTGCATGCCTCAATGGCAGGTTTCCTCGCTTTCGACAGTGGGTTTTCATTATTGACCCCTGATCGGGAGATTTCGTCGAGTGTTCAACTTCAACTCATTTATTCACATTCGTTGGATTGTACTAGTGTACCTTGGGAGTCATTGACATTAATGGTGATTTCTCTCGCACTTGTTAACGGTATTCACTAATGACCAGTAATCAAGTGGTTTCTACCATGTTTGACTTCAACACATGTATTCGCATGGTTAGATTCATACTATAGAGTGGTGGGGACGAAGACCCTGAATATTTTATCACAGATTCAGGTTGCGTTGGAGTATATTCAGTGCACTGTTACATAGATCCACATTGTATGTCTAGTGGCTATGTTCAAATTTGAGTCTTTAACACATAGATCCACAATGTATTTTTCTATGTTAAGATTTGAGTCATATCGACATGGATCCACAGTGTATGTTTGGTGGCCATGACCTGTCTTACTTGACATGGATCTTCGTATGTAGACATTTATGCTCTGATTCATTTTTATTCTGAGTATGGGAATGCCTACCTCAGTGATGATGTATTATTGTACTGTATTTCCTTGTTTGTTGGTAGGTTTCCGACCGACTATTCCTTGTTCCCTACACACACTCAACAAAGTATTTTAGCTATCACTCTATTCTAACTACATACTTTGGGGGGCTCTCTGATACATATTATTTTGTTCATCCCTATGACCGTTAATGATGTAAACCTATCTATTTCCTTCAGAGGGGTCAGTGGCCTGAGTTCCTGAAGAAATAAGAGAGAAGAACTTTTCCTGAGAAAAGAAGTTGCATTCTCCTTTATAAAAACCCTATTAAAGAGGATGTTCGTAGGCTTCTATATAGGCAGGGTGCAAGAATGCCTGATTCTCACAGGCTACACCATAGCTGGGTTGCGAGAGGTTTGCAAGTTTCTCTATAAGCAGGGTGTGAAAATTCTCATACGTGGGAAAAACACGCATCTTCTCGATGCTTCTAGAAGGAGAAACTTCCATGGTGAGATGGCATCTGAATGGTTTGGATCTTAATTGCTTTCATGATTTAGTGGGATCATTCTAACCTCCTCACCTTATCCTCTTCATCTTATAAAAGGAGAGGAGCTCTCATGGAGAAAGTTAGTTGTTTTTGTCTTGGGATTGTTAGATTGGTTAGAGTGGTTTTGAGATTTGCTTTGTCAAGATAGATTGTGAGTATCTATCAGATCCATGGTCTCATAATCCTTGGAGCAAGAAGTGTGTGGGGAATGAAGGATAGTTGGAAGGGACTATATGACATCAAGGCCATGGTTGTAATCTCTCTTTCACAATTAATATGATACAGTAATATGATTATTTCCTATAAAGTGTATTGTGTTTTATTGTATGATTCCTTGATCACATACATAGGTTTATATTGAGTTTATGCTATTACTATCACTTTGGTTGGTTGCATTCTTTTGCAGGATCATCATTGTGTGAGTATTATAATGGATATAGGATAGCGATAGCGAGAGGAAGCAACGTTTAAATGGTATGTCACCTATACCTCTTTGGTTAGTAAATTCAATATTTAAAACTTAAGGAAAGCGTCATGTTCTTGTGTGTTTTGTTCTATATCTAGGTGGATCTAGGGAGATAAATTAGTGTCCACACCTACCGATTTATCCAATAACACCAATTATACAATGTATTTCACCACTCCCTTAGTCCGACACATATGTTGATTTAATAGACTTGGAGAATTTTACTCACAAAATCCTATTCCAGGGCTCTAAATCTTAAGCTAGTTTGTGCACCCTAGAAAATAAAATCATTTCTAATCAATTTTAAATTATCAGTTTTTCTTTTAGTGGCCTTGCTTACTCAAAAAAGGTGAGGTCGTAAAACTAATGATGTTATGACTCGTCAAGTAAAATAAATGAATATGAATAAAATTCAAAGTCCTAACTTCAATTCCCAATAAATGATATGATTTTCAAAATGCAATTTTCAATTTAGTTCTACAATTCCAAATACGATACAATATTTCTATACATGTAGTAAGATAAATGATAAGAACCCAAAAAGATCAAATGCCATGAATGCAAAATGCCTAATATTTTTTTATTTTCAATATAAAAGAATAGAAATGCAAGGACTGAATAACAACTTGATATAAAAATTCTAATGTATGTAAGCAGAGACAAACCAAGTACGATATCAAGAATCAAACACATAGCCTAAGATGCAAGGACAATCAAATGAAAAGGATGATGAGAAAGGCACCGCCCAAAAATTCAACCAAAGAAAGGTTTCTTATCATTCCACAGACACTTAATAGTCATAACAGAGACCCAAGAAGACTCAACAACCATCAAAACTTACCCAACAAACATAAAACTCAGAAACCAATCAGAAAAAGATGATGTATGTGAATGTTCATAAGAAATATGCGTATATACACCTCTTGTAGAAGGAAAACACACGTATGTATGCGAATTTCAGGTAAAAACCAATGTATTTGTGTTAAACAAAAGCCAGGCTAAGGAGAAGGCTAAGAAACTAAGACTCAGAATGAACAGAGGTTGTCAAGTGGTTATATGACAAGAAAATAAATATAAACAAGAGAAATCAAAGGAGAAAAACAATCCAAACTCTGAAAAGAAGATTATATCCCCAGTATGGTCGCCAATTCTGTTACGAGGAAAATATCTCTATGGCTAGGGGTAAACCACAACTTACAGAAATGACTACATAAATCAACTCTAATCTCAAGTATGATATATAATAAAATATTCTAACGAGACAAGATAAATAGCCTACCTTGTCCAGATGTTCAATGAATTCCACCGTTGAGCACTTGACTCAAAGAAATACACCTACAACTTGTCCTCAACAACCAATAAATGTAAGAATATGGTGATAATATATAATGTTAGCACATTCAATAGAATAATCCATCAATATTCAGAACAAATACACCCATGGAATAACAATTCAAATATTTGCAAGATATTAATTGGATGAGAAAAGAGTATTTCTTTTAAAATGTAATCAATAGAAGTGAATGAATTGCAAACTTTCGTCTTGGCACGGTTCATAACCGAGAAACTAAGTCCCTTCCAGTTATGCCTCCACCACTTCAATCCTCCACCAAAGGCAAGCTCATATAAAAGAGACAATGAGGTTCTCAATCAAGTAGGGAAGAGCTTGGGGGCTAGACAATGTGTTCAGAATTAAAAGGATAGAGGGATGCAGAATCAATATGAAGTGAATAATTTCTCTAGAGTAACTTTTCTCTCAAAGTTGAATTTTTCTCCTCTTTTCCATAGCTCGGATTTGGCCCATTTATATCCTTCAAGTGGAACTGAAGAGCCAAGTCTAAACATTTCTAGTATATGGAAGGTCAAGGATCATGGATCTCATGACTTGACATGGAAACTCAACACTGTTTTTTGAATTTTGGGCAAAAAACCCGATGTACGTGGGCTGTAGTGGTGCAACCTACATATATGCATGTTGTATAATAGGTAGGGCATGTATATGTGGAAAAATATTGTTTTTATCTTTGGGATTTGCAAAAAGGGACTTCAAGTCTGCATAGGGAAATGGAACGAGGCCTTCTGAGAAAATTTGCATAGGGTGAGGTAAATCTTTCTATAACACTTGTCCATTAAGTAATACCTCCATATTTTTAGAGAACACACTACTATCACAAGTTCTAAGTCATGGATAACATATTTTGTTCACATTCTATTTCAATTTCCACGACTCATAACATATCACATGTTTATATTGCATTAGAATTCCACCAATTCTATCAATGCATCATTAATGCACACAATAATGTTTTAATCTAAGTTTTCAATTTTTAAAATTTGGATACTAATGGAAATATTTTTCAAAAGATAAGATATTTCTTCCCATCTCTAGGACCATTCAATCTACTTCTCATTATTTTGCAAAGAATTAATTGGTTATGCAATTATGGAAAATCACTCTATGAATTGTTGGTAATAACCTGCAACGACTATAAAGGATCTCACATCTATTACATTTCATATAGTGGGCCAATTCATTATGGATTCAATCTTTTTTTGGTCACAAATCTATTACATTTCATAGACTAGGCCAATTCATTATGGCCTCAATATTTTCTAGCTCCACTTAGATTCCTTCTGCAGAAATAATGTGACCTAAATAATGCTTTTGTTTTTGATAAAAGTCACACTTAGTTTTCCATACAAATTATGCTCTCTTAAGAATTGAAAAACGTATTCAATTGATTCTCATGCTCTTCTTCATACTTATAAAATAATAGTATATCATACAAATAGGTAAGTACACACTTACCCATGTACTTACTGAAAAGATTGTTCATGAGGCACATCAATGGCATTCTTGAATTTATAATACCAAATGGAACCACCATAGATTCAAAATGGGCATACCTCATTCAAAACTTTTTATTATGGAAGTGTCCTTAATTTTTTCTTGATGATATCATAATCTCAAATCAACAATTGAGATACATTCTCCCTCTTATTTTTTTGAACGAGTCATCCATTCGAGGCAATGGGTACTTGCGTTTTACTTTCATTTTTATCAACTACTTGTATATAATAGAAAACATGAGATCCATATCCTTGTTTTTCACAAACAAGAGAGGTTATCCCTAAGGAGGTACACTTGTTAGAATGTATCCCTTTTCCAACAACTATTACAATTTTCATTTTGCCTCCAATGATTTCAGGCTATTCAGTCTATAATGAGTATTGGACATTGGTGTGCCTCCATGTACATGATCAATTGAGAAATCAAAGTTTTTCCTTGAAGGAAATCTTGGGAATTAGTCCAACATACATCACCGAAGTCATGAAATATAAGATAATCTTCAATTTTTGGACCTTTGTGTTTTTTTATTCCAATATGTTGGATTAATATCATTGTCATCCTTTTCTAGTGTCTTACTATCCTTAGTGGTTATTTGTCTTTATCAATGCAATAAAAATTATTTCTCTAGCAGTGTAGGTTAACTATACGTACCCAGAACTAGCCTATACCAATGCGTAAATAATAAGAACCAAGTGGTAAAATGTTCATTTTTCCAATGGGAAAACTCTACCATTTCACCAAGCTTTCTCTTCGTATGAGTGGATAGGTAGACTAAATGTGACTTACTATGATTGGTTTATAATGACCATGAGTTTTAATAAATTTAGGAGTAACATACCTATGACAAAATCCTAGGTCAATTAAAATGGAAATGTTTTTTTTTTGGCAATCTTACCTTCAATTCAACCATAGTTGTTTAATGATCTCCCAGGTGATCATTCATTTATACCTGATCCTATGGAATATTCTATGCTACATCATTGACAATAATGGACTCTTTGATGTTGTAAATAGTCATGGTTATGTTATTTTCATTAGGGAAATTCATGTACATGTAGTCTTCTCCACAACCCCAACATTGGATTGGTTGACTTGACATCTTCCCCCAAAAGGTATCTAGTTGATTCCTGCATTAAAATATTTCATTTTACTGGAAGGTCCTTTAGTGGTTTATAAAGTGCTAAGGATTGAACCCTTTCTTCCTTTAATATAGCTTTTCATTCTTCTTCTCTTTCCATGTCTTTTGGAAATTTGTCTTGCCTTTGTTCTACTCATAGCAGTACCTATCCTTTATAATTTCCTATTCACATGCCATATGATAATTAAGCTCAATTGTATCCTTTTATATTTGAGTCAATCCACTAACATTGAATTTTTATCTTTTGGTCTTGGATATATTTGATATACCTCAGAATTTCCAAGAATTTTGTTACATAGTCATCCACATTCATTTTCCCCAATTTCTATTCATGGATTTCGTTTCTTCTATATTCATAATAATGATTTGAGAGGTATTCCTACTAACATAATTCATTTAATTACTTCCATACAATCTTCCTTTCCTTGATCATCTACACTTATTGGAGGTGATCCCGACAAATAGAAGATCAATTGTTTAAATCAAATATGGAAAATATAGCCTTAATATTCCCAAAATAGTCATGAAATTTGAAATATATTATTATCCCAAGAAATCAAACCTTTTCATATTATACATATTGAATTTCACCATCAAATTTATGTGGTTTCACCTTCCAAAATTATTCATGCAAGTTATCTCTGAGAGATATCTCCCTCCTATGCCTACTAGGAGAATATCTTGGGCTACTTAATCAATCTTAATATGTATATGGGTAACTAATAGAATTATTTGATATATGTGGTTTATAGGTCCCATCACTAGATGATTTTTATCACTAGGGGACCTCTTGTGAGAATGACTTCTTGAGCTATTCCTACTCCCACTAACACTATTTTCATTTTTTCCATGATGCATTTTCCTTTGCATGTTGGTTATATTTTGAAGAAAATTGTATTAATCTTGTTCTTCTCTTCTTGGTGTTTGATTAGTCTTTCATTGTCTACCCTTGATTTTAAGTTCCACCTTCAATCTCTTCATAGTTTCCATAATATATGTATGAGCCTCCTCATTTATGTGCCCATTAGATTTCATTTCTACATTTCCAACTTACAAAATTTCACCCATGGAATTGGATTCAAAATCATAGGGGTTTTATTCATCCTTCATAATGATAATTTATTTTTCCAAGTAAGCAGAAGGTTATGTTCTTTCAATTTCTCTAAGTAATGAGAAGGGTCTATGAAAAAAATGAAGCTCAATTTTCTTCCTATGTAAATGTTCTTTTGAATGTTGATACATTTTCTCAATTTTGATGTTAGAGATAAAAATTATGGGCTCTAGGAGGTTCTTTCTTATTATGTCTCTACAAATATATTATACCACTTAGTACCCAGATTGAACTATAAGAGATATGCACAACATTAATAGTAGACAAAAAAAACAAAAAAATCATCAACTTGTTAATTATGTTACTTTTGTTGATTCTATCTATCACAATCATGTGAAAATCAAACATAAAATTCCAATTTCATTAAATTTGAACTAATAAGTAAGAATGTAAACTAAGAAACTATGAATTTTGATTTTGAAACTGTGAATATTGGTGTTTCTAAAGTTTAAAATTGGATTATGAAAGAGTGAAAGTGTGAATATTGGTTTTTGAAAGTTTGAGTTTTGAATATGAAAGTGTGAACTTTGAAATTTGAAAGTGTCAATTTCCATTATGAAATCGTGAATTCAAATCCAAAAGTGTTAGTATTGAATTGCCACAATGTGTATTTGGATTTCAATTTTTGAATTTATTTTCTTTTATGTATATTGTATCTAAATATGATATTAATATACAACATTTTATTTTTTTATGCACATGAATAATATCACTAAGACATACATTGCTAAATATAAGATATGCAATAAAATAAAAACAAGTGATGCCAATCATTTCATTCTAGAGTTGCACTTTTTCATAAATATTTAAGGCAACATGCAATAAGGTTCCATATAAAAAAAAAGACAAGTATGAGTGAATCCTTTCTACAAACTTCCTCATTCTAAATACAAACATTGTAACTAATTTCTTATACAAAATTTATTTGCAATACTGTTAAGGTCCTAACCCGCACATATGTAGATCAATGTATTCAGATGTAATAAAGGTCAATATTAATAAGGCCTTTCAATAAAATAGAATAAGGCGGATGGAAGAAGACCTAATAGAAGTTTCCGCTTCTAGAAGGATCTTCCTCTAGATGCTTCTCTTAATAGACATATTTAGTATATATAAGGGTCGAGGGTATGAAAACCCTAGCCTGGAGATTATTGTAACAGAGCACTGCTCGACTGGAGGTTGCCCCCTCGAAGAGGCCTGTGAACATTGTTTTCTTAATCAAAGTGCTATTTCAGTTGTTGCTCTTATATTATTTATGTGTTATTGTGGAGATTATGTTGGTTATATTACTGTTATTCTGCCATTTCTAGCATTTCATTTCTGTTCTGTGTATTTATTATATCTCGTATCTTCCAAGTGGTATCAAAGCACTTTCCTTGGCAAAACTTGTGGGAATTTCTTTTCAGGGTAGAGACATATTCCAGCGTCTTTAAGCCATAGAGATCTGTCATTACGTGCATAAACCCGCGGTTGAGAGATTCATACACACGGGAAATACAAGTGGTTCTTAAGCGCACATCTGTTGGCCACCCTTGTAATCCCTGTTGGTACCCCTTCGAGTGGTAGCGCATCAGAAAACACCTGTGTATGGATCAACCTAGCTTTCCTGAAGCCCTCTTTAGATAAACCTATCGACCGTCGGACTGTTATAGTGTCACCAAGAACAACACTCGGGAAGATACTCTCTAGTACCTAGGTAGTCGGGTAGTATGGCTAAGGGTATGGCCTGTCCTCCTTAGTTAGTGCCCTGAGATATTGGGCCGAGTAATACTGTTGGACCCCGCACGTATATCAGAGAGCTATAGCACAGGGCAAACCCTTGTCTGTAGAACCCTTGAATAACTAACCCTTGGGGGAAAGAAACATAAACACATTAAAACTGACCATATCTATTGTTGTGCAACTGTGTTCGGGTTGCCAAGTAAATACACATTTATTTCTGGTTAAGAATTTGGGGATTTCATCACTGCAGTATTCTTCAGAATGGAGTATAACTCCGCAGGTGTAAAAAAAAAAAAGTTTGGAAATTTTTTTACCATTATTTGAGACCTATTCCATTGGATTCATCTCTTCGCCCCTATCACAATCATCCATATCGTTTTTCGGCAAAAAAAATAAAATTTGACCCCGCCCGCCCCTTTTCCGTTCACCCATCCTCATGGCTCATACCTGTAGCCAAGAACTGGAGTCTCGCTTCAACACCTTGCAATATAGTTTCCTCGAGACCCAAAAAGAAGTGAAACAACTCAGTGCTACTATTGCCTCCCAAGATACATCCATCAATACAACCATAAATGCATCTGTGCAGTCCTCAATGGAGGAAGTCAAACAACAATTGAACACCCATCTTGAATCTGTCTTTGCATCACTCTGTACCAAACTAATGATCCCTACTGATGACCCTTTTCCTGATGCACATCCAAATACTGAAGGTGAACCTTCATCCCATTCCCATACCTTTCGCCCCATCACTTTCAACGTGACATATGCCTTCCACGGGTGGATGTAACCAAATTTGATGGCTCAAACCCCATTGGTTGGGTCACCCAAATGGAACATTATTTCTCTTTATACGGAATTACAGATGACTTGGCCAAACTCAGGTACGGTGTTCTCCATCTAGATCAAGAACGCTGGCAATGGTGACAATGGAGAAAAACTTCCCGTCAAGGGTATATTGCTTGGACCCAATTTGTGACTGAGCTTTATGAATGCTTTGACACTGACACCAACCATTTGGGCCGTGTGACAAAATTGAAACAATCAGGAATAGTTGAAGACTTCATAATTGCATTTGAGTGCCTGGCTTTTCGAACAGAGGGCATGACTGATGCTTTCTTTCGAGAGTGTTTTATTAGTGGCCTTAAGGAGGAGATTCGGGCCCATGTCCTCATGGCTCGACCCTCGAGTTGGGTGGAGGCTACTAAAAAAGCTAAAGAAGAACAACAAGTTGTATCCTCTCAAACCCGTAAACCTTCCTTTATACCTCGCCCTAAACCCATAAATCCCACTATTCCCTCCGCCCCATTAAAGATCCCAAAATTGACTAGGGATGAAATGGTTGAATGCCAACTCAAAGGCCTTTGTTATAATTGTGATGAAAAATATTTCCCGGGCCACAAATGTAAGGAACAAAAGCTTTTTATGGCCATCTCTAAGGAAATTTCGGAAGAGGATGTTGAAACTCCCATTGTGCCTGAGTCACCTAAAATCACTGACATAACCCCTCCCTCTGACCCTCCCGAAGTAGAACTGATCATTTCCCTCAATGCTCTCATTGGCTTCTCCGCCCTCCAAACCCTCAAGTTAATTGGTTACATCAAGCATCATAAGGTCATCATTCTGGTTGATAGTGGAAGTACCCATAATTTTATTCATCGCCGCATTGCCCAAGAAACCCATTGCTACATCCATGCCATCAACAATTTCCAAATTATGATTGCCAATGGTGGTTCCATGAAATGTGGAGGGCGTTGTGAAAATGAGCGTCTTCAAATTGGTGACTACCACCTCAAATCCCATATGTTTGCTATCGACATGGGTGGTTGTGACATTGTGTTGGGTGCAGACTGGCTAAGGACCTTGGGTTCCATTCTCATGGATTTTAAGGACTTAACCATGCAATTCGACCAGGAAGGCGACCAATATAAATTCCAAGGCATCATTGTTGGTTCACCTGAGGTCATTAGTTCCCATCATATGGAAAAGCTGCTAAAAAAAGGTCACTCTTGTGTCATTGCCCAACTCCATGCCATACAAGAAACAGAGACACCCCCAGTGCCGCAAGACCTCCAAGCTCTCCTTTCTAAACATCAAATGTTATTTTCCACTCCCCAAGGACTCCCTCCTTCCCACGGTGTTCATGATCATTCCATTCCCCTGGTACCAGGAATCCTTCCTCCCAATATCCGTCCGTATCGCCACCCCTTTTCACAGAAAAAATGAAATTAAGAAAATGGTCCAAGAACTCCTTACTGCAGGCGTTATCCATCCTAGTACGAGCCCTTACTCTTCTCCGGTAGTCATGGTCCTGAAGAAAGAAGGTTCTTGGAGAATGTGTCCTGACTTTCGTGCCCTCAACAAACTAACCATTAAAGATAAATTTCCCATTCCTATCATTGATGACCTCCTGGATGAATTGAGTGGAGCCCAATTCTTTACTAAACTTGATCTTTGCTCGGGCTATCACCAGATACGTATGAAAGAGGAAAACATCCCCAAGATGGCCTTTTGAACTCATGAGGGCCACTATGAGTTTTTTTTCATGCCCTTTGGCTTGCGTAATGCCCCCTCCACCTTGCAAAGCCTCATGAATCATGTCTTCCGCCCCTTTCTCCATCATTTTGTCTTAGTTTTCTTTGATGATATCCTCATCTATAGAAAAACCTAGATATACCATCTTACTCATGTGGATCAAGTTCTCCATCTACTCTCTCAGCACCAACTTTTCCTGAAACAATCTAAATGTGCTTTTGGTGCCTCAGAAGTAGAATACTTGGGTCATCTGGTGGGAAAGGATGGTGTCAAGGTGGACCTGAAAATTATTGAAGCTATGCAAGACTTGCCACACCTAAAGACTCTCAAAATCTTGCGTGGGGTTTTGGGCCTCACAGGGTATTATCACAAGTTTGTTAAGAACTACGGAAAGATTTTAACACCTCTCACTGTTCTCTTCAAAAAAAACTCTTTCACTTGGACTCCAACAACAACTCAAGATTTTCAAACCTTGAAGACGACCATGTCCACCACTCTGATTTTGGCCCTTCCTAATTTCACAAAGACCTTTGTGTTGGAATGTGATGCCTCAGGGAAAGGAATTGGTGTTGTCCTTATGCAAGAGGGTCGACCTTTGGCCTTCACCAACAAGCAACTATCTAAAAGGAATCTGGGCAAACCCATTTATGAAAAGGAAATGTTGGTTATTCTACATGCCGTTGAGCTATGGCATCCTTATCTCTTGGGGAAATGCTTCCAAATTAAGACCGACCATCAAAGCCTCAAGTACTTTCTGGAACAACACATTTCCTCCCAGGAGCAACAAAAATGGGTGACTAAGATCTTTGGATATGATTATGAGATCATTTATAAGAAGGGAAAAGACAATGTCATGGTGGATGCACTGTCCTGAAAATATGAAGACGAAGGATCCCTTTTTTCTCTTTCCTTCATTGTACCCGATTGGCTCCAAGTTGTGCACCACGAATGGATTTAAGATCCCAAAAGTTTGCATCTGATCCAACAATTGCAGACCAAGGCTCCAGCTTCCCCAGGGTACTCCTGGCTCCAGGATGAGCTTCGATACAAAGGCCATTTGTATTTAACTAAACAATCCAAGCTTAAATCCAAGGTACTTTATGAGCTTCATGCTACACCCACAGTGGGGCACTTAGGGTTCACCAAAACATATGACAGGGTCAAACGTTCTTTTTTCTGGGATGGTATGAAACAGGACATCCATAATTTTGTTGCTGAATGTGAGGTGTGTCAATGCAACAAGGGAGAAACAGTCAAATCTCCGGGCACACTACAACCGCTTCCGATTCCCCCTGCTATTTGGAAGGATATCTCTATGGACTTTATTACCGACTTACCCAAATCAGGGAATAAATCAGTGATAATGGTGGTTGTGGATCGCCTTTCCAAGTATGCTCATTTCTACACTCTTCACCACCCATTTACTACATCCATGGTTGCTCAAATTTTCATGGACCAGGTCTTCAAGCTTCATGGCATGCCACACTCTATTGTTTTTTATCGTGACCCAACTTTCACAAGAAATTTTTGGCAAGAACTCTTTAAGCTACAAGGCACCCAATTGCATCTCAACTCAACTTATCATCCCCAGAAAGATGGTCAAACGAAAGTTGTCAACAAGTGTTTGGAAACATATCTGAGGTGCTTTGCCTCTGAAAAAAAACACCAGTGGGCTCAATGGTTACCCCTTACCGAATGGTGGTGTTATCACTCCAAGAAACTCTCCTAGGCTGTAAGTCGGAGATGCCTGGTAACTAACTCTTTTTGGAAATATTTTCTTAATATTTGATGTGGTTTTTGGATCAAGATGAATATCTAGGGGTTGGATTGTGTGTTCAAGACTGTCCAGGAATACAAAATCTCACAAGGCCTTCTAGTAATATAGTCAGACAAGGTTTGATTAAATGGGGAAGGAAACAGCTATTGAACCAGATTATACTTCATACAAACAAGCACAATGGGTTTAATAACTAAAGAAATATCTTATGATTATCAACTTAATCAATCAAGATATGAGATGACAGTCATATACAGATTGAATGAGCATCAACAAAGAACATTCACTCACAAGATATCAGAGACAGAAGAGAGAAATATGACAACAAAACTGAAGGAAGCTTGCAATTTTTCACATAATAAGAATAAGTCTCTCAATTTACAGTAGCAGCATGTAGCCCTCCAAATCGAACCCTTTGGTTCATCTTCTTTTCTAATATTTATAGCATTACAAAACAGCTCTAAGATCCTGAAAACATGGATCAAATCATCTAAAAATAGCAAGTCAAAATCTGTTGCAAAATAAGTGGGATGCTTCCTCAAAATGAGGTCAATCCCTGATTTCTCTCTGTTGATTGTTGGTGCAGTGTAGAACAGCCTTCCAAGGCTACATGATGACTTTCAAATAGAGACTAGGTCGAATTTGCTGATGTGGCCAGGTGTCCTACTTTCTGTCTTAATAAAAACATGTCCATAACCTTTGAAATAACTCCTTTCTTCATAATATGTCAAAAATAACTGCTGTGTTGGACTTGATAATTCATTAGACCTTCATTGGAAAAGATCCTGAATCTTTTCATATCAAAAATCCTTGACCTGTTTAAAAACTCGTTCAATTCTGGACACACAGGCTTTCAGTGGTTGTCGGGGAATATTTCTGGGTGAGTTATCCACCGAAAGCGCAGCTTTCGGTGGTTAATGAACAATCGTCCTGTTCACCTAAACCACCGAAAGTCAGAATTTCCAGCAAAAAATGCCTTTGGGAAAAATCAATTTTCTCAGTCGTGGAATGTCCGTTTTGCACATTCAAATAGTCAATTTTTAAATACAGATCATAATATTTCCAATGGTACAATAATATTTGGATTTGGAGCTAGGGAAGCTAGTCAAACATTCCCTACAATATTAGGCATCATTCTTGCAAAAATGCTAGTGCATTTTTTATCATTAACATCTGGCTCCAACTGGGATGGAGACCTCCCTGCGAGGTTTCCAAGAACCTAGAAGAACTTGTGCCTTTAGTATTGGGACATGGAGTCATTCATCCTTTTCGGTGGTTAATGAGCACACCTGGCTCGCCTAAACCACTGAAAACAGAAACTTACCCAAAAATCTAAACTTGATGAATCTCGATTACCTGCAAGAGTACAAAGACCTCAGGGTTTGCTAGACGAAGCTCCTCTTTTTGTTTACAACGCTTCCAATTCTCAGTATGAGGTCAATAGGAACATCCACCATAACTATCTTCCATCATGAAGATTTTCACTGTTTGCATATTTCAGCCTTCCAGAAACACAATGAGGAAAACAGGCTGCACCACCACTAGCATTTACATAAGGTATAGAAGCAGGATCAAGGACTACAGTAAACCAAAAATCCAGTGGATTGTGTGGATGATCATAAAGAAGCCACTGATAAGTTTGCAGTAATAATAAAAACTCAGGTTGTGAAGCCACCAACAGAGGGTGTTGTTGGTTGCAACCATCTCTCTGTAAACTCTTTCTGGATCGTGTATCAAAACAACAACAACTTCAGGTACAAAGCATTTTTAGATCCTCTGATATTTTTCCCTTTTTAAAAAATGACCAAATATAGTCAAAAAACTTCTTTTTGACTTTCTTCCTCAAGAATAGTGTTTAGACTTGATTTGATAATTCATAATCATCCTATTCCAGAAGATTTCACATCATTCCAACTTGAATATCTCGAATCTGGGCATAATTTTGAATATTCTGGTTAAAACAACTTTATGTGGTTAACAGTATATGTATTTAAGCACTTTATCCACCAAACGCACTTCTTTTTGGTGGTTAATGAGCACTGGAGGGCTCGCCTAAACCACCAAAAAACATAAGTATTTCAAAAATCAAAATATCAAAATTTTGATTACCTGCATGTTTGTAAATGACTTCAAGGCTTCTTAGATGAAGCTCCTTTCTCTCTGACTAAACTTGTAATCTCCTCCATGATGTATTTCAACATGTATTTCTCCCTCCATGGAGCTGGAAATTTTGGCAAGGGTTTCCAAACCTGCATGATCCTGTGCTGGAGGTCGGTAGACTGCTGTTGTGGTTGAGTATGGCTATGTATAGGCTTCAGCCTATAAATATTCTTAAGCACACCTTTGTTTTGAAAAAATCATTTGTCCATGGTCTCCACCCCTGGATTCATCAACAACATCATTGGCAGATGGACTTAAGTTCATGGTCCAGTTAGTTTCATTTAAATTATCATAGGTAGCTTCTGCAGAATCTGCAAATTCTTTTCTACACTGCAATTTCCTACATGTGTTCTCAGAGGAGGAATGTTGTTCCAGAGACCTAACAATTTTCCTTGGTGTGTTGAAGACACTCGTATCATCAATTGTAATGTATGATCCTAGATTCTTAGGGGTAACTGTTGTTGCTTCCACATTTGACGGGCAATGAGAGTGGTCGTAGTTAATCTAGAAGGAAAAACATGGATCATTTTCAGCCTCTTTATAGGAATGTCTCCTTTCAAAGCAGTCTCAACCATAAGTCAATGCATCTCCATTTTCTCCATGTCTGTCAAACATATGCATCCTAGTCCTATGTTCACAAGAGTATTTTCTTTCCGATGCTCCATCACTTTCATACTCTGCAGTATTTTCTGTATCACTCCCAGACATGATGTCTTTTTCCAATGACATGCTTCTATTCCCTCCCTTGTCAAATAAATGTGATTTTGGCACGAAATATGTCCTGCAATCACCATCTTTTCTAGTGTGAGTGAAGAAACAATGAGGCGTTTGTTCAGTTACCATGTTTTTTCCAGCATTAGATCTGGTTGACTGTGATCTATCAGACAATGGTGAGAAGGATGAATTCCTCATTTTCCCTGAGAAGGCATTCTTATCTATAGAATCAGAATAATAACCTCGGCTCAAATCAAAATTAGAGGAATTTCTAGCCCTTGTACCAGATCTTGATAATATTGAACAATACCATCAAATAGAAGAAAGAACCTCTCCAAAATAAATGAAAAGATTTTTCGAAATTTATCATCAAGAGAAACCAAATCAGAGTTCACTTTAATTAGCTCCTCGAAAACCTCTGGAGATTTGAAATATCTGTAATTAGAATTTGAGGCACCGATTTGTTTGAGTGAAATTTAATTCATTGATGAGGAGACGTACACCTGTAAAATAATCTGGAGATAAATGTTGCGATATTTATTTTTATTTTGCAGAACAAAATCCCATGTGTATCGGGATATGAAACTTTTGTCTGCGATTTCATGAGGAAATCACGGGATCAAAATTTTAGCAACTGGATTGAAGATACACCTGGCAGCATTATGTTTAATTTTGTATTTGATTCACAGCATTCATACAACTATAACTCAGCATGCTTCTCAAAATACTCTACAAGGTGTTTCAGGAATTTGTCACTGATCACTGTTTATGTGTTGCAAATAATACAACATTGTCTACGTGTGCGTGTTACAACTACATTCATTCGCCTGTGGTTATTTAGAAAACCTACCTCGTATTTTGGATTAGAATGGACCATGGCCTCCGACTTCAAGGCTGTAGTTAAAGTTTTTAGTTTCATCATCATCTCCCATGAAACGCAGAAAAGCTATATATACAGGGGCTTTGCACAATTGGAATGCTTCAAAATGTAGACAAAAGTATTTCCCAAAACAATTGAATACAGTTAGCATCCAAGTAGCATTCTCAACCTCAAGTGGATTTGACTTTACATATCGATGGTTGAAGGTGAAACCATCATGCATATCAACTTTTTGATCATCTCTCAAATGATCCACTAAAAGGGAATATCTCCAACTATCTTGCATTCAGAGTCAACATATGGGCATTTGTATGGCCTAAAAGTGCACTGAGCTTCATGATTTAATTTACTGTAGTAAGGAAATATCTCTTGGCAACCATGGCTTTGATACTTGCAAGGAATTTCTAGAGATGCTGCCACCTTTTCAAGAGCCAAGCACCTAATATTACCAAGTTCGTACCTACAGGTGGGACACCGGTTGTTGACCCTGGATTTACATCAAGAGCATAGTGTATGACCATTCAGACACTGGTGAATGGGGGGATACATAGAGTTGGTGTAGAATGGACATTCTAGCAGTTCATGGAAATTGATAGAGGCAACGACTGAAGACTGTTGATGTAGGGTTATTTTTCAGTTCATAAGCTTTTGAATCTGTTCATTTATACTCATGGGGCTGAAAACTTTGGAAGGATCCATTTTCTGCAAAGGGCTCTGACTTACAGGGCAACACATTTCTGTTCACATTGAAAATTGAATGAGTAGCTTTCACAAGAGCTGTAGGGGGTACCTGTGCAAAGTGGCGATGATCGAGCAGGTAAACAACTACCTCTCTAAAACCTGTAACTTGTGTGCAGCCCCCTTCTTATTTATGAGACCAAACTGAAAAAGATCTAATTGTTCGTGTGGTGAACTTATTCCTTTATCTATTCCTACTCTAACCATTAGAGACAGATAAATCAAGTAAAACTCGATTTCCAATGTAACCAAGTGAGAAACTGATCTACTGACATCATGTTGAATCTTGACTCGAACAATAATAAAGACCATATCATGCAGAAGAAAGGTTTGAGCAGAGGATAAAGATAATCTTCTTCTGGCAGAATTTTTTTAAGATCTATACTGCTCATAGACTCTAAATAGTCAGTAAAAGGATCCTCAAACTCATAACATAATACCTCTTTGATTTGCTGCTTCAACTGACTATGTTGCAGCTGCTCTTCATTTCTTTCACAAAACTCAATGATGAATGTAAACTGCTTGATCTTTGTTGGAGGGCAATACGAACTGAATTTCTGATCTGAATCTTTCTGCTTCCCTTCCTGCAAATGTCTGCTGCACTCTGTCTTTTTCTGCAAATCTGGAAATGGTAGGCTGTCCTCCACATCCACTGCAGATCTGAAACTGTTACTCGCTGATATTAAAATCTTCTCTTCACTTTTCAAACTTTCAATGGGAACAATCTCCTCTTCATGATAACATAAGTCAGGAGATGCATTTGATGTAATAACAAAAGAATCACTATGGCTATCATGATGTGGATTATTGATCTCCTGATCATAATGGATAACATTCACTTCAACAACATACTCTTCATAAACATCTGAGTTCTTGGTCAAAAAATGAAATTCGTGACAACACTGAGGATAAATAAGATCAGCTGGAAAATGATCTTTACAGAACACATGAAAAGCAGCATGAAAGTCATCCATAGAGATGACACTTGCATTCGAAAGGGACCGGCACCAGTCAAGAGCAATTCCATCTAAAGAAAACTTAAACATCTTAATTTGCACATCTTCATGTACAATTTCAAGCCGGTTAATGAATTCATGGAAATCCAACAAATGTTCAGCTGGCACTTCCCACTCCTCACCACGAAATCTAGGAAGACTATTCTCCCATTCATCTTTAGTAGGTACTTGATTAGGGGAACCAACAATGCTTGAAAAATCACAGAATGCATACCTTTTGGCTAAGATCATGTTCATTGCATACCAGTGGAGTCGCCAATAGATTCGTCCTTCATGGAGTCGCCAGATAGATGATGTACAACCTGATTGTGCTCAGCCTTTGTCTATCATCAAATGTTGAAACTATGTCGTCTCCTAGGGAAATAAGCTTCTGAACTCGCTCCCCGGCAACGACGCCAATTTGTTATCACTCCAGGAAACTCTCCTAGGCTGTAAGTCGGAGATGCCTGATAACTAACTCTTTTTGGAAATATTTTCTTAATATTTGATGTGGTTTTTGGATCAAGATGAATATCTAGGGGCTGGACTGTGTGTTCAAGACTGTCTAGGAATACAAAATCTCACAAGGCCTTCTAGTAATGTAGTCAGACAAGGTTTGATTAAATGGGGAAGAAAACAGCTATTGAACCAGATTATACTTCATACCAACGAGCACAATGGGTTTAATAACTAAAGAAATATCTTATGATTATCAACTTAATCAATCAACACATGAGATGACAGTCATATACAGATTGAGTGAGAATCAACAAATAACATTCACTCACAAGATATCAGAGACATAAGAGAGAAATCTGACAACAAAACTGAAGGAAGCTTGCAATTTTTTACATAATAAGAATAGGTCTCTAGATTACAGTAGCAGCATGTAGCCCTCCAAATCGAACCCTTTTGGTTCATATTCTATTCTAATATTTATAGTATTACAAAACAGTTCTAAGATCCTAAAAACATGGATCAAATCATCTAAAAATAGCAAGTCAAAATCTGTTTCAAAATAAGTGGGATGCTTCCTCAAAATGAGGTCAAACCCTGATTTCTCTCTGTTGATTGTTGGTGCAATGTAGAACAGCCTTCCAAGGCTACATGATGACTTTCAAATAGATACTAGGTCGAATTTGTTGATGTGTCCAGGTGTCCTGCTTTCTATCTTAATTAAAACATGTCCATAACCTTTGAAATAACTCCTTTCTTCATAATATGTCAAAAATAACTGTTGTGCTGGACTTGATAATTCATTAGACCTTCATTGGAAAAGATCCTGAATCTTTTGATATCAAAAATCCTTGACCTGTGTAAAAACTCGTTCAATTCTGGACACACAGGCTTTCGGTGGTTGTCTGGGAAGATTTCTGGGTGAGTTATCCACCGAAATCGCAACTTTCAGTGGTTAATGAACAGTTGTCCTGTTCGCCTAAACCACCGAAAGTCAGAATTTCCAGCAAAAAATGCCTTTGGGAAAAATCAATTTTCTCAGCCATGGAATGTCCGTTTTGCACGTTCAAATAGTCGATTTTTAACTACAGATCATAAGATTTCAAATGGTACAATCAGATTTGGATTTGGAGCTAGGGAATATAGTCAAATGTTCCCTACAATATTAGGCATCATTCTTACAAAAATGCCAGTGCATTTTTTATCGTTAACAGATTACATTTACTTCTTTTTTTTTAAATGTATTCACATGTGTATGTGTGTGTATTTCTTATATGTGTGCGATATGGCAATCTAAAATTTGATTAGATAGAGTATCTGTGACTTGATTTAATCTCCTAGGAACATGAAAATATGTAATATAATCAAAACTTTGTTCTAAGAGACGTACCCTAAGGAACCGTCGGTGTAAAGTAGGATCATGAACACAGTAGACTCTATTTAATTGAGACACAACCAGCTGAGCATCTAAATAGACCCAGAGGTGATAGATACCAAGTGACAAAGCGTCATGAAGCAACTTAATAACTCCGTTGTATTCGACGACTTCATTTGTGGTGTCGCCTAAACATATACCTCCTGAAGATAGTAATTGGCCCTGAGGTGTGAAAATTACCCAAGCTGCGAAGGTAAGCCTCCAAGTGTACCAACTAGAGTTGTATGTGAATCCAACAAACACCTCTGATTCACTTAACATCTACCATAATGAAAAAAGATAACATAAAAAATGACACTTCCATAAAACCGAAAGAAACCAAAAAGTAATAGTACAAATACTATACATATGTTACAAAAGGTTACCCAAGGTGACCTATCTATGAGTAATACTTCTTGAGGTAGAGCCCATTTCTAGGCTCTACCAAAGCATTTCCCTCAAAATCTACTAGACATTAAGTGCCTTTTTTTAGAACCTCTTTTATGATGAAAGGTCTGAACCACATGGGTTTGAACTTGTCTGCCCCTAGGGGGTCCTTATCTTGGTCATAAACTAGGACAAGGTTGCCTTCCGAGAAAATCTGAGGACAAACAGATCGATCATACTGACACTTGACCTTTTTTTTGTGAGCTTCACTAGCTAAGGCCGCATCATGAATATGCTCATTGAGCTGCTCAAGATATAATAAATGCTCTTCAAGCAGTGAGGTGTCTGGCAATAACTTTACTGCCAACTTTAAATATGGGATCTGGCATTCTTTGGGCAAGACTGCTTCCAACCCATAAACGAGTTGAAAAGGTGAGGAATCGGTCACTGTCTTAACAGACGTTTGGTAGGCCCATAATGCCGAGTATAACATCAAATTCAAATTTGACTTGGCCGAATTGATGATTCGTTGTAGGACGGTCTTAAGAGATTTATTGACAGATTCCACCTGACCATTTACTTGAGGGTAGTAAGGTGACAAATTTTCTTTCCTCAACCCAATATTTGATGTTAACTCGGTCATCATTGTGTTCTGAAAGTGACTTCCATGGTCAGTGACAATCTCTCTCGGGATGCCGAACCGTGCTATAATCTGGTTAAACAAAAAGAGGGTGACAATATTACCATCATATTTGAATGTTGGCATAGCTTCGACCCACTTGGTGAAGTATTCTATTGCTATGATGATATAACGGCGCCCCCTTGCTGAAGGAGATTTGCAGGTAGCATAATCAATCGCCCACTTGGTGAAGGGGCCAACGACGATGACGGGAAACATGGGAGTAGGATGTGCCCTCATCTTCCATGGGAAGATTTGACACGGGTGGCACTTCTTGACTAATGCGATACAATATTTGATTAGTGTCAGCCATAACTAACCAACTCATAAAATATTTTGGGTTTTTGCCAACCCAGACAAATGACCGCCACATGCTCTAGTATGGCAATTGTTAAGCAAGATTTCCGCTTCTTCATGAGTGAGGCATCGACGAAGGATGTAATCTACACCTCGACGATAGAGAGTATCTTCGAGTATGAGATAGTTCTTGGCCTGATGACGTATATGGTGACACTCATATGAGAAGTAGAGGTGGGGAATTTCAAAGTCTAGAGATAGAAAAGTATATCTCCATACCAGGGGTCCGAATATGCTATCAAAAACATGTCTCCTTGAATAGGCGACTCTTCGGGCATAACACCACCTGACTCAACCGAAATTTCCGAGATGAGTTCCACAAAGACCAGTGACCTTTTGGATTTCTCCAAAATGAAATCTAATTCAAATTCCTGGAGGAAAACTATCCATATACTGATCTTTCCATCGATTATCCATCGTGTCAACACATATTGAAACAGATTCACAACGGAAATGACGATGGTCTTGCAAAACAAAATATAATGATAGAACCATTGGACAACATGGACTGCTACCAATGCAAGTTTTTTGATATGAGAATAATTGAGTTTCAGTCCAACTAGGCCTCGACTCAAGTAATAAATCACATATTCTAATATAAAATCATCCTCCTGAACTAAGACCATGCCGATGGTTGACTCTGCTACAACCAAGTATAATAATAAATCTTTGTTATAATTGGGTGGCTGAAGCAGAGGGGCAGTTGTGAGGGAAATTTTCAACGCTTCTAAGGACCGTTGAGTGACATCATCCTAATGAAAAGGAATATCCTTCTTCAGAAAACACATAAATCCCTTTGTGATCTCGGCATAGTTTGCAATGAAACGCCGCAAAAATTTCTCTTTTTCCTGTAAACTTTGAAGATGAAGGATTGTACATGGGGGAGGCCACTGAAATATTTCCTCAACCTTGAGAGGATCGAACATGATCCCTGTTCTTGAAACTATGAAACCTAGCATATGGACCGACGTTACACAAAAACTACATTTGTTAGGATTCAAGCGAATCCAGAAGTAGCGACATTGCTCAAAGATAAGTCAGAGGTGTGTGGGATGATCAGTTCTCTTATGAGATCATGATGCTAAATCATCTAGGTATGCCTTGACGATATGTTTGAGATCATGGAAAGTAAAAGACATGGCCCACTGAAAGGTGGCTCCAACATTTTTCAGACCAAAAGGCATCTTATGATACGCGAATGTACCCCATGGACAAATTAATGTTGTTTTGTGTTGGTCTTCAGGTTTTATTTGTATCTGATTATATCTTGAGAAACCATCCATAAAAGAAAAGGCCTCACAACCTACGCATTCATCGACTATATGGTCAATAAATAGTGTGGGGAAATTATCTTTTGGACAGGCTTTGTTCAAATCACGGAAGTCCGCACATACGTGAATCGTACCCTATTTTTTGTTAACCGACACGGGGTTTCACACCCATTGGGTCAAATGGACGGGATAGATAAAACCTTCCTTGAGTAGTTTTTCTACTTCAACCTTAATAGCTTCTGCTTTCTCAGGATTAACTAGATGAAGCTTCTGCTGAACTGACTTAGCATCAGGATAATTCATTATTTCGTGTTCAACAATTTTTGGATCAATGCCTGGAATTTCCTCGTAAGACCAAGCAAAAATACATGTAGATTCGAATCTTTTCAGGGGAGTAGTCAACTCCGACGAAACCATTCTCCATGATGCTAGGGGTTTTGTATATGTTTATAGGTATAGTTTCAGCTATGGTTTCCATATTACCCTTGGCATAAACAACTATCTCCAGTCATAGTCAAGGTGAATTCCCCTACTTCAATTCTGCTTAACTCTGGGAGGAAGTAAGATCTATGATGGAGATCATCCCAGGGTTTGTACAGACTAGTCATTACTTCAATGATTGCTTCATTTGAGGGCAAGACTATTAAGAACCAAACATCAATATAGCATAGAAAAACCTCAGGAAAAGTACTCAACGCCTTGAAAAAGAGATAATTTTAGATAATAAGCCTCTTCGAGGGGGAAACCTCCCTTTACCCCACTTAAATGTTCAAGTACAAGATGATTCAAAATGAAAATGTCTCCTTGGTATATA
>ML799512.1:268615-283919 GCA_009831015.1 Picea engelmannii | reverse complement strand
CCCCACTTAAATGTTCAAGTACAAGATGATTCAAAATGAAAATGTCTCCTTGGTATATATAGGAGACTAGGAGGTTTAATGGCCTAAAGCCGAAATAAATAAAATAACATTACTAATCTAAATTACAACTAATGGCCTAAAGCTGACATAAATAAAATAACATTACTAATCTAATATGCCCCAATTAAGTGGTAATGAGCCAATATTAGGGCTTAACAAAGACTAAGTCTAAAGAATCTATATCAGCAAGGGAACCTTGAGCCCAAATAAGCTCTAGAATCAGATCTAACTCTTGTGCGGTAGTCAAATTGGGGTCGACGAAATCTTGCCGAACCAAAGAGTATGCCACTTATTCCACGGACAAGGGCATGGACATACCATGGTGCCCTATCCCTTCCATCGTGGTTGATGGGGAAGGAATAATCCACAAATCGGTAAAGTAAGTCGTGCAAAATGATGAAACTTGGAAAATCTCAACCTTATGGTGGTCAGATATGAACTTAACATCACCTTGAGAAGGTGGTTAATCAAAAGTACCCATCAAAGGTGGGAAAAAAACAACCCATATGTTGACAACACCGGGTTGAAGGTTATCAATCATTGCGACTGCGGATGCCCCCAATGAAGGGTTAAGATGGGAGAAAGACAACTGATCAATGGTCATGATCTGGCCCTCATGTGGAAATAAGAAGACCCGAAAAACTATAGCGAATACTGCTTGCATAGCATAGGTCCAACTAATCCCTAACAAGAGATTGTAGTTGAGAGATGCGTCAACCACTTCAACCTCGACACACATGGTTTTCCCTCCTAATTGCATGAGAGAAGAGGGGATAATTCCATGTGGTTGGAATGAATGACCATTGAAAGTGGTAAGAAGAGTAGGTGACAGAGACAAAAAGGGTTGGCCAATAGCCTTCCAACATGCCAAAGACATTACACATGTTGAGGCGCCCTCATCAACCACCATGTGGAAAATGTTCTGAGTAAAAGTTTTTGTGGTGTAAGCCACTACTATCTGGAATGCTACGTGGTAAGGGATACAAAGTTTTAAGTCGGTTGTATCAAGCATTATCGTACCCGGATTATAAGTCTTGACGGATCCTAAAGTAGCTAACAGATTCTTTCTCTGGGAAGGGAACTCTCAAGATATTATTTCTTCAGAGAATTGGCAATGGCATTCCTAAACCATTTCCAATTATCTGTGAGATACGACGCCAGCACATAATTGCTGGCCAATTTCCAATAGACAAGAGCAGACCATATCTTTGATCAAATCTGAGAATGGAGACGCTGGAAGAGTTTAATTAAGGTGCCAGTCCCACCAACATTCGTGCTTGAGTGGTTCCTTAAGTCTTTGGTCCCACAGTTATCCAAAGACGTCGTGGCGTCAGGAGTGTTTTCCAAAGAAGATGTAATCATGAGAGCTCAACAGCTTGAGCTAATCTATTCTCAGTTTGGTCTATTGTACGAGATCTTGCTATATGTGCCATGATAAATACTTGATAAAAATAGACAGAGAGTTGGACCACATGCCAATGGTATTGTTGGTTCAGCACAAACAAATCCCGTTGAACAACTAACGAAACAATTGTAGAAATTGTCTATCCAACATACAGGGGCCAACCAGACTACTATTTCGGATGCTCTCTCTACCTAAACGTCAGATGTACAGAGTGTGCAGTCGACAAATCTGAAGGCCACCCAATAGCCTAATGGAAAAAAGAAATAGCGTAAGAAGGGTAAATGGGATAAGAAACCCACTAATAATGTTGGTCGGGGCAATAATGAAAAAATAAAGTCGAGGTACCTGTGTAATCTGTGTGCAGAAGACCACCCAACTCACCAATGCCCTCGGCTTGCAGAGGCCCAAAATTTATTATCACAGCAACAACCGACTATGTTAACAAACCCTTTTGAACATGGCCAAAATCTAACTCAAGCCTCTACAAGCATGAATGGGGGCAACCAAGGACCCCCTCCATCTTCAAACAATCCTGCATCCACAAATGTGTATATGATGAAAGGTGATGCTTATATGTCAACTAGAGCACATGATTACAGCAATCCAAGCACCTATGAGAAAGGTAAAGAAGTTGAAAACCCATCTCTTCCTCTCTAGATCGAGAAGACGTTGGATGAAACCATGACACGCATCCCCAATCCAACTCCTGCACAGGAGTTATATCCGATTCTAGAGCCTATTTGGGCTCAAGGTTACCTCGTTGATACAGATTCTTTAGACTTAGTCTTTCCCTTAGACGAAGCAATCATGGAAGCAATGACTAGTTTGGATAAACCCTAGGACGATCTCCATCACAGATCTTATTTCCTCCCAGATTTAAGCAGAATTGAGGTAGGGGAATTCACCTTAACTATGACTGGAGATAGGTCTTGTCCTATTAATCCTTTGGCTACACATGTTGTTTATGCTGAGGGTAATATGGAAACCATCGCTAAAACTATACCTATAAACATCTCCAGAACCCCTGGCATCGTGGAGAATGTTTTTGTTGGAGATGACTGCTCCTCCGAAGAGATTCAAATCTACATAGATTTATTTAAGGAATTCCGCGACGTTTTTGCTTGGTCTTACAAGGAAATGCCAGGCATTGATCCAAAAATTGTTGAACATGAAATAATGACTTATCCTAATGCTAAGCCGGTTCGCTAGAAGCTTCGTCCAGTTAATCCTAAGAAAGCACTAACTATTAAGGTTGAAGTGGAGAAATTTCTCAAGGTAGGTTTTATATACCCCATCCATTTGACCCAATGGGTGTTAAACCCCATGCCGATTAATAAAAAATAGGGTACGATTCACGTTTGTACAGACTTCTGTGATTTGAACAAGGCCCGTCCAAAAGATAATTTTCCCACACCATTCAATGACCAAATAGTCTATGAATGTGTAGGTTGAGAGGCCTTTTCTTTCATGGATGGTTTTTTGGGATATAATTAGATACAAATCAAACCCAAAGACCAACACAAAATTTCATTCATTTGTTGATGGGGTACATTTGCGTATCATAAGATGTCATTTGGTTTGAAAAATGTTGGCTCTACCTTTTAGCGAGCCATGTCTTTTGCTTTCCATGATCTCAAACATATCATCGAGGCCTACTTAGATGATTTAGCATCACTCTCTCGTAAGAGATTTGATCATCCCAACCACTTCCGAATTATCTTTGAGTGATGTCGCTACTTCCGAATTCTCTTGAATCCCAACAAATGAAGTTTTTGTGTGACGTCGAGCCGTTTGTTAGGTTTCATAGTTTCAACAACAAGGATCATGGTCGACCCTCTCAAGGTTGAGGCAATAGTTCAGTTTCCCCCGCACGTACAATCCTTCAACTTCAGAGTCTATAGGGAAAAGAAAACTTTTTGAGGCGTTTCATCGCAAACTATGTCGAGATCAAAAAGGTCTTTATGCCCTTACTGAAGAAAGAAATTCCTTTTAGTTGGGACAATGCCACTGAATTCTCCTTTGAAGCATAGAATCATTCCCTCACAACTACTCCTCTTCTTCGACCACCCAATTATAAAAAGATTTCTTATTGTACTTGGCTGTGATAGAGTCGACTATCGGTATGGTATTAGTTCAGGAGGATGACTTCCTCTCAGAATATGTGATTTATTACCTGAGCCGAGGCCTAGTTGGACCGGAACTCAAATATTCCCATATTGAAAAACTGGCATTGGCAGCCATTCATGCTATTCAACGGTTTCATCATTACATTTTGTTTCACAAGACCACCATCATTTCCATTGTGAATCCATTTCAATACGTATTAACATGACGCGTCATTGGTGGGAATATTAGTAGATGGATATTTGTCCTCTAGGAATTTGACTTAAATTTTGTTTCGGAGAAATCCAAAAAGTCACTAGTCTTTACAGAGCTCATCTCGAAACTTCTAGTTGAATCCGATGAGGTTATGCCTGAAGAGTCGCCTATTAGAGGAGACATGTTTTTGATCGCATCTTTGGATCCCTGGTATGGAGATATACTTGTCTATCTCCAGACTTTGAAATGCCCCACCTCTGCTTCTCGTGATGAACGTCACCATATACGTCATCAGGCCAAGAACTACCTCATCCTCGAGGACAATCTCTATCATCGAGGAGTAGATTGCATTCTTCGTCGATGCCTCACTCATGAAGAAGAAAAAATCATTCTTAAAGATTGCCATATTGGAGCATGTGGTGGTCATTTGTCTGGGTTGGCAACAACCCAAACGATTTTATGAGCCAGTTACTTCTGGCCGACACTAATCAAATATTGTATCACATCCATCAAGAAGTGTCACCCATGTCATATCTTCTCTCAAAAGATGAGGGCACATCCCACTCCCATGTTTCCTGTCATCACATTTGGTCCCTTCACCAAGTGGGGGATTGATTACACTACATGCAACCCTCCTTCAGTAAGGGGGAACCGTTATATCATTGTAGGCATAGACTACTTCATGAAGTGGGTTGAAGCTATGCCAATGTTTAAAGATGATGGAGAGACTGCAGATATCTTTTTGTTCAACCAAATAATCGCAAGGTTCAGCGTCCCAAGAGAGATTGTCACTGACCATGGTAGTCACTTTCAGAACCAAATGATGATTGAATTAAAATCAAAGCTTGGGTTGTGGCAAGAACATTTGTCACCCTAATACCCCCAAGCGAATGGTCAGGTGGAAGTTGTAAAAAAATCTATTAAGACCATCCTATAGTGAACGATCAATTCGGCCAAGTCAAATTGGAATTTGATGTTATACTCGACATTATGGGATTACTGAATGACTTTTAAGACTACAACCGGTTTCTCACCTTTTCAACTTGTTTATGGGCTGGAAGTAGTCTTACCTATAGAATGTCAGATCTCATCCCTAAAGTTGGCAGTACAGTTATTGCTAGACACTTCTCCACTTGAAGAGCGGTTATTATACCTTGAGCAACTCAATGAGCAGCGTCATGATGCGGCCCTAGCCAACGAGGCTCACAAACAAAAAGTCAAGTGTCAGTATGATCGGTCCATTCATCCTCATATTTTCTCTAAAGTTGACCTTGTCCTAGTCTATGACTAGGATAAGGACTCCCCGGGGGCAGACAATTTCAAACCCATGTGGTTTGGACCTTTCATCGTAAAAGAGGTTCTAAAAAAGGGCACTTATCGTCTGGTATAATTTGAGGGAAATGCTTTGGCGGAGCCTAGAAATGGGCTCTACCTCAAGAAGTATTACTCATAGGTAGGTCACCTTGGGTAAATTTTTGTAACATATGTATAGTTTCTGTACATTTTGCATGTTTTAGTTTTTACCCCCTTTTCAGTTTTATGGACGTCTCGTGTTGATGTCATATTTTTCACTCTGGTAGATGTCAAGTGAATCAGAGGTGTTCGTTGGTTTTGTGGATGGTGCCAACTGACACATTCGAAGGCTTTCTTCTGCTGCTTGGGTAATATACACACCTCAAGGCTAGTTGTTATCTTCAAGAGGTATATGTTTAGGTGACACCATAAACAATGTTGTCGAATACAATGCAGTTCTAGAATTGTCGTGTGACACATTGTCGCATGCTATTTCTCGCCTCTGGGTATTTTTAGATGATCAACTGGTTATGTCTCAGTTAAATGTACTGTACCACATTTATGATCCTACTCTACACCGACGGTTCCTTAGGGTATCTCTCTTAGAATGAAGCTTTGATTACATTACATATATCCATGTTCCTAGGATATTGAATCAAGTTACAGACACCCTATATAATCATGTATTAGATTTGCATATTGCACACATGTAAAGAAAAATACACACACACATGTAAATACATTTGTAAACTACATGTGTTCCATAAACCCACAAAAAGACATAAAAATCCATATATAATATCAAAAATATCAGAGTACATAGGTGGGATAAAGCGCCTCAAAAATAAAACTAGTAACGAGTCATGGGGCTTATGCCCTCAAACAATATACAAGTAGTTCCCTCAGCACATGAAAATTCTAGCCTAACTAAGGACGGGGCCTATGGGACCTATTGTAATAATCAACGATGTTTTCCAAATGCCAAAAAAGCTGGACCCATGTCCATGGTGCCCCCACTACGTGAAGTTGCATAGATGGTGGCAGTTCCTCAATATCTTCCATGGGGACTGTATGAGTGAGTGAAGTAAAATTTCACTCTACTCATCTCAAAACCCTCTTAGCCTCACAGACTAGAAGCTCTCCTACTGCTATTAGTCCCCCTGCGGTGGCAGGTGTGACCCCTGGCCGAGGATGTTTCCTATTCCTCGCGTAATCCGCTGGTTGCAATAGCCCCACATCTTCATGTAATAGACACATATCTGTCAAATGCTCTGGTATAAAAAAATGATATATATAAAAACCAACATAAAAATTACATATGTTTAACAAACAAACAAAAAATACAAAAACAAGCTTACCCATCTCTCCTCGCTCCTCGCTAGGAGGTACCGATATCTTAGGATATCTCGAGAAGTCAATCCTACCATAAGGGTAATCCTCTATGATTGGGATCTGTCACGACAACCAAGAAAAAAAGTTGTCATCAAAGGACTCATTGGTCCTTCCTCCCCCTTGTTGTGGCAGAAACACCACCCATTTTCATATCGCCGGAAGAGAGGCCTGATGCCCTCGTACCACCTCTCGAGGGATTAAATTGAGCACTCTTTCAAATAAGAAAGAGCAAAGAATCATTCCATACTCGAAGTTCCTCTGAGTCTGAAACCAACAGTCTGTTAGTTGCCTCTTCACACAATCTAGTAATGTGGTGCTCCAATCAAAACTTTGTGCATTTAAGCATTGAACTGCACAGTTCATCTGTGCACGGGATGTCTGATGCAAAATCGCAGACCCAGTAATCCGTCCGATGAGAAACACGATTATCTGTAGTGCTAAGTCTGAGATCTTTCTTATCGACAGTGTTATCTCCTCAAATAACATTGAAAATTTTGAGGCCTTTTTTTTCATTCATGCTTAAATTGTCATTTTTCTTGGCCATTTGTCATTGTTCATATATTCAAATTCCCGATTAGGTCTTCACCGATCATGTTTTATTTGGACTGTTGTGACTTTATCTTTAACTTGCATTTCATAAACACACATTGTTAGTATTGCCTAAATCCTATTTTTATGCTTCCTTAAACTTGAAATTGTTACTATTATTAAAATAAAATATGAAGTGGTGGGTTCTCTGATGATTCTAAACTTAAGACAAATCCCTAGCTCATGTACACATGCCACCAAACCTATATTCTAGCCCCTCAGTTCTTGTTCTTCCTGAGTTTATACTTTAAGGCTCTAAAGTATACTGTCAAGGCATCCAAAAAGATAAAGAGAATTAAGGGGTAAGAATCAATTGTGAAGGGTAAATTAAAGTTGGTTTCTCAACTGTCTCTGTCTAGCTTCCCATTGTTCTTGGATGTTGATATCTCTCTCGATAACTTCCCAYGAGCATTCTAATTCGACCCAGGTAGTTGTTGTTTGCAGGATAGTGTTAAATAAGTTCAAAGCAATGCTAGTTTGATCTTGAAGGCCAGGTTCTATGTTAGGCTGTCTATTATTTGGGACAGTCATGGGGAGTAAAATTTTATTGAATTATAAATTTTTAAAAGATTTGTTGTTTCCATTTTGAGGGATGAAATAGAAAAGGAATTTTGGAACTCAAAATAATAACACAATACAATAGAGGTTGTTTCCTGTACTTGAAGTAATTTGAGAATAGTAAAATAATAACAAAAGAAATGCTGCCAAAAAATATGAGGCTTTAATCATGAAAGAATCTCATATCATAATAGAAGGAGAGAAAAACAAGATTTCTAATGAAATAAAAAATATAACCATCCAAATGACCTACAGGTCTTGAAACTGCTGATAGAAATCACAGAGGAAGAACGGTAAATGATTAGATAATCAAATAAATTCAAACTACAATAGAAGTTTGAGTTAAACTATAGTTGATCATTCATTAGAAAGACATGAAAAGAAATATGTTGAAAGATATTGAAAATAGAGCAAAGGAACACATAGCTTCAAGTTGACAGAATTCAGAATATCTTATGCATTATCTGTATCACTGTAAATCGGAAAACTTCTAATACAATTGTCTCCCAAAAAACAAAAATCCTCTTCTCAGTCTTGTGAAATTATATTTATACATTATCACCAAACTTTTCTTCTGTGTTTTTGATTAACTAACTTCCGAAGACTAACGATTACATGAATGTGAAATACTGAACCGTTTGTATTTCTATCTTTATCTTCTTTGATTAATTTCGATGATGAAATTTTCAAAATAATACTTTATGTCTTCGTTGATGAACTTCCTTCTTTTGTTTTAAGACAAAGAATACATTTTCCTAGAAACTGCGCCAAAACTATGGGAGCTTCTGGAATATCTTTCACCTCAAATAGGAAGAACTTTCTCTGTAGTTCAGGCATACGGTCTTCGATTATCTTTCTCGTGAACTTAATAGTTTGTAACATTAATTTCGGCATCACTATCCATTTGTCAATTTGAGTGACATTGATTACCTTTATTTGTGGAATCTCTACCTAAATTTCTTCCAGATCCTCCTTGAATCTTAACTGATGCTTACCAATGTTAATTTCTCCTAACAACCCTAGACAGTGGTTTCTTGCAATGTTCAATGAAGCTTTCTCTAAAAGGTCAAAAATTCCTTGACAGTCGTCATTAACCTCTCTGGTTATTCTCTTTTTTTCTACAAGGTTTTCCTCCCACACCTTGAGTATTATATCACCTTTAATCTACTCTGAAACAGATAGTGTTTGAGTCTCCCCGACTTCCTCTTTTGTTGAAAGAGCCATTGCTTTTTGAAAATTTGTTCTGGCTACTTTCACTTCTCTCGCTTTCAGTAGAATACTCTCCAAGGATTTACTTGCTTCCTGAAAGTAATTCTGAATAAATTCCAGCTTAAACAACACTCCTTGTTGCTATTTTTCTATCTTTGTATGTATTTCCAACACCTGGGCTTGGATTTCAAGCTCTACCACTTGATTTTGAATGGAATTAATCGTATTTTGTAATTGTCTATTCATTTCTTCTTGCTGTAGGACCTGTGCTTGACTGACCTGTATCTTCAGGTTTGCTTCATCTAAGCTTGCTTTCATTTTTTGAATCTCTTGAATGTCATTGAATCTGGATTGTTCTAGACCCTTGTTTATCTCCTGACTGATACTTGTTTCAGTCTCCTTTAATTGACTTTGTAGCTGAGCTATCATCTGATCTTTCTGCTGCAACATAGTTCTCAAATTATCCACAGAGTATAAATTTGTCGATGCTAAGGCTCCCATTGTGCTTGCTATTTCTATAACGAATTACCCCTCTTCACGTTTTTGTCCATCTACAATTATCTTGTGATTTTTAATCATCATGTCTCCTCTTGGATGCATTTCCTGTTTTAGGATAGCCTTCCTCTTTTTACTGAAAAAGTAATCAGAGGAAGGAATCTCATCCCTACAAATAGGTTCAAGATCATTAACGTATAGGAATTTCATTTGGGGGTTACCACAAGTAGACTGCAAAGGGGTCAAAGAAGTAATAGGACTTCCAAGATCCGTTGATGTTGTTCCTCCTACTTTTTTGGGAAAATCCTCAGGGATTTCTGGGGATATTTCCAACTCCTTATCTTTCCTTGACTATGATTTCTTTGTTTGAGGAACTTCTGTTTCTTGTGAAGGAATTTCGATCTCCTTAATATTTCTCTTTGCAGTTGTTGTATCCTGTAACTCTGTTTCAAAACCTGGGGGAGGCCCTTCCTTCTCTGGAGGGGGGCTCATGAATTCACCCTGCAAAATCTTTGGAAAACAACTTCGCTTGTGACTTTGGAAGGACATGAAACCAGTCTGTAAGTCGGGTGATAAGGCCCGTACCCTGTTCAATACCTCCTCATAGGCTTTAACCTCTTTGAATATATCATCATAAATAGACTTTTTGTGTTCATAAGCTTTCATATTGCAGTGCATCAAATGTCTGTTCACTAGTTGATAAGGATCATGTTTTTTTTGTTCGATATTTACCAATTTAACTTCTTCTAGTGCTTCGGCTTCCACTTTAGAATGGCCTAGGTTTTCTAATGAAAATGTCCTGATATGTACAAGGAAGATTGGTCCAGACTTCTTTTGAGCTGCCTTTAGCTCTATTCCAATACCGCCTTTTACTATTTGGTATGCTACCTCTCTACACACCAGTCTGTTCGTGAGGAATTTTGGAAGCGCATGAGGGGGGATTGAGCACCCATAAACCCTAATGTGAGAGAATTTTTCATCAATGAAACAGTCAACTATTGCTTTGAGGTTTTTTGAGGCTGTCTCAAAAATGTGAGGGGGTTCACAGCCATAAAACATTTTATGCATTGGAATTACTATGAAATGACAAAATTCGTAAAACGCATTCTTAGCATTTTCTTCCCATAGCAGAGAGTGATACTCATGAATGGGTTCAAGGTAGGTTATGTTCCAACTCCAATTCATCAGGGGAAATGGTGTTACAAAGTAGATTGTGTCCATGATGTACACCGACATGTAAAAGGCCACTGGCTGACCTTTAGATCTTGAAACTCTGTGATTTGAAACCTCTTGGGCTACGTTATCAGACAAAATATTTCTCCAATTAAATGTGTATCCTTCTGATGCTTCTTCTAAAAGGGGCACCCATTCTGTAGGGAAATGGCAGGGATTCTTTTTCCCAAAGATTCTACACAACATAATGGATACATAGACCATGTACTCGTTCAAAGATGTTGTGGCATAAATTCCATGGGTATCGGCCCTAAATTTCGATGGACATCTCCACCATCCTTTAATAAAATCACGATATGTTTGGTCCGCCTCAGTAGATTCTTTCCTTTGAAACTCAGTTGTAAATTTGGCATTATAAATGTACTTAGGATTTGGTGAGAGTTTGTACATTACTTGTATATGCTTTGGCCTGAATGAGACGACAATGACCACCTGATCGTTTAAAATGCTTCTTGTCGGGCTATCAACCTTCTCCAAGGCCCAATTGATCATGTCGTTGTATGCCATGAGCCGAGGGAATGCTGCGATCTTATGAAGCTACGATTCTGCTATATCCCGAAGGTGATTCTCATAATCAACAAGAGAATTTTTGATTTCGTAATCTAGGAATTCATAGATTTCTCTCCAGGATTTAATTGATTCGATGACGTGTAGCGTAGTGTCGGATATGATATCTCTTTCTGGATTATGCATCTCCTCTATATCTTCACTCTTCTTTGGTTCTTTCTTTGGTGCCATATCTCTATGTTAGATGGAAAACCTATCATAGAAAAGAAGCGTATGAGCTTGGCCAAATGCGAATTACCCTTGAAAGATAGAACAAGCATAGGTTTTGGAACACAAACTTTTAATTCGCCTTAAACTCGTTTTATGACAAAAATATTGATGCAGCTGGCCTGTAATAAATTACGTTTAATGCAAAGAATATTTCTGAGATACACATTAGTGTCACAACATTTATCAGTTATCTATTTATTAATATGGCCATATTTTGGCACTTTTGAATTGAAAATTCGGAAGATTTCATTCAATGGAAACCGAAACACGAACAAACCTATGAAGTTTGATTATCATTAATCATGCTTCCAAAATAGAGTTAATTCAGTCTAAGCACAGATTATGAGTTGAGACTTCACATTTCAGGATTTCGGGGATCATGTTGACAAGAGGTATGTTATCGATGAAGCCCGAATCCCGAAATTGTGATAAGATTAACTTAATCTTTAATAATTACTATCTTCCATTTTTTGGGAAATTGGGGATCAGGATTCCACGGTTAGATATGTATTAAAAAATATGTTCTCAGTAAACCCCGAATCCTGATTTTTTTTTTTTTAAAGTTAGTCTTAAATCCTTTAGGTTTTAAGTTTATCGTGATTAAAAATAACTTTACAGAATGCGTGTCGGGAATTTTAAAACACTTTTGATTTTTTTGCCATTGATTATTTAAAGAATAAATCTTGTCAGGATTTCGGTACCAGGATTTTGGAAATGATAGCGAGGGTTATGCTTTATGAAAATCCGAAACCCAAAAAAGGAAAGTTTTGGTCTTAGAGATAAAAACTTAAAAAAATGTTTCAACATAGGCTCCAATTGGGGACCTCATCTCCTTGTGGGACGAGGAGAACGAGTAGACTCAGTGCCTTTATTAGGTAAATGAAGTCAAAGGCTTCTTTCTGTGAAAATTTCTTAGGACAGTGATACAGATTGAAAAAGAGATTTCATCTTTACTTCTGAAAAGATTTTCAAAACTCCCAACATTGTAAACTTAGCTGCAATCTCATTCATGATCTTCTCCTTCTCGCTACTGAATTTAGGTCTTCTTTAATATGATAAAAAAAATCCTAGGAAATCCAACAGATCTTGTAGCTTTTGGCTTGCATCAAACGAAGTAAATTTCATGCTTTTAATCGGGGAGCCCTGTTTGAACTTGGGATGCAGATCTTGTTTCGAAAAGGCTGGTAACCAGAGTAGAGTGAAATTTACATATGACAGCCTTACAAATACCTCAGATATTGCTTCACTTCCAGTGAGCCTGTTCCATACCCCGGTGAAGTTATATGTCCCTTTTTACTGAATTTCCTTTCACCACTTCGAATCATAATAATTCATTTAAATGCTGAGATGAGGGCAATCATTTATGAATTTCCTTTCATCATCTTTTTGGACTAGATGGGGGAAATCAAATATGAATTTCCTTTCACCATCTGTCTTATATTTTACTTTTTGAACATGAAGTGGGGGAAATCAGTGGTACTGAGTATACCAAGGATGATACCTGTGTAAAATTTTGCAGTGGAGGTCTGTCAACTTGCTTTGATTACCCTGGACCAACCTTTTCTTAACTTTCAAAGCACCTTAACCCACAGGGAAAAAGGGAAAGATTACTTTCAGGGGCCTTCCTTCAAGCAAGCCTCAATCCTTAGAAATTGTTAATAAACCTAGGAGAGTCAGGATCAGCCTACGCATAACTTTGTTTAGTCAAAGAGTGAGGATTTATGATGATTGGTTTACCTTTTAACATCTATTTTCTAGCTTCCAAAGCTAAGACGTAATCTCTTTTTCCTCAGTGGGAAACCCAAAAAAATGTTTGGTTTTTTAAGAAGGCAAAACCGAGGGTAGAAAGAGGTGATGAAGAAAGACCTGGAAATCAAAAGATAGGGGTCATGGATTAAACCCAACTCTTAGAACCCTTTCTCGGAGACGCTTTACTCTCTCTGCTTATTTTAATTACCTCTTATCTTTATCTAGGTGAAATTCTTAGGACCCATAGTAAGAACTTGTTCTTTTAGTGACATATCACACTTACAAGACCATCACTGCACTTTAGAGACCCTTGTTTGAAAAATAGACTTCTCTAGAATTCACACCTTTGCCTTACCATTTTCGTTCTCTTTTGAAATAACGAAAAATCGTTTCTATCACATGTTTCTTTCGATATATGGCCATCTATTTGCTCCTTTTACTTGTTTTGGATGCAAGCTAGGATATTGTAAGGGAACAATACAAAAAGTATCAAGGCTTTAAAGGAGTTGAATGCATTGAAAATTTTGTATTCCTACTTCTAGAAAAAACATTGACCTATTTTATTTTTGACGAAAGTAAACTTACCAAATAAAATTATGAAATAAAAAAGAAAACACAAACCGGTATATACAATGGGTATTTTGGAAACCAATTATTTCATATAGTGTTTTAAATAACGCCCATTGATAGGGGTGTTGAGGATTTTACGGTCCAAATTCTCTAGCAGAAACAAATTTTTTCCTTCAGGAGCTGTAACCTTGAACGGTCCGTACAAGATGTGATCAAATTTACCATGTTTTGTCGAGTCTTCCTTCCTAGCATCCCATTTTAAAACCAAATCTCTGGGGAGAAAATATCTGTGTTTGGCCTTATGATTGAATAGCGCTTTCATGTCATCTTGGTATTTCTGCAACCTTTCGTCCACTTCAGCCCTATGCTATTGGAATTCAATCAACTAGTTTATTCTTCTTGAGACATGATTGGGTTCTTCCTTCTCATCTTGGCAAAGTTTCATTATGGGAAGTGCTAGATTTATAGGTAATACTACATTTGTCCCATACACCATTTGGAAAGGAGAAGTGTCAATAGACTTTTTCGTGCCTATCTGATTTTCCCACAAAGCATATTTCAAATGCACATGCCAAGATTTCTTGTTTTCGCTCAACAATTTCTTAATTATATTGATTAGGCTCTTGTTTGAAGACTTAGCCAGCCCATTTCCCTGGGGGTAATATGTTGTGGAATGACCAAGCATGATATTGTACTTTTGGCAAAAACTGACCATAGCCATAGATTTAAAGGCTTGGGCGTTATCTGTGACTATCTTTCGGGGGAAGCCGAATATAGACAAAATGTTCTCTTCTAAGAAATCTATTACCACCGAATCTGTATCCCTTCTAGTTGGAATAGCCTCCACCCATTTGGTGAAGTAATTTGTAGCAGTCAGGATCCATTTATGTCAAGCACTAGAATGAGGATTGATTTCTCCTATGAAATCTAATCGCCATTACTGAAAAGGAGCTTCCATTTTGACCGGAACCAACAGAATCACTGGGAGTTTATGCTTGCCTGCGAACAATTGGCAAGGGTTGCAGGCTCGGACCTTGGCATTGACATCTGAGAAAAGTTTGGGCCAATAATATCATGCCCTCAGGATCTTATAAGTTTTTTCCCTCCAGGCGTGATGTCCTCCACACACTCCTTCGTGAAATTGGCTTATGACCTTCTCCATTTCTGATTCCACCAAACAAACCAACAGAAGCCAAGTGGGTCCTTCCAATACAATTGTCTTTCGGATATACAGTACTTGACTGCATGTAGTTTTAGTGTTCTGGATTTAGATGGGGGTAAGTCACTTGGGCACTTCAAGGTCAACAAGTAAGTGTTGTGGGGTATTCTACCCTACGGACTAATAAGCTAGGGCTCTAAACTTATACGCAGAAAATGACCCTTAAGACTTAACGTTTGACCTTCTACCCGAATCTGAAACCTCCTTCTTCACATGCATACAAGAGAAGGATAAACCAACCTTTTTCCGGACGGCTAAAGTAGATCCTCCGTTGAGTTTCTTGTCCTTTTGCTACTGCTGCTCCTTCCACAAAGATTCCTGCAATCAAACAATACTATGCATGCATGCTACTGATCTATTATAGGGTTAGAGATAAAAACATAAATCAAATATCATAGATGAGACTCATGTATGCGGGACGGGAAAAGTATCTTTTT
>ML799512.1:256505-268565 GCA_009831015.1 Picea engelmannii | reverse complement strand
AGCTTGAGGCAAAGCTAAAGGGTTGGGACAAAACTGGCTTGGCAATTTGGCAGAGTTCCTTTACTATAATTTTTCCTCCTTTGATTAGTACCCCTACCCCTCCTTTTATAGGCTAGGAAGAGCTAGGGTTTTAGTCGAACTCTAGGCCATGCATGGCAGAGAGTTTCAGTTAACTGACAAAAAGCCCCGAGTCTCGGCGGAAACTTCCCTGATTTTTTGCATTGTTAGGTACTCGCGGGCTGTTTTGGGCTAGCCCGCGGATACCCGCGTGTAGTAAGAGGACATCAAGCGGTTGCCCGCGCCCAGTGAGAAGTTAGGGCACGGGTTGTTTGTTTTAAGTGGTTTTTTGAGGAAATACTCAGCATGGCTTTGGCTAGGAAGAGGCCCGAGTTGGCCTGATGCCAGGTAAACCTGTATGGTGCATTTTAGGGTTATAACAGTAAGACACTATGTATTTGTACCAATCTGATGAAGAAAACTTCTCTTCGATTCTGATTTCAGTTATTTTTTCATCGAGCTCGTTCATGTCCTCACACTCTTCACCTCCTTATAGGCCATTTATTCCAAGAGCTCTAAAATTTTATTCAGCTAAGAGTTTAGCCAAACCTTGTCCCTTTACTAGCTTCATTGGTTTTATCTCCACGATGAATTCTTGAATTTTGGCAAGCCACTGTCCTCTTTTGTCATCATTGTCAGACCGAACCAAAATGTCTTTAATGGAGCTGGTGGGTACATACACAATTACCTTGGAATGCAACACATAGGTTCTGAAATACTTTAACACCTTCACCATAGCATATGCTTGTTTTTCCATTATATCATATCTGAGTTCAGTGTCTCTAAGACGTTTGCTAAAAAAGGCTATCGGTTGCTCGAAACCTTCTTCATTTTTCTAGAGGAGTACTGCGGCAAGTGTGTGTTTGGAGGCGAATGAGAGAATAAGAAAATCCTTTAGATAATTGTCTTTGAGGGAGGAATTATTTAGATTTATGAAATCATCACACAGTCCAATTTCCCTGTTTTTATTTCTAACCATGACCAGGTTTGCTACCCAATCGGAGTATCTCAGTGGTACGATTATTTTTTCATCCAGGAGATTTTTTACTTCCCTTTCGACCATGGGCAATAAAATAGGATTGATTTGTCTGAGTTTTTGTCTAAAGGGTTTGACACCAGGCTTCAGGGGTATCTTATGTTCAATCAAAGTGGTGTCATAGGTTCTTAGCTCTTCATATGACCAAGCAAAATCATCCTTGTACTTTCTAAGGAATTCTGCATATTTACTTTTGGTTTCTGGGGATAGATATTTGGATAGTTTCACCAACCAAGGGTTTTCTTTAGTACCTATGTCACAGTCTTCAACCCCTTCAGGTTGAGGCTATAGAGTGGATCTTGAAGGGATATCATCTTGATTGAATAATCTTTCCAAGGGAATCATGCCCTTGGGGATCTAGTTATTTTTAAGAATGAGCATTCGGTGATTCATGATTTTATGGAACTCTTGAGGATCCACCCCTTCCTACATGATCCAAATAGGATTATTTTGGTTTTCTTGGTCAGCGTGCATTTCAACAAAATCGTCTATTGATTCTAAAAATTTGCAAAGCTGTTCATCATCCTCAAAGACTTGCCAATGTTGTATGTTATTCGGTATAGAAGGTCGGTGCCTCATTTGTATGTGGTACTTTAGCTTAAATGCGGTGGGAGGTGTGAATATTGAGGCTTCTTTCACTAACGCATCAAGATGTTGGTTTTCAGTTCTTGGAATGAAATGAACCTTGACAGAGGAGAAGAAATTGTCGATCAGATCCCAGATGAAATTCTTGTATGACCTCAACCTAGGATGTTTGGCCTGGTACTGTCGGTTTACCTATTTTATGATTAGCGCGACGTCACCAAAGACTTTGAGGTTTTTTATTTTCATTCTCCTAGCGGCTTCTAATCCTAACACTAAGGCTTCATACTCACATACATTGTTAGTGTGTTCCTCATTCCACTGTAGTTTGTAGGAAAAGGGAATTATGAATTGATTATCAGGAGCCACAAGGAGTTCCCCAGCTCTAGCTCCAAAGTAGGATGAAGCACCGTCAAAAAACATCTTCCACACACCAGAGCTATATACTTTTTTTTTATTTTTTTCCTTTTTTTTTTCTTCTGTACAATTTTAGTCTATACCTACCTCAATATCATCATCAATGGATAAAATACAACTACCTAAATCTTGATTAACAATATATACAGGCTGGTTATTTGGGTTAGATCACCTACTGTGAATGCCAACCTAGTTTCTCTGTATAGATGCGTGTACTATCCTCTAAAAATTGAAATCGTAGAATATGTCATGTCAAGCTGGAGAGATCCTCCAAGCTTGGCACCCCATGACCTAGATAACAACATACCATATTTTGGAGGGATATCGGCGACCACTACGTCCATAAGAATTATTTTTGCGGGTATTTGTGCTAGATTTACCACCAGGTCTTTAATCATGCCTATGCATTTGAATTTTATTGAATCAAATGAATATAAATCTCCATAAGGCCTAGTGATTTTGAGACCTAATTTATCCATAATGGCTTTAGTCATCACATTGTGGGATTCTCCATAATCAAGCATGCAGTTATGGAGTAGGTGGTCGAACAAGGTTAACATGATATAGAAGGGGGCAACAGTGTCTTTCACACCTTCGAAATGTGGAACAAAAACTATGTTCGGCTTGTCATCTTCTAAGTTGATGACATCGGCTTGGCTTTCATCTTCTGAAAAGATAATCATCTTGGAAATTTGTTTTCTTTATATGGGATTTTTAGCCAGTTCAACAAGTGGGATAGGGATTTTGATTTTGTTTATTTCATTTTCCAGACTAAAATTTCCCAGGGCCTTGTCACTCTCTATGTTTGGGGCCTCCATTCCTTTCTTTTCAGCTTTTCTTTGTGGAGCAGATTTGGTTTCACTCACAAGGACCTGTGTTTTCATGGCGGGTGTTCCTACTGACTTTGACTTGATAGGTTGCGTGTCAACAGTGTGTTTTTTTGCAGTCTGTTTCTCAACAACCTTTGGAGCTGCTTCATCAATTTCGCCCCTAGGCAAGATCTTTTTTGTTGGGGCGGTTGGAAGAGTCTTGTTCCTAGGTCTTAAATTGTATTTTTTGTGTAGTTCGACTGTAATATCATATGCAATACCCTAATAGGTCAAATATTTAGAAGTATCATTGCTAACATCGTCTTCTGATCTAATTTCTTTATTTAAGGATTTTTCATAATCTTGTCTTTATAAATAGGGTGATTTACTATCATCGGCAAGATTATTTATATCCTCATCTAACTCTTCAAAATATTCTAGGTCTTCCTCTCCAATAGAGTTTTCACTTTTGAAGGGGGTTGGGATTTTTTGATCCTCATTCTTAATTGTTTTTTGTCAGGCCTACGGATCAGGATTCCTTCTAAAATCCTTCCTAGGAAAATGATCTCTTTTTTTATTTATCTAGTTCCATTTTTGAGATCTTATTTGAAATTTCTCTAATTACCTTATCCATATCATCTATTTTATCTCCCGAGGATTTCCCCGATCCTGAGGATCCACCTTGTTCTTTTAGTTTCCTATTTTCTTTGTTCCCGGTTTCTATTTTTGCTTTTAATTTCCCTAATGCCATCCTGTTCGATTTGATTTCTAGGGCATCATCTTGCATTTTTGTGAGATATGTTGATCTCCTTTCTCTCAATAATAGAGAAAAATCAGGATCAAAGGCTCTAGTGAAAGTCACCTTTGCTATGGGTTGATAATGTTTGACCTCGACCAAGATTTTATTATACAACTTGTTAAACCTTTGCGTGAACTCGAGAACTGATTCTGATTTTTTATTTCTAAGGGATCCAAATTTAGTTAGGTAATAGAGGTGGTCTCTCCTTTCTCCCCATTGTCTGATAAAAGTGTTTTCAAGTTCTTCGTAAAATATTAAAGATCCTACTGCTAAGGCTTGGAACCAGGTCCTCACCTATCCTTCGAAATTCTGAATGAGGAGTCTAGAATAAACATCTTCGTGTTCGATTCCAAGGATGTCGACAAATTGGTCAAATAAATTTATGTGTTCTTGAGCAGTTAAATCTCCTTCCCCTGTAAATTTGGGAAGGCTTTTCATATAATTTTTGGGAAGGTCGTGTAGGAGAACTGGTAGGACAAGGGGGGCATATCTGGCAGCTACCTTAGCAAATATTCCAGGAAGAGGTCCTTGGCCACCTACTGGTCCTCCTGGGGAATCGCCCCCATCTCCTGCGCCTCCATGTGCAGCCATTGATGGATTTGAGGCTAAAGATCGGAGTGTGTGAGGAGAAGGCTCATGGAATTTTGGGGTATATACTTTAGGAAAAGAGAATGTATTGCTTGAAAGGGGAATTGAGATGGATCTCTCAAGTGTTTCCTTAACGTTCAACTTCGTAAAATTAGGCTGAAAAATAGTATGTATGGGTGAAATGATTTGTCTAAGGGATCTTTGTGATTTTAAAATCTTTTCCGGATCAAAGACTGGCAAGGTCTGCTTATCGTCCGGGCTCTTTCTGGTGTTCTTTTGGCTAAAATCCAGTTTACTTATCGTGGAGTCAGCAAGTGAAAAATGAAGGTAGCCTTAGAAGGTTTTTTTTCTATCTTTGTTCACTATCAAAGAAAGAAAGTGTCAATGTCGTTCTTCCTAGGGAAAAGTTGCGTTTCTTCATTCCCCGAAAACGGCGCCAAAAAGGTGTTGTTCCTGAGTTTATACTTTAAGGTTCTAAAGTATACCATCAAGGCATCCAAAAAGATAAAGATAATTAAGGGTTAAGAATCAATTGTGAAGGGTAAATCAGAGTTGGTTTTCTCAACTATCTCTGTCTAGCTTCCCATTGTTCTTGGATGCTGATATCTCTCTCGATAACTTCCCACGAGTGTTCTAATTCGACTCGAGTAGTTGTTGTTTGAAGGATAGTGTTAAATAAGTTCAAAGCAATGCTAGTTTGATCTTGAAGGCCAGGTTCTATGTTAGGCTGTCTATTATTTGGGACAGTCATGGGGAGTAAAATTTTATTGAATTATAAAATGTTTAAATATTTGTTGTTCTAGTTTTGAGGGATGAAATAGAAAAGGAATTTTGGAACTCAAAATAATAACACAATATAGTAGAGGTTGTTTCCTGTACTTGAAGTAATTTGAGAATAGTAAAATAATAACAAAAGTAATGCTACCGAAAAATATGAGGCTTTAATCATGAAAGAATCTCATATCATAATAGAAGAAGGAGAAAAAAATGAGATTTCTAATGAAATATAAAATATAACCATCCAAATGACCTACAGGTCTTGAAACTGCTGATAGAAATCATAGAGGAAAAACTATAAATGATTAGATAATCAAATAAACTCAAACTACAATAGAAGTTTTAGTTAAACTATAGCTTATCATTCATTAGAAAGACATGAAAAGAAAGATGTTGAAAGATATTGAAAACATAGTAAAGGAATACATAGCTTCAAGTTGACAGAATTCAGAATCTCTTCTGCATTATCTATATCACTGTAAATCGGAAAACTTCTAATAGAATTGGCTCCCAAAAAACAAAAAACCTCTTCTCAGTCTTGTGAAATTATATTTATACATGATCACCAAACTTTTCTTTTCTGTTGGTAATTAACTAACTTCCAAAGACTAATGGTTACATGAATGTGAAATATTGAACCGTTTATATTTCTATCTTTATCTTCTTTGATTAATTTCGATGATGAAATTTTCAAAATAATACTTTATGTCTTCGTTGATGAGATTCCTTCTTATGTTTTAAGACAGTGAATACATTTTCCCAGAAACTGCACCAAAACTCTGGGAGCTTCTGGAATATATTTCGCCTCAAATAAGAAGAAATTTCTTTATAGTTCAGGTAGACGGTCTTCGATTATCTTTCTCGTGAACTTAATAGTTTGTAACTTTAAGTTCGGCATCACTATCCATTTTTCAATTTGAGTGGCATTGATTACCTTTATTTGTGGGATCTCTACCTAAATTTCTTCCAGATCCTCCTTGAATCTTAATTGATGCTTACCAATGTTAATTTCTCCTAACAACCATGGACATTTGTTTCTTCCAATGTTCAATGAATCTTTCTCTAAAAGTTCAAAAATTCCTTGACAGTCATCATTAACATCTCTGGTTATTCTCTTATTTTCTATGAGGTTTGCCTCCCATACCTTGAGTATTATATCACCTTTAATATTCTCTGAAATGGATAGCTTTTGAGTCTCCTCGACCTCCTCTTTTGTTGAAAGAGCCACTCCTTTTTGAAAAGTTGTTCTAGCTACTTTCACTTCTCTCTCTTTCAGGAGAATACTCTCCAAGGATTTACTTGCTTCCTGAAAGTAATTATGAATAAATTCTAGCTTAAAGAACACTCTTTGTTGCTCTTTTTTTATCTTTGTATGTATTTCCAACACCTGGGCTTGGAAGATTTCAAGCTCTACCACTTGATTTTGAATGGAATTAATCTTATTTTGTAATTGTCTATTAATTTCTTCTTGTTGTAGAACCTATGCTTGACTAACCTGTATCTTCAGGTTTTCTTCATCTAAGCTTGCTTTCATTTTTTTAATCTCTTGAATGTCATTGAATCTGGCTCATTCTAGACCCTTGTTTATCTCTCGACTGATACTTGTTTTAGTCTCCTTTAATTGACTTTGTAGATGAGATATCATCTAATCTTTCTGCTGCAACATAGTTCTCAAATTACCCACAGAGTATAAATTTGTCGATGCTAAGGCTCCCATTGTGCCTGCCATTTCTGTAGCGAATTCCCCCTCTTCAAGTTTTTGTCCATCTACAATGATCTTGTGCTTTTTTATCATCATGTATCCTCTTGGATCCATTTCCTGTTTCAGGATAGCCTTCCTCTTTTTACTGAAAAAGTAATCAGAGGAAGGAATCTCATCCCTAGAAATAGGTTCAAGATCATTAACGTATAGGAATTTCATTTGGGGGTTACCACAAGTAGACTTCAAAGGGGTCAAAGAAGTAATAGGACTTCCAAGCTCCATTGATGTTGTTCCTCCTACTTTTTTGGGAAAATCCTCAGGGATTTCTGGGGATGATTCCAACTCCTTATCTTTCCTTGACTTTGATTTCTCTGTCTGAGGAAATTCTTTTTCTTGTGAAGGTATTTCAATCTCCTTCATATTTCCCTTTGCAGCTATTGTATCCTATAACTCTGTTTCAAAACCTGGGGGAGGCCCTTCCTACTCTGGAGGGGGGGTTGTGAATTCACCCTGCAAAATCTTTGGCAAACAACTTCGCCTGTGACTTTGGAAGGACATGAAACCAGTCTATAAGTCGGGTGATAAGGCTCGTACCCTGTTCAATACCTCCACATAGGCTTTAACCTCTTTGAATATATCATCATAAACAAACTTTTCATGTTCATAAGTTTTCATATTGCAGTGCATCAAATGTTTGTTCACTAGTTGATAAGGATCATATTTTTTGTGTTCGATATTTACCAATTTAACTTCTTCTAGTGCTTTGGCTTCCACTTTAGAATGGCCTAGGTTTTGCAATGAATATTTCCCGATATGTACAAGGAAGATTGGCCAGGACTTATTTTGAGTTTCCTTTAGCTCTATTCCAATACCTCCTTTTACTATTTGGTGCGCTACCTCTCTACACACCAGTCTGTCCGGGAGGACTTTTGGAAGCGCATGAGGGGGGATTGAGCACCCATAAACCCTAATGTAAGAGAAGTTTTCATCATTGAACCAGTCGACTATTTCTTTGAGGTTTTCTGAGACTGTCTTAGAAATGTGAGGGGGTTCATAGCCATAAAACATTTTATGCATTAGAATTACTATGAAATGAAAAATTTCGTAAAACGCATTCTTAGCATTTTCTTTCCATAGCACAGAGTGATACTCGTGAATGGGTTCATGGCAGGTTATGTTCCAACTCCAATTCATCAGGGGAAATGGAGTCATAAAGCAGATTGCATCCATGATGTACAACGACATGTAAAATGCCACTTGCTGACCTTTAGATCTTGCAACTCTGTAATTTGAAACCTCTTGGGCTAGGTTATCAGAAAAAATCTTGCTCCAATTAAAAGTGTATCCTTTTGATGCTTATTCTAAAAGGGGCACCCATTCTGCAGGGAAATGGCAAGGATTCTTTTTCCTGAAGAGTCTACACAGCATAATGGCTACATAGACCACGTACTCGTTCAAAGATGTTGTGGAATAAATTCCATGGGTATCGGCCCTAAATTTCGATGGACATCTCCACCATCCTTTAATAAAATCAGGATATGTTTGGTCTGCCTCAGTACATTATTTCCTTTGAAACTCAGCTGTAAATTCGACATTATAAATGTACTTAGGATTTGGTGAGAGTTTGTACATTACTTGTATATGCTCTAGCCTAAATGAGCCGACAACAACCGCTTGATCGTTTAAAATTATTCTTGTTGGGATATCAACCTTCTCCAAGGTCCAATTGATCATGTCATTATATGCCATGAGCTGAGGGTGTGCTGCGATATTATGAAGCTCTGATTCTGCTATATCTTGAAGGTGATTCTTGGAATCATCAGGAGAATTTTTTATTTCGTAATCCAGGAGTTCATAGATTTCTCTCCAGGATTTAATTGAGTCGATGGTGTGTGGCGTAGTGTCGGATATGATATCTCCTTCTGGTTTACACATCTCCTCTGTACCTTCACTCTTCTTTGGTTCTTTCTTTGGTTCCATAGCTCTATGTTAGATGGAAAACCTGTCAAATAAAAGAAGCATATGAGCTTGGCCAAATGCAAATTACCCTTGAAAGATAGAACAAGCATAGGTTTTGGAACACAGACTTTTAATTTGCCTTAAAATCATTTTATGACAAAACTACTGATGCAACTGACCTATAATTAATTACATTTAATGCAAAGAATATTTCTGAGATATGCATTAGTGTCACAACATTTTTCAGTTATCTATTTATTAATATGGTCATATTTTGGCGCTTTTGAATTCAAAATTCGGAAGATTTCATTCAACGGAAACCGAAACACGAACAAACCTAAGAAGTTTGATTGTCATTAATCGTGCTTTCAAAAAAAAGTTAATTCAGTCTAAACACAAATTATGAGTCGAGACTTCGTGTTTCGGGATTTCGGGGATCATGTTGGAAAGAGGTATGTTATCACTGAACCCCGAATCCCAAAATTGTTATAAGATTAAATTAATCTTTAATAATTACTAACTTCCATTTTTTGGGAAATCGGGGATCAGGATTCTGCGATTAGATATGTATTAAAACATATGTTCTCAGTAAACCCTGAATCCCACTTTTTTTTTTTAAAGTTAGTCTTAACTCCTTTAGGTTTTAAGTTTATCGTGATTAAAAATAACTTTATAGAATGCACATCGAGACTTTTAAAACACTTTTGATTTTTTTGCCATTGATTATTTAAAGAATAAATCTTGTCGGGATTTTGGTACCGGGATTTTGGAAATTATAGCGAGGGTTATGCTTTATGAAAAGATGAAACCCGAAAAAGAAAAGTTTTTGTCTTAGAGATGAAAACTTTAAAAAATGTTTCAACAGTTCTTATGACTTTCTAATTAAATATTGAATGTCACTAATCAAGTTATGAGTCAAGCCACAAGTTTTATGCCCAGTGCTGAGTCAAACTCTGAGCCTAAATCTCATGCTAATTCTAAGGTTAATATCACATTAAAATCTCAAATCCCATCACATTGTTGAGTTTGATACCAATCATTTAGACATCTTTTTGGTCTAGTGTTGTTGTGGAGTTGTCCCACATAGAAAAATGAGTGCCAAGTCATGAGGAAGAATCCTTTCAATATCAGGGATTGAGGAATTCTATTTTACATATCAAGAGAGTAAACAACAAGTCATTATTACCATCCAGGGACTTATGCCAAGTCAACAAAATCAACACATACAAGCGCAAATGCCTAGTCGGTGTCTCACTACACTTCATCGAATTGAATTATTTGTCAGGTGTTTGATTTGCAGGATGAAAGTTATTTATCCTTTCAAAACTGGATTACGAGGATCTAGATGTTATGCAGATGTCAAAGGAAAAAGAATATCGTGTTGTTTGCCAAAATTATGGAGATCGATGACACCATAATATCAGATGCCAAATTGTTGAGTCATTGAATAAATCAACAACATGGTAACTTCATAGGGTTTTTAGCAGGGTCGAGTTCTCCCATTCGACATTGTAGATGCCAGAAGGTTTCAAAACTTAAAGACATCCTATAAGGTTATACATGCAGAGTCCCAAATTCTTTGGATATCTTTATGGTAGAGGAAGTTGCTAGGGCCCACGATGAAGAAGCCAAATGGATGCATATGAGTATACAGACGTTATAATAAAATCCCAGCTTCTGAGTATCCAATTTCAAGAAAATATTTTTCCAAATCATAGCAAATATTATGGGCAATGGTTTATAAGATGTCAAGAAAAGTTTTGATTTTTTACAGTTTTGGTAATGGCGCTACCAGTGACAACCCCGCTTGGATAATGGTTAGGAGCAGGGGATTCCATGATATTATAATTTGACAAGCTCATCGACTCTGTCGGGAAACAATATATTGGCATGATTAGTATGTTGGATATTCTCCTCCATATTGATGAATATGATATTGGGACTGATGTGGAGGCTAATCTCATATCTGTTCTAGTCTTTGTTATCATTGGGCACTCTTTGGAAGGACTTAGCCTATAGACCATCAATCCTAATACCAGGGTGTTGAATATCATGGAGGCATTCAACAAACATATTCACTAGGGATTAATTCCACTAGAAAGTCACTTGGATCATGTGAGGTTAGAATTGAAAGAGCCATTACCCAGGTATCAAGTGATAACACGAATGGATATTGTTCAAGTTTCATAGAAATTAACTTCAATCTTTCACTACTTCTAGTATTGGGCAGTTGGGTGCAGTATACAAAGGAGATTTTGTAGTTCCTGCCTACAAGAAAGTGACAGATGTTGTTAAATGTTTCATATACACAACAGTCCATACTTGAAAGGTGCACATAAATAATGTAGGAGTTTAGATATGCATGAGTATTTGGATACATAGCTTCCAGAGAAGATTGTCTTCATCCAAAGCATGGATCATGGAAATAAAGTCAGTGATACTTTTAATAGGATAAATGACACTGACCATTAGCAGAAATATAAAATCTCTTCATCAAAATATCATGGAAAATCACATCGAGTATCAAAGAGTTCTAAAAAAATAATTATTCCAGATCCTAAGATTTCATCACAGCCTAGGTACTCTACTTCTATAGCTTCTTTCAGAAGGATGATGCAATAATAAACCTGGTTTACCTTATAAGAATCGAATATTGATAGGTCATATTCTCAAGTATATGATGATAGTTATTAGGCAACATTCCAATCTGTAGAAGCACCAGAGTCGACTATATTTTTTCCATATACAATAGATGGTATCCCTTTTTTCTCAGCCAGAGTCCTTGTTGATGATTTTTATTGCATCATCTATTGATGTTTGCAAAAGGACTATGGTTTCTTATTTGTTTTGAAGAAACACTTGGAACAGGTAAGAGATTTGTTTTGATAAGGAAAAGATTGAAGGAAAATGCAATTTTTTGAACTATTATAAAGCAGACTTTTTGGTGCCTTAGGTGGAGATTTCAACTATTCATTAGCCACCAAAAGAAGATCTTTTGGTGGCTTATAGGTTAGAATTTTAACTCACAAGCCACTGAAAGCACAAAGAAGGGAAGAATGGTATTCTTTTGCACAGATCTCAATTTGGTCTTTTCAAAGAGCACGAGGATGGTTTCTAAGTCAAGAATGTAATTAAAGGGATCAGTTTTAGTGTTCTATTCCAATTTTTTGAGACATATGTTGAATCAAGAATGTTATCACTGAAATTTCGTCCGCACAGGGCAACAAGAACTCAACATCATCAACACAGAAAAACAATCATCCATGGCACAAGGATTAACTCCACAGCACATCAAAAGGGCCAAAACTATACAAAGTTGGCTAAAAAGATTAAA
>ML799512.1:226474-248262 GCA_009831015.1 Picea engelmannii | reverse complement strand
ATTTATTTCTTGTTTAATTCTTGTTCATACCTTTACTATTTTCTTTCTAACCTTTTGCATTGCAGCTGTCATGACTAGAAGAGCCCAACTAGGCATGTAAGTGCTTGCTTTTTGCTCACTCATTGACGAAAAGAGCACGAACAAAGAAGATAAAGGAGTTTTCCTATTTTTAGTTAAAAATATACCCAGGTGTCAGAATAGGATCTTAAGCTCCCTTGTCATCACATTGAAGGATGTTGAGCATGTCAAATATTGATATAGTTGTCGAAGACTTCAGATTTAGATAATGATTTGATTCCTTTTATATAGGATCTATTCCTAGTGTCTTGTAATTAGTTTTCTTTTGTTCTATTTTTAGTTTTCTCAATCCTCCTTCATAGGATCTCAGTTGTATATTGTAAAGGCTATAAATCCAATCAGTTCAAGGGTAGCAAGAGGGGGGAAAAACAGTCGGAGCACTTTGGTTCGATCCTTGAAGACTTGTAACTACATTTCATCCTTTGGAGAGGTCCATAAATACATCTTGACATCAAGCTTCTTTCACTTTGTTTGTTCATTTTTCATCTCTTCTCTTTCTATGTTTATATATATTCAATGACAAAAGGTTGTCATCCCATCTCTTCGTTGATATATTAAACTTTATACATTTCTTCTGATGTTTGTCTTAATGCTAGTTAGTTTTCATCCTATCAGTGCATTCATACGCTAAAGCTGCAAGTATTTACCTGTTATGTCTGACCATATATTATATGCAATATTATATATATTTATGCTATGATGAATAGTATATTACCTATCATTATTGGCCATTCACATATACTATTGTATAGGTATTTATGTTAGCATAATGAGTCTTCTCTGTATTTCCATACATTGATTAAAACCTTCTGAGCATCATAGTTGAAAGACTTGGTCTTTCGAGTGGTTTATGTGTTGTCTAAATGAATGTGAGTTTATAATGTCATCCAATTTGATCCCTTTTTCCTCTACATTATAATATTAAGTTAATTTACCAGGCATCTTCGAGCTCAACCTAGAAGACTTTCCTGGAGTGATAACAGGAACTTGAGAGATCGTCCGGTCTGTACCCGCCTCATAATGGATTCCAATCAACTCCGATATATTGTGATGCCCACAGGGGAACGCAAAGAAATTGACTGGTTCCCCTCTCCTGGAGAGGCTAGTCAGAAAGTATATATCCTCTGTCGTTGGAACCAACGACTGCCCCTCTAGCATAAAGGCCTTTGCATCAGGATGCCAATAGTCAACCAAGGCATTCAGTAGCCTAAGTTGTGCTCGCATGAAAGGACACATAATTTTTTTTAACAATCCACATTGCGTTAATGCAACAACACCATTAGGGTATTCCCCAACCAATGCACTAATATCCTCATGCTCTCTTTATCTCTAGTGCACATACATCCTGCACGTGGGCAAAGTTTAGGAGGGTTAACTCTTGCTTTTTCAAATTTTTTTACACTAAATGAAGGGTCCACGGAGGCTGTTGTGATGATAGTCACATGTACACACATTCTGCCATAAGATAGAGTGAGTGTACATGCAGGTTTTCATAGGACAACCTGCGTGGAAATAGGGCCGACCTTTTGAAATTCGACACCCCCCCCCCCCAAAAAAAAAANCCCCCCCCCCCCCCAAAAAAAAAAAAAAAAATGAAACTAAATGAATAAATAAAGAATTAGATTGCAAGATGAGGTAGTTTATACTTACCTGGTCCAAGCAGATGGTTGTTGCATCCACCAAGGCTCCCGGAATCAATTCTTTTCTCAAAGGGGAAGTTTTGGATTTTAGTCAATTTCTGAATTAACAATGGTGATAATGAGCTGTCAGCTTCTATTTATAGAGGTTTTGGCCTTTTTTTTTTCAATTTTCGGACCCTTTTGTTATTTTTTCTAAACTGAAAATCATTTAAGATGGTTCAAGAGTATTCTTTGGATGGTCATGGGAAGTATTACTTTGGGTATTGGGAATTGTTTTGATATTTGGGGTGTTTTGACGGTCCTTTGGTAACAAGTCATTTTTTCCAACTCGTTCCATTTAAGTCAGGATTCCACCTCCACTTTCTGCATCTCGTTGTCTTTTCCTCTTTTCCATAGGATCGATCCCACAAAGTTGCTACACAGAACCATTATTGTTGAGTTATAAGTGTCGTAATTTTGTGGTAGAGCTTACTGTAACATGGATGCCCTAGGTAGATCCTGGTTGTATTATGGTGTCCATGCTGTCACTAACGACTATAGGCTCGGGAGTCCCTTTTAGTTTTTCCTGATTACGAGTTTGAGCCTCATTTGCATGATTCCTTATCACTCTTGACCTCACCCTCAGGACTCCCAAAAACATAACGGGTCTTCTTTTAAGCCCTTTTCAGACCCTCTAAACATGAAAAGATTGTCGAGTGATCTTGTGGCCTTTCATGCTCGTTAAACTAAAATATGAAGTCACATCTATCCATTGGTATTTTACCCCTTTTTCGGTCTGGATGGTCAATTGTACGAACAAAGGTATACTCTAGAGGCCTCAGATCTCTAGAAGAGTATTTTCAGATATAAATTTAACCCTTTTTTGGGCCTGAGACACTAAATTTATGAAAAAGGAACCCCCACGGAGTCCATAGTTAAGCCCTTTTCAGACTCCCTAAAATTGAAAAGATTGTCAAGTGACCTTATTATTTCACACTCATTAAGTCAGTCCAGAAGAAATTTCCTGACGGATTCCATAGTTAAGATTTTTTTAGAGTCCTTAAAAATGAAAAAATTGTCGAGTGATATTGTGTTTATCACACTCGTTAAAGTGGTTTTGAATAGACATCTTTTTAGTGCTAATTTACCCATGTTTCAGACCGAATAGACTACCTTCGAAAAAGGTACCACCATGGAGTCTCCTTTTACGTTTTTTCAGACTCTCTAAACATGAAAAATGACCGATCTTACCTTCTCTAGGCTCGTTAAACTTACATCGAAGGATGTTACCATTGTGTGTCTTATTCAATTCATTTTCATACTTGCATCTTTGGCCTAATGCTGGCTCCATGTTGCTCTCAACCGAACCATATGAAACATTCCTTATACGCAAGCCCTGTAGCACTTTTCCTTTGTGTCTTGACACCTTTGGCCCTATGAGGGATTTTTTCCGAGTGTCCTTGCTTTGAACATCAGTCTTGTCCTTGCACATCAAACTCATATGTTTGTGACACTCATTCCTCCTTTGTAACATAGCATTCTTTTATTAATTTTCCAAAATTATTGTAAAAGACAAAAAAATGAAATATACCCCAAAAAGAGGAAGGGAAAAGTATTTTCTTTGTATTGGCAGCACAATGAGTCGCCCTTGGATAAAGCACATTCTTCCATTTGTTCGTCAAGACCTAGGATTTAATATGACCTTAGGAAGTTGTTCCCACTACATTGAGTTGTGTCCTCCTCCGTTTGGTTATTCTTCCAAACATATGGAGAGTTTGTGTTACCTTTTGCCTCGTGAACTTATGTTAATGTCATGCTGCTTGAGTCTCATCATTTGTCATTCTATTGTCCAAGGGAATTTTTTACCAAGCCTGAGTCATCCCCTCTATAGTTTGTCTCTTGTCATCATGCTCAGCCATCCCGAAATTCCAATCAAGTCTTTGTTCGAAATCAATGAAGCCTTCATCGAAGACCTTTGGGTAGTGAAGTCATACACACATGTTACACTCCTACCTAAGTTTTTAATATTTTGAATTTGTTTCTCGAGCTCTAAATACCTCATCTCCAGCCATCAGGCCTTATCATCTTCTAGAAGATGGATAATATACATGTATATCATTTTTTATTTCGAGATGTAGCTCCATTGTGTATTACTCATGGATAAACTTTATATAGTTATATGACATGGATATACAGTGTATTTGATTGGTATCCATGATTTTATTTCATCCCGAGCATGCGTATTCCTGCCTCAGTGAGACAATTATTATTTTGCAGATGGCACCTCCCGATTTCTGGTCCCTGGGCTCACTTATTTGGAATGTTGGTGAAGATTGATAATGTATTTCGGCCATCAAATGCTCTTCTGACCTCACACATTAGGGGACATCTGTTATAAACCTAATTTGCACTAGATATTCTTACCTGGCATCGGGCCATCTCATATTCCTTCTTTGCCAAAACACTACTGAACAACTCTTCTTGAAAACCCCCTTTATAAAGGCCCATGCACCCTGCTCCATTAGTGCATGCGTGTACATGCTAGCTGACCCAATATAGCCCGTGTGTACCTACAAAATCATGGAAAAAGGAAAGTTGTTGATGGAACACACAACTTTGGGTAAGTTAACTAAACCTTTCGGCCATGCATGGCCGATCATTCAACCAAATACCTAGCTCCTTCTAGCCTATAAAAGAAGGGGTAGGGGTCCCATTTGAAAGGAGAAAGATCATAGTAAAGAAACTATACCCAATTGATCATTCCCCTTGTCCCAAACTTTAGCCATCCTTGTGCAAAGAGAAGTATAGAGCAAAGCAATTGGAGGACAGTTGAAGAGGAGCCCAGGACCAGTTTCGAGGAGCAGTGTTGACCAAATATTGTAAGTTTACTCTTGTGAATATTAATACAAAAAGGAATACTTTTCCCATCCCGCCATATCATGTGTTCAAGTTGAATGTTTATTTTATGATATTGTCACAACTAACCCACCAATTAGTATATGAAATGCATGTTCGTAGCTTTCTGTTTGTTCATGTGTGAATGCAGGCCAACTTTGGGAGGAGGGTTGCAATCAAAGAGATAGTGAAAGCAAAGGGATCGACATCAAACGAAGGAATTAAGGTAGAGTTACTAAATCTCAGTTACACCTTTGTATTGCATGAATGTGGGGTTTTGTGTTGGGAGAATAGGAAAGAGTAGAGGCCTTTGAAATGGTCATTTTCTACATGCATGATTAGAGCCCTTAAATGCTAAGTTTGTAGGAGGGATTCCCACCCACAACATTAACATAGTGTTCACCGAGGTGGAAAGAAGTTGACTTTCATTAAACAGGAAGTATCAGATGCCAATACATAACCAGGGAACCAGTGCTTCATCAAACTTTACAATCGAGAGCCTAGCTTAACCATCGACACTAACAAAATGGAAAAAATGCATGTATATACTCCAAGAGAAACCACAACAACAAGTTCGAGTCAATGCATTGAAGGCCTTATGTTTGCATGCTTCCTGACAGACTGTACATACAGTCTCTGTTCAATCATGAACTTTGGTTAGATGCAATCGTGTTCCAGAATGGGCCTGGACATGAGTTGATAAGCTTACAGTCCTTTTCTAGACTTTCTATTTATGGTGGAAATGATGTCCAACCACCATCAACTACTTCATTAGGATTGGGTGAGGCCCCGGTAAACTCTGTATCTGAAGGACGTGGAGGCATTCTCATTCTTCCATCTGGAATTGCTTAGGGAATTCATGGAGAGGCTAGAAAGACGATGTAGAAGTTGGTGCGATGACCAGAACACATGGCACGAAGTGGTGAATGGATGGTGACCAGGCAGAGGCGATTTAACATGCTTGGTGCAGAGATGAGATGAGGAGAGGCCATGTGGATGAATGTGGTAGAGGGAAAGTGGTCGGGAAAATGCGGGTGAAAGAAATCGTGGGCTCTGATATGTGAGAACTAGGTGGAGGAGACACAGGGGACGAAGAGAAAAGAAACATGATACAGGGGTGAGTGGAGGACATGTGTACGGTTGTGGATGGTGGGAGGGGAGCGAGGATGTGACAGGCATAGGAGAGAGGTGGAGTGGGAGATAGATGGCACCAGGAGATGGGATCAGTAAGTGGTAAGATGCTTTAGGGAAATCCATATTCAAAACTGCCCATATCAGACCCCCTCCTCATTAAAGGAAGAATGGTAGGGGGGTCCAAAATTGAACCTTGACCCTAGATCTGAGCATGTAGACTCTAGTTTCCTAGATCAACCTACATTTTAGAATGACCTGCCTTCGCACCAAAACTTAGGATAAGTGGGTTTTTCAACCCACTTCTTGTCATTCCTTTATGTAAATAGGGTTTCTCCTTAGGAAAACACCCCATTTACATATTTATGTGATAACAATCCAAATCCGTTCCCAATTTCATAGAAGTCTTGAAGGTTTTTACTTGAAATTCTATAAGGAGTAACACCTACTTCCCATACACCAATTCATAAGGTGTATGGCCTGTTGTGTTTCTCCAAGTTGTTTTGTAGTCCCATAAGGCCTTGGGCAACTGATCAACCCAATATTTATGGTGTAACTGAATTGTCTTGGTAAGTATAGCCTCTATCAGCTTGTTAGTTGATTCCACTTGTCCATTTGTTTCGGGGTGATAAGGTGAGTATTTTCTATGTTTAATCTGATATTGTTCAATAATGGATTTGACCAAATTGGAGGTAAATTGGGTTCATTGGTCTGTCACTATTTCTCGAGGCACACCAAAACGAGTAACGATGTCCTCAAATAGAAAATCAACAATAGATTTTTCATTTTCATAATACAAAGCTTTATCTTCTACCCATTTAGTAACATAATATGCACAAACTAGTATGTACCTTCTTCTTCAATACATGGGGTTGATAGGTCCTACAAAATCCAAATCCTATTTCTCAAAAGGTTCAATTACTACCTGATATTGAAGGGGCATCTCATCACTTGTAGTTGGTTTCCCCATCCTTTGACAATCGTCATAGCTGGTTACATACTTTTTTTCATCCCTAAAAATAGTTGGCCAACAGTAGCCTGACTGTAGTATTTTTTATGTTATCCTCTTATCAACAAAATGGCCTCCACATGGGCAATCATTGTAACGTCCCCCGACCATCATCCCACTGGCTGGACAAATGTTACTCTGTGGAATAACACTTCTTTAAGACATTATGCATTCTAATGAACTTAAAACGCTTAATTATAGTTAAACACAGAATTACTACTAACATAAATAATCCCTATCATTAACAATAATTCATATGCCCAACAAAATACATGATACATATATGACTCACGAGCATGCAAAACATAATATTAAGCATAAGTTGATACTTATCTTTGAAATTTTCATGCACCACCAACTTCGTGTAGACCTTCCACGAACCTCCCAGCCTTAGACCATGCTACTCATCACTTTCAACAGTAGGTCACCCCCGAGCTGGGACTAAGCTTCACCAGGTGTTAGCGATATTTCTTGTAAGGGGGGGGGTTAGAATGCAAAGGAATGGGTTAAAACCCACTTGTCCTAAGTTTGGAATGATTACGCACCTGTGGTAAGTCACAAGCAAGTTTGGGCAGCAGAAATTCGCACACCCAGATCAACGGTGCATATTGGATTCTGCCCCCCCCCCTGCCTTTCCACCTTTAAGTGGAAGGGGGGGTCCAGAATTGAAGGTGCATCTCTTCGATGGTCCTGATCGGAGTGCCCGGATCAACGACGCTCAAGGATATTCTGGACCCCCCTGCCTTTCTACCTTTAATCCACGAGGGGGGGGGGGGTCCAGAATCGGACGCGCAGCTTCCCAATGGTCGAGATCCAAGCACCCGGATCAACAGCGCTCGCCTAATCCCATCCTCCTTAGCTACTCCAGGTTTAACCAATGTGGGCCCTTCTCCCGTTATGTCATCTTCCGGAGCCACCTTTCCCCTGCTGCCGAGTGTCATCTATCCTTCTCCACTCTTTAGTCCAGGTGGTCCTTTCCCCATATCATCATCCACCCACCACCTACCATGTGTCCCGTTCCCTCCACGTCAGCCTCCCACTAAAATGCGTCCATCACGTCTCCTCTCCTGCCTCCTTCTCTTATCTCCTTTTTCCATGTGTCTCCCCTGTAAACTCTCTCACCCCCCCATCTCTTCAGGCCTCACCCTCATAACTTTGGCGCCACTATTCCCGTCATGCACCCCATTCTTCGCGCTGGCCTCCACGTCTATTCATCAGGCCGTTCAAGTAATCCAGGTGGAAGCACGAAGGACCGTCCATGTCCCCAAGGTGCCGAGTTGGCCGGCCCATCCTCAAATCCCAAGGAAGCAGTTAGTGAAGCGGTTGGTGGTGGTTAGACATCGTCTCCGCCATAATGGGAAAGTTCGGCGACAAATTAAAGGCAGGTCGATTCGCCCACAGAGCTGTCAGAAGTCTGATTGCGTCCGCCGTTGTTGCACAATTATTCAAGGGTTGCAGCTACAGATTGTCAGAAGCCATGCAGATGCAATATGTTTAATGCGACATCTTGGTTTTGTTGTTGTTGTAGTTTTTGAGTATATGTAGGCATTTTCTCCATTTTTGCATCTATCGATGGTAGAGCGAAGCTCCCGACTATAAATTTTTAACAACCATTCTGGTTTCCGGGTTATGCATCTGTGTTTGAGATTTCTTGTTTTATGACAAATAGTTTTCATTTTCCATCTATGTTTCGTCTCATGCTAGAGATTTCATGATCGAATGCTTCGTATGAATTAGCATAGTTATGTTATGATAAATGATTTGTTGTTGCATGACTGTTTTCTCTGGTTTCCTGCATTTGGGTATAAGATGATCTTGCCTTTTGCTGCTTCCTCTCACAGTCTATTAGAAACCTGTTGTTTATAATAGTCCCCTGCACTCTTCTCATACAAGTCTTCCCCCTACTCGCCCTTATTACAACTCACTGTTTGGAGTTTCTCTAAGACCTCACTCGCCCATGCATGCCTGGCCTAGTTTCAGAGTTGAGATGATATCATTCTGAGTTCACTTCCATTTGATCACCCTTTTATAAAAAAATTGTGACATTAAACTGATGGGTGTCAGGCTCAGCTCCTACAAGCAATCCAGGAGTGACTTCTGACGCCAACATTTCTGGCGCCATTGTCGGGGACGAAATTGGATATTTTCCCCGGGATTGAATGACAGTGACCAACTGATTCTAAAGGTGCATCAGATATCAAAACTTGAATATTGCTACTGTGCACCTTGCGACTCCATTGTGACGACTCCACTGGAGCAAACCCACTGTCAATTGTGGCTTTCAGAGGCAGACACACGCGGTCTCATCCACAACTGCCTCTAGTGACACCCGAAGTTGACCCAGAAGTTGTTCGAAGAAGAGGAAAGAGCTCTACAGAAGAAGTTTCCACCACCGAAACAGGTAATACACCATCCCCTTCTGTGAGAACTCCTTTTTCTCCTCCTCAGTTTCTTAATAGACCTCCTTCAGAGGTTCCTCGTTTCTTGAATTTTGGGAGTGTTCCTGTTGAGTTTTCCCCTCCTGGTCTGGGATTGGAAGGAGAAAGTCTTGTCACTCCCCTCTCCTCTGAAGCTGTTCCTTGGAATAGACCTGGAACTACAGAAGATTTCCTCACTCCTGCATAAAGAAAAGCACCTGCTAACGTGAGCTCGTTAGCCTTCTCCCTGAATCCCCTCTTGTTTCCCACTCCACTTCGAGACTCATTCCCAGTAGCCCCTTCATGAACTCCTTCTCCTCCAAGTTCTCCTCCACCTAATATCCCTATGGCTGGTGTTAATCCCCCTCAGAATAGAATGGATGCCATAGTCGCTGCTAGATATGCTCCTTTAATCCTACCCCATCCTATGAATCCTCTCCCTGCTGGTGACTATTTGAAATACATGCCCAAGTTTGCGGGAGAAGGAGACATAACTGCAGAAGAGCACTTGGCTACTTTCTATAGTTATGTGGAAAACCTAAACATTGAAAATGAAGATGTCTGGATGAGAGTCTTTGTCCAGAGCCTGGATGGCGAGGTTAGGAAATGGTTTAGAGGATTGGCCCCCAGATCTATTTTTGGAATTGAAGCCCTGGACAGTGTTTTCCTGAGGCAGTGGGGAGACAGGAAGGATTATATGTATTACATGACAAAGTTTGGGGCTCTAAAGAAAATGGAAGGGGAGTCTACCTCTGACTTCTCCAAAATATTCAATAAAATGTAAAATAAGATTCCTGCAGAGATAAAACCCTCAGAAGCCTCTGCTCAAATCTCCTTTGGTGGTGCTTTTGACCCTGATTTCTGTCTTTTATTGAGAGAAAGAAGAGCCACTTCCTTAGCTCAAATGCAAGATGCAGCTATAGAAGTGGAATCCAACATATTAGCAGCTGACAGACTGAGGAACAAGGTCGACGCAGATAGAAGAAAGGGAAAGTCTGAAGCCTTGACTTCTGGCCCATCGTTGCCCCACACTCAAGTGGATGAACTGACCCAGATGATGAGGTTTCTATCTGAAGAGATGGAGAGACTGAAGGTGGAAAGGAAGAAAATTAACAAAGGCCCTCAGAGCACCGAGAACAAAGGGGGTTTCATAAGGCCAAATAATATTGCTCCCCCAACTATGCACAGAGAGAGGGGAAGAGACAGGGACGACCAAAGGATTCAGGCTCCCTTTCAGAAAAATTTTGTGGCCAATGAAGAAGAAGGGGAAACAGACGAGCCTCATCCTAAAAACCACTTCTTATAAGTCACTCCTCCTTTCCCTCATCTGACTCAATCAACATACGAGGAGTCTCTCATGAACAGTCAGCTAAATGAATTGAGAAAAGGAGGCAAGGCTAATGATGGCCGAGGCAGGTATAACCTGAGGTCCGACAAAAAGATAGCACCACCTGATGTTTCGGAGAAGTCCACCAGAGCAGAGAAACCTGCTAATGAAGTAGCAGATGCTCATAGAGGTAAGAAGGTTCAACCCCTCTCTCCCATTGTCCACAATCATGTTCTTGAAATAAGAGAAATTCCAAATCTTACATCTTCTTTTAATTTTGAGCATGAGATTCAAAAGATCAGAATCCCTGTGCCCCTCACTGAGCTAATCAAACATGAAGAATTCAAAAAGAACTTCTCTGAGATTTTGAAATATGAAGCCTCATGCCCTCCCACAGACTCCATAAACCTCCAAGATGAAAGGCCAGCAGTTGTCCTAGGCCCCATGGTAGAATACATAGATGATTCATCCCCTCCTTTCTACACATCCCTGAACATACATGATAAAGTGCTGCACAATTGCTTAATGGATTCAGGGGCCTCCCACAACCTCATGCCCAAAGCCGTCATGGAAGAGCTAGGATTATAAGTCACCAGAGCCTATCATGACCTCTACTCCTTTGACTCCAGGAGGGTACAATGTTTGGGAGTCATCAAGAACCTGGTAGTTTCTTTGTTTCAGCTGCCCATGAAGAGTATGGTCATGGATGTTGTGGTAGCTGATGTTCCCCCCAAGTTTGGCATTCTTTTGTCAAAATATTGGATCAAGAGACTTGGAGGGACGTTACAGATGGATCTCACATATGCCACCATTCCAGTCTTTGGAGGGGAACATAGGAGATTATACAGAGAAGCCCATCTAGCCTACATTGTCAGTGATGAAGAGAACCCCACTAATCACCCCATCTTTTCACTTGACACTGACTTAGGGTCTAGCTTGTTACAGGTCACTCAGACTCCTGAGGCCCCTTTGCAGATCAGAAAGCAACCCATTCTTAATCAGGATATGCCTCCTCCAGCCACCTCTGTTTGGAAGATGTTCTTTGATGGAGCTTCCTCCAGTATGGGTACAGGTGCCTGGGTGGTATTCGTGTCCCCTTGTCAAGAGACCATATCTCTGTCATACAAGCTGGAATTCGAAGTCACCAACAACGTGGAAGAGTATGAAGCTCTGGTTCTGGGATTAAGAGCTGCAAAGGAAATGGGAATTAAGAATATGGCTATGTTTGGAGATGCAGAATTGATCATCCAGCAGGTAAAAAATGTTTATCAGGCTAAGAATCCTCATCTCAAGAATTACAGGAGCGAGGTATGGGACCTAGTGGACAATTTCTTCTTGGCTTTTAACATTTCTTTCATTCCAAGGGAGGAAAATGCTTCAGACGACTTTTTAGTTGTCACAGCTAGTTCGCTTAAGGTTCCCATGCTGTCCACTATCAGATCCAATGTTGAAATAAATTATAGACCCTCTGTACCAGACAATGTCAAACATTGGAAGGTATTTGAAGATGATTAGGAGATCGAAAAGTTTCTTCAATCCGTTGATGATTTTTCTGCATTGCACATAGATGAGGATCCTGACATTGAAGGGGAACCTGACCATCACCCTGGAGGGTTTTTGAATAAAATTGCTGACCACCAGATTATTCAGCTACCAAGCAATCACATACCAAAAGGACTAATCCCATTAGAAAGGTTGTTCGATGGGAATGATGTGGCAGTAAAGGGTAGAGTTTTAGGTGATGAGGCTGACATAGCTAAGTGCAACATAGGCACACCAGAGGAGCCTAAGTTTGTCAAATTTTCAAGGAGTTTGACCGAGGAGCAGAGGGCCGAATATACTGTGTTGTTGAGGGAGTTTGTTGATGTGTTCGCATGGACCTACGAAGACCTCAAAACATATGACACATCTATCATTGAGCACAAGATCCCATTGAAAGAAGAGGCTAGGCCATTCAAGCAGAAGCTGAGATAGATAAATCCCATGTTGCTACATGTCATGGAGAAAGAAGTGAAGAAGCTGCTAGATGCCCAAATCATTGTCCCCTTGAGATATTCTGACTGGGTGGCCAATTTGGTCCCAGTAAGAAAGAAAAGTGGCGAAATCAGACTTTGTGTTGATTTCAGAAACCTGAACAGGAGCTCAAGGAAAGACAATTATCCCCTGCCCAACATGGAGCACATACTGCAAAGGGTAACCGATGCATCTAGGATATCCATGATTGATGGTTTCTCTGGTTACAATCAGATATCAATCATTCCTGAGGACATAGAAAAAACAACCTTCACCACTCCTTGGGGCACATTCATGTATGCCAAGATGCCTTTTGGGTTGATGAATGCAGGAGCCACATTCCAACGATCCATGGAAATAGCCTTCATTGGGGAGAAAGATAAGTTTGTGGTGATCTACCTAGATGACATAACAGTCTTCTCCAAGACTGATAAAGAGCATCATTGCCACTTGAAGAAGGTTTTCCTGAAGTGTCGGAGATATGGCCTATCTTTAAACCCCAAGAAATCATTGTTTGATATGAAGGAGGGGAAGCTATTGGGCCATATAGTATCAGCAGAGGGGGTGAGAATTTATCCTAGCAGGGTGGAAGCGATTCAGACCCTGTCACTCCCCAGGTCTAAAAAGGAGGTTCAGGCATTTTTGGGGAAGATTAATTTTCTGAGGAGATTCGTCTCAAATTTTTCCAAATTGGTAAAACACATCATGACCATGCTCATAAAGGGAAATTAAGTAAAATGGACCTCTGAACCTAGAGAATATTTTTTCCAAATAAAGACGGCGTTGACTGAGGCACCTATGCTAATCAGTCCCAATTATTCCAAAGATTTTCTGATATTTTATTTTGCTTCTTGTGATACAGTAGCGATAATTCTGTTGCAAAAAAATGATCAAGGGCAAGAGAAGCCTATTGATTTCTACAGCAAGGCATTGAGAGACGTAGAAATCCGGTACGAGATCATGGAGAAGCAGGCCTATGCCCTGGTGAAGGCCCTTAAGGCTTTCAGAGTCTATGTCTTTCTCTCAAATATCACTGCATATGTCCCTTCAACCTCTGTGAAGGACATTCTTATATAGCTTGACATAGAAGGGAGGAGAGGTAAATGGATCGCCAAGATCCTAGAGTTTGATCTGGAGATTAAGCCCACCAAGTTGATAAAAGGGCAGGGTTTGGCCAAGTTGTTGGCTGAATCCAATTGCAAGGCCTTGGGAATTAATTTCATCAATGAGCAAGCTGAGCCATCCAATAAGCATTTCCAGGGTGCCCTATCACTAGCATCATGTCCCTGGTACAAGGATATCTTGTATTTTCTGCAAGAATTAAAGCCCTCGGATGGATTGGGAAAAAGTAAGGCCAGAGATTTAAAACTCAAAGCGGTTAGATATTGCCTCGTTGACCAAGACTTGTATTGGAAAGACCCTTTGGGGGTGTTACTAAGGTGTTTGGACCCGCAGTAAGCCCAGAAGGTTATGCTCGATTTCCATAGCGGTCTCTGTAAAGGTCATCATTTTTGGAAGACCACAACTCACAAGATCCTCCGAGCTGGGTATTACTAGCCCACCTTATTTCCTGATGTCTGCAGAGAAATCAGAGCTTGCATCAAATGCCATAAGTTCTCAGGAAAGCAGCAACTGAAATCTCTGCCATTAAAGACTATAGTAGTTTTAGCACCCTTTCAGCAATGGGGATTGGACTTCATCGGAGAAATTCATCCTCCCTCAAGTGTCCAGCATAGATGAATTCTAACTGCAACCGATTATTTCACCAAATGGATAGAAGTTGTCCCTACCAGAAGCACTTCTCACAAAGTGATTATCAACTTCCTAGAAGATATCGTAGCTAGATTTGGCTACCCTAGAAACATTGTCACTGACAATGCCTCCCCCTTTCGGTCTGAGCCTCTGATAAAGTTCTATGAACAGTTCAATATTTCACTTATTCACTCTACTCCCTATTATCCTCAAGGAAATGGACTGGTAGAGTCCTCCAATAAAAGTCTGATCAATATCATTAAGAAGCTACTGGAGGACAATAAAAGGGGTTGGGACTCAAAGCTCAAATTTTCTCTTTAGTATGATCGGGTGACAACCAAGAAATCCCTGGGCATCTCACCTTTCTAACTTGTTTATGGAATAAAGGTCGTTTTCCCCACTCAGCTCACCTTATCTGTGGAAAATTTCCTCCAGGAATTTGAAGGAGAACCTAACCATGTGGTCAGAAGGATTCATCAGATGGTGGAAGTGAAGCAGATCAGAGAACAAGTCATGAACAAGGCCTACAATCATCAACAGAAGATCAAGCAGGATTTTGACAAGAAGAGAAAAAAGAAAGAATTCGAGCAGGGTGATCTGGTGCTCAAATGGGATGCACCCAGGCAGGAAAAGGGCAAACACAGTAAATTTGATGCCCTCTGGTTCGGGCCTTTCAATATCCTTGAAGTATTTTCAAACAACACTTACAAGTTGTAGGATCTGGAAGGCAAAGAAGTTTTCAATGGCCCAGTAAATGGGCATTTCTTAAAGAAATGTTTTCTATGAGCCACAATCGACTCTTTTTGTTTTGTTTTTGTTTTCAGCCTAATAAATGACTCCATAGCCCAACAACAAAGGCACTGAATCTGTAAAAGAGTTCTTAGAGCATCACAAGGACAACTCTATCCCCGATGGAGCCAAATGTTAGTGATAATTATTGTAAGGGGGGGGTTAGAATGCAAAGGAATGGGTTAAAACCCACTTGTCCTAAGTTTGGAATGCTTACGCGCCTGTGTTAAGTCAAAAGCAAGTTTGGGCGGAAGAAATTCACGTGCCCAGTTCAACGGTGCATATTGGATTCCGGCCCCCCCTGCCTTTCTACCTTTAAGCGGAAGGGGGGAGTCCAGAATCGAAGGTGCATCTCTTCGACGGTCCTGATCGGAGTACCAGGATCAACGGTGCTCAAGGATCTTCCAGACCCCCCTGCCTTTCTACCTTTAAGCCAAGGGGTGGGGGGGTCCGGAATCGGACGTGCAGCTTCCCAACGGTCGAGACCCAAGCGCTCGGATCAACGACGCTCGCGTAATCCCATCCTCCTCAGCTGCTCCAGGTTTAACCAACGTGGGCCCTTCTCCCGTTATGTCATCTTCCGGGGCCACCTTTCCCCTACTGTTGAGTGTCATCTGTCCTTCTCCACTCTTTAGTCCAGGTGGTCCTTTCCCCATCTCATCATCCACTCACCACCTGCCATGTGTCATGTTCCCTCCACATCAGCCTCCCACTAAAATGCGTCCATCACGTCTCCTCTCCTGCCTCCTCCGCTTATCTCCTTTTTCCATGTGTCTCCCATGTAACCTCTCTCACCCCCTCATCTCTTCAGGCCTTGCCCTCATAGCTTTGGCCCCACTATTCCCATCGTGCACCCCATTCTTCGCGCCGGCCTCCACATCTATTGATTAGGTCATTCAGCTAATCCAGGTGGCAGCATGAAGGACCGTCCACGTCCCCAAGGTGCCGAGTTGGCCGGACCATCCTCAAATCCCAAGGAATAAGTTATTGAAGCGGTTGGTGGTGGTTAGACATCGTCTCCGCCATAATGGGAAAGTTCGACGATGAATTAAAGGCACGTCGATTTGCCCACGGAGCTGTCAGAAGTCCGATTGCGTTCGCCGTTGTTGCACGATTATTCAAGGGTTGCAGCTGTAGATTGTCAGAAGCCATGCAGATGAAATATGTTTAATGCGACGTCTTGGTTTTGTTGTTGTTGTAGTTTTTGAGTATATGTAGGCATTTTTGCCATTTTTGCATCTATCGATGGTAGAGCGAAGCTCCCGACTGTAAAGTTTTAACAACCATTCTAGTTTCCAGGTTATGCATCTGTGTTTGAGATTTCTTGTTTTATGACAAATAGTTTTCCTTTTCCATCAATGTTTCATCTCATGCCAGAGAGTTCATGATCAAATGCTTCGTATGAATTAGCACAGTTATGTTATGATAAATGATTTGTTGTTGCATGACTGTTTTCTCTGGTTTCCTGCATTTGGTTATAAGATGATCTTGCCTTTTGCTGCTTCCTCTCATAGTCTATTAGAAACCTGTTGTTTATAATAGTCCCCTGCACTCTTCTCGTACAAGTCTTCCCCCTGCTCACCCTTATTACAACTCACTGTTTGGAGTTTCTCTAAGACCTCACTCGCCCATGCATGCCTGGCCTAGTTTCAGAGTTGAGACGATATCGTTCTGAGTTCACTTCCATTTGATCAACCTTTTATAAAAAAATCGTGACATTAAACTGATGGGTGTCAGGCTCAGCTCCTGCAAGCAATCCAGGAGTGACTTCTGACGCCAACACTAGGTAAGGAATCCTAGGCTAGGTAAGGTTTATAGGAATAATACACGTAAAAGGAGGAGGATTCTCTCCCAGGAACCACTTATGCCCATTTCCCACAGACTCTCCTTCCCCACATGCCTATCCCACCCCAAGAGTATAAACCTTCTTTGTCACCTAGACGGTCCTTCGGCTGCTAACCTCCCTTGCCTTGGGCTTCAGAAACAGACCAAACTGGAAATCTCCGAGTTCTGTGGTAGCTACAGCGCTCCTTCCAGGAGCTCTCTCCTTCCTCCATGCACTCTCTCACCTGGAGAGACTCGTTCACAAGCCTAACAACCTGCTTCTTCGACCAAAACCACCTCTCTCACTTGGAGAGACTCGCTCACAAGCCTAACAACCTGCTTCTTCAACCAAAACCACCTCTCTCACTTGGAGAGAGTGTTGCACACAGGCCTGACAACCTGCTTCTTCAACTCTATTCTAGCACAAGGAGGACATCAGTAAGGCTCAGCATGGAAAAAATGATGGTATCCAATCACACTCAGCCAAGGAAATGTGTGGCCACAACAACCCACAGTTAAAACACACATGGCATAAACAATTACGGTATGCTTAGGTTTCTCAGAAGACAACAACCCAAGCAGTTAAGCATGATCTCAGATTTGAAGTGTGGATAAACCCAGGTTCACAGGACACACAGGTCAACCTTTCCCTCCTAACTGGCTTCTCAAATGTGCATGGTTATGCAGAGATCCAACACAGAGTTCCAACGTAGAGGTAAAATGGGTACATACTGAGGGTGCGTCGACTTCCCAGGACATCACAGGATGGCCTCACAGTTTTGGGTTTCAGAGCTGCATGAGGTATACCAATGTCGAATACAGAGGCCACGGGATTCATGGTTCAGATAGTCAATGGTTGAATGGAGGAGGAACCCCCAACATGTCTTACTTCTCTGGTTTTAACTGCATGTGCCCAGGTCGACACCTGTCTCCCTGGGGCCGCATGTTTCCCATCTTGCACACATTTCCCTTCCAGGAACTTAGGATAAAACATATACATTTTCATAGCTTTGGAATAATATTTAATTATTATTCCCAAGGACTTAAGCCCTCAATCTTATCCCCTCTTCTAAGCTTTCAGCCCCCTCTCCCTTACCTGGGCTTTGTGGAAGCTTAGTCCCCCATCACTCATTCATCATGGTTGGTCCACACACAGAGATGTTTTCTTTGTATTAATATTGTGCATAATTACATGTACAAAAATCAGGCTCATTGCCCTCAACACTTAGGCTCCCTGGCCTAAATAACACATAAGCCCACTAGATTATATAAACCTGGCTCACCAGCCTATAAAACAAAATTACAATTCATAATACAATTGGGGCACGTCCTTGGGGTATTACAATCCCCTCCCCTTATTTTTGCACTGTCCTCAGTGTAACTTTCACACAGTATTCACAAGATTTTCAAAATCTTCAAAAAGATGCGGGTATTCTACCCACATAGCATCTTCATGTTCCCATGTTGCATCCTCAGTACCGTACCAGGTCCATTGGACCTTTACAAGTCCTATGGCTCGATTTCGTAGCTAGTTTTTTTCCCGGTCCAATATGTGCAGAGGATGCACTTGCAGGACACCTTCTTGTTCCACCTAAATCACATTCCAATCAATTACATGATTAGCATCAGGTATATATTTCTTAAGCAATGAAACATGAAATACATTATGTACAGTCATGGATGCAGGTAATGCAAGCATATATGCAACTAGCCCAATCCTTTCCAGGATTTCAAATGGGCCACAAAATCTGGCTACCAACTTGGTGCAACTTCTCAGCTTCAGGGAACTCCTATTATCTTTCACTTTCATGAAAACATGATCACCCACTTTGAACTCTCTGTGGGTTCTATTCTTATCAACATAACTTTTCTGCCTGTCCTGGGCGGCTTTCAAATTCTGTTTAATTTTATCATTTGGTCCTCCATATCCTTGTGAAACTCTGGCCCAACTACTATTCTATCAGCTGGATTATCCCAGTTCATTAGAGTATTGCACTTTCTTCCATAAAGTGCTTCAAATGGGATCATCTTCAACGATGCATGATACCCATTGTTGTAGGAAAATTCTACCAAATGCAGGTAGTCTTCCCATCTTGATGGTTTTTCCATCACATACATTCTTAGTATGTCTTCTATTACCCTATTCACCCTCTCTGTCTGTCCATCGGACTCAGGATGATAAGCTATACTAAAGTTCAAATTCATTCTAAATCCTTTGAACAATCCTTTCCAGAAATTTGAGGTGAATTTCGGGTCTCTGTCAAACACAATCATTTTAGGAATTCTGTGAAATCGTGCCACTTCCTTTATGAAAATATAAGCAACATATGATACCTTGTGAGTAGTTTTCATTGGAATAAAATGGGCATCTTTTGTAAGCTTGTCCACCACCACCATGCTCGAATCATGCAGCTTGCATGTTCGGGGAAATCCTGTAATAAAATCCATCATTACTACTTCCCATTTCCACTCAGGAATGGGAAAAGGTTGCAGCAACCCTGTTGGGTTCCTATGCTCAACTTTAACTTTCTAGCACTCCATACATCTAGCGATGTATTCAACAATATCTCTCTTCATACTCGGCCCAAAGTAATGGCTCTTGACCGCTGCTACTATTTTCTGATATCCAGAGTGCCCTGCATAAGGCACATTATGCATCTCCTACAAAATCATATGTTTCAAGCACTGGACATTGGGTACAAAAATTATGTTCTTGTACAACAGTATTCCATCTATTTCCAATTTATAAATTTCCATCTTCTGTGGCATCTTACCCTGCTGTAGCTTGGCTACCAATTCTCTGTACTGCAGATCTACATTTGCAGCCTCCAGAATTCTACTTTTAATATCAGTCTGATACATGCTAATGGCTATAACATGTAATTCATGCATCCTCCTATTGAGTGCATCAGCCACTTTATTCTCCTTTCCTTTGATATGCTTGATCTCAAAGTCGTACTCACACAGAAATTCTAGCCACCTACTTTGTCTAGCGTTTAAGATTGGTTGATCAAAAAAATATTTAAGACCGTTATGGTCTGTTCTAAGTTCAAACCTCCTTCCCATGAGGTAATGCCTCAATTTATTTAGAGCATGAAATATGGCTGCCAACTCCAAGTCATGGGTTGCATAGTTCTTCTCGTGCTCTTTTAATTTCTTGGACTCATAATAGATTATGAATCCATTCTGACTGAGGACCCCTCTCAGTCCTTCTATGCATGCATCAATTCATACTATGAAATATGCATTAGGATATGCAATCCTCAGGATTGGAGCACTGGTTAACAACTACATCAATCATTGGAAACTTTCCTCACATCCCTCTGTCCAGTGAAACTGCTTCCCCTTTCTTTGCAAGGAAGTGATAGGGTGAGCTATCTTGGAAAACCAAGCGATGAACCTTCTATAATAACTAGCCAATCCCATGAAGGATCTAACTTCTATTACGTTCCTTGGTGCTAACCATTCTCTAATGGCTTGAATGTTCTCAGGGTCTACCGCTATCCCATCCTTCAAGATAATATGTCCCAAGTAATGGATATGTTCCTGATAAAATGATCACTTGCTCAACTTGGCATATAGTTGGTGCTCTCTTAGCACCTGCAACACCATCCTCAGATGTTGTTCGTGTTCTTCTTTGGTCCTGAAATACACCAGAATGTCATCCAGGAAGACGTTGACAAACTTTTCTAGATAGTCCCTGAATACTCCATTCATCAAGCTCATAAAAAAAGCAGGTGCATTTGACAGTCCAAACGGCATCACTGTTAACTTGTAACGACCATACCTTGTTCTAAAGGCGGTCTTGTTAATATATTCATCTTTTATTCTTACTTGGTGATATCTCGATCTTAGATCCATTTTCGAAAATATCTTTGCATCCTTCAACTTATCGAAGAGATCATCAATCCTCGACAAAGGATACTTGTTCTTCACCATTACTTTGTTCAATTGCCTGCCTAAAATCGATGCACAATCTCAGCGTTCCATCCTTCTTCTTTACAAATAGGACCGGGGAACCCCAAGGCGACACGCTTGGGCATATATACCCCTTCTTCAAAAGTTTTTCAAGCTGCAACTGCAACTCTTTCAGTTCTGGCACACTCATTATGTATGGAGCCTTTGACACTGGAGATGCTCCAGGCATCAAGTTCATAGATAAATCGATATCCCTTTTCAAAGGTAGTCTAGGTACTTCCTGGAATACATCTTTGAACTCTTTAAGTACCTCATGATCCTCAATACTTGACACCTTATCCTTAGGCGTTTCCCCCACTTGGGATGCAAATAATTGATAGCCTTTTCTGTAGCACTTCTTCAACTTCATTGCTGAGATTTCTCTAACAGTAATAGCTATAGGAATTCCTTGGACGACCCTCTAATTCCTTTCTTCATCTAATCAAGTGAAGGCCTTGTTCCGACAATCCAAGATGGCATGGTGCTAGTCGAGCCAATCCATCCCAATTAGACAGTCATAAGATCCTAACGACAAAATGTTCAAATCCACCTTCATGCTCAGTCCATTCATGTCTACAAGACAAGACTTGAGTAACTCTATGACTTTCCTCTTGCTTCTTGTAGCTAGCTGTACTAACCAAGACTTTTCATGTTTGCTTCTTATCAAATGCAAACTTTCTACCACTCTAGGGTCTATATAACTATGGCTAGCCCCAAAATCAACTAAAATAGTAAATGGTTGGTTTTTTATCATACCTTCTACTTCAATCATGTGCGATTGATACTCAACTTTCTTGTTGTCTAGGGCTGCGTAGATCCTTGGAATTCTACTACCTGTTGAAACAGAGCTTAAATTTTTACTTTAAGAACAAAATTTTGGTATCCTAAAGTCTTTGCCTTATTAAAATCTTTATAAAATAAAAAAATTTCATACCTAATAAATTTGAAATACACTTGGGTTTTATTCTTGGAAAAAG
>ML799512.1:188869-210945 GCA_009831015.1 Picea engelmannii | reverse complement strand
CTTTGTTGATTCAGGATGGTGGCTAATCCTTCTGAGGCTTTGATACTTGACAGATTATGATTATACAAGGCTTGAAACTTGTCCATCTCTTTCCTAGTTTTCACTACTTCTTGTTCTAATGCTTCACATCTTGCCTTCTTTTCTGATAACTGTCATTTCAGAATGTCTTCAATTTTATTTGCCTCTTCTAATTCTACTTTTAGTAGGACAAGTTCTTCATCAGGTTTTTCACTGTCTTTCTCGAACTGTATCAGCAATTGTCTTTGCTTTCTATTCTTGATTCTTAGTCTGTCAATCTCTTCCAGTGCACTAATCACTTTGGAAGAAACCATCAGTGGTTTCTGCCAGTTACACTATGATGTGAAACAATAGCCCTCCAATTTGACTCAATTTCATCTGCACCGTTGGATGACTTTCATTAGTCTTGCATTCATTTCGACATTCCGCTCTTCGGCATTTTGGGATTTGTGTGATCAAGTGTCTTGACACTCCATGTTGCGATCTCTAAAATGGATCTTGGTTTCTCTAGCTCTTTCCTCTATCTCTCACCGATGTGACCAATGGATGTGACCATAGCCTTATTCAAAAACTGCATTTCACAATTTCACGTTTTGGCACTTCAGCATTTCGATACTCCTGTGGTAAAGTGTTTCAACACTTCAACTCCCGGTATCGAGAACTCCGAAATGGAGTCAAATCAATGGTCTAATACTACAACATTTCTCATTTTGGTGAATCAACATTTAATTATTCCTGTGGTAAATTTTCTTGACTCTCCATGTCACGGTGCCCAAAACTCCAAAACAGAGCTTTTCTGTGACATTTCACGACTTCGGGTTTCATGATTTCAGGACTCCTCTGATGAAGAGTCTTTTCACTTCACTCCTCCTACTCCCGGTATTTGAAACTCTGGTATGGAGTATTTATCATTTCTCGACTTCGGGTTTCGCAACTTCAGGACTCCTTATGGTGAGAGTCTTTGTCATTTCCATCTCCTGGTATCCGAAATCATAGTATCCAGTACTCCAAGTGATGCGCCTGTTTCAGGTTTTGGCATTTCGGCACTTCGAGACTTCTGATGATGTGAATCTCTGACATCTCCATCTCCCGATAACCGAAATCCTAGTATCCAACACTCCAAGCGATGCACCTATTTCGAGTTTTCACATTTCGGCACTTCAGGACTCCTGATGATGTGAGTCTCTAACATATCCATCTCCTGGTAACCGAAATCTTGGTATCCAGCACTCCGAGTGATGTGCCTTTTTTTCAGGTTTCGGGATTTCACATTTCGGCACTTCGAGACTCCTGATGATGAGAGTTCGTGACATCCCTATCTCCTAGTATCTGAAACTCCGGTAGCCGAAACTTCAAGCGATGCGCCTATTTCACGATTTCGGGGTTTCACATTTTACGACTTTGAGACTCCTGTGTTGGAGAGTCTCGACTCTTGACTTCTCCATCTCCCGGTAACCGAAAATCCGAAATGGAGTCTTTGTTGAGGTGATTTTTCGGGGTTTCACATTTCACCTTGCTTGTTAAAGAGCATGTAAGTTCTCTTGGATCCAATGTCGGTCGGACCTCAGGCTCATATTTGACATTCATTGGGAAATCTTCAATGAGATCCATTGCTGCATACTCTGATCTTGTCGAGCTTTCTCTGCAACATCTGTCCAAAAGAATTCTGGTGTCCACCTAGCACATCCTTCCTGTACTCAAGTCATCATCACAGTTGTTCTTGTCATCAATGACAAGCATACTATGCCTGTAAAACATGCCAATAATATCCCCCTTTGGCATTGATGGAAACAAAGGCACCCAGACTTGTTCTTTTCTCCCCCTTTGACATCAATGTCAAAGAAAACACGCTCCCCCTGAGCTGTGGCAGTATTTTTAGGAGATATCAGATATGAAATCAATACAAGACTCCCCTTAATAGGATGGAGTCTCTTAGGTGTGAAATGGGATGACACCTAGCTTCTGTCAGAGATATTCAAAAGGGGTCTTAGCTAGGGGTTTAGTAAAGATGTCTGCTATTTGTTCTGTGGTTGGAATGTACTGAACCTGAGCAACCGGATTGGTGACTTTCTCTCTCAGAAAATGGTATTTTATGGGAATATGCTTAGTCTTGGAGTGGAACATAGGATTCTTAGACACACTGATGGCACTAGTGTTATCACAATGAATTGGGATCAGTGCAACATATTTTACCTCCAAGTCTGCAAGTGTCTGAATCATCCATAATACCTGAGTGCAACAGGTAGCAACAACAATGTACTCTGCCTCTGTGGTTGATAAAGAAATGGAACCTTTCTTTTTACTAAGCCATGCTACTAATGAGTCACCCAGGAAGAATGCTCCTCCACTGGTGATTTTTCTCTCATCAACACAGTTTTCCCAATTTGCATCTGAATAAGCAGTTAAGTGAAAATTCTGATTTTTCGGATACCATAGACCATAAGTCATTGTTTCTTTCAAATACTTGAATATCCTTTTGACAACTAGTAAATGACTCTGTTTAGGTGCAGACTTATATCTTCCAACCATTCCTAAAACATGCATTATGTCTAGGTGAGATGTTGTGATGTACAACAGACTGCCTATCATTGACCTATATGAACTCTAATCAACATCAGGTGAGTCATCATCCTTGCTTAATTTGCAGCCAATAACCATAGGTGTTCCCACAGGTTTAGAATCTTCCATTTGAAACCTTTTCAACATTTCTCTTAGATATTTTTCTTGAGAAATGAACATCCCTTCAGACCTCTGAGTAATTTGCAGACCAAGAAAAAATGACACTTCTCCTATCATGGACATTTCAAACTCAGATTCCATGGCAGAAGCAAACCATTTTACCAATGGATCCTTATTAAATCTGAAGATGATTTCATCTACATAGACCAATACAATGAGAAAATTATTATCCTCTATTTTAATATATAGATTGTTGTTAGTTGTTCCTCTCTTAAACCCTTTGTCTTTGAGATACGTATCCAGTCTGTGATACCAGGCTCGAGGGGCTTGTTTAAACCCATATAAATATTTCTTCATCTTGCATACTAAGTCAGGGTTATCAAACAGTTTGAAACCCTCTGGTTGTTCCATATAGACTTCTTCACTTAAATCTCCATTTAGAAAATATGACTTGACATCCATTTGATAGACTTTAAACCTTTTATGACAATCATAGGCAAGAAACATTCTGATAGCTTCTAATCTTGCTACGGGTGCAAATGTTTCATCAAAATCCAGTCCTTCTATATGAGCATATCCTTTACAGACTAACCTTTCTTTGTTCCTGACAACTTGTCCTTGCTCATTCAACTTATTCTTAAAGATCCATTTGGAGCCAATGACATTTTTATCTTCAGGTCTATGAACCATCTCCCACGTATTGGTTTTCTCAATCTGATCGAGTTCATCATTCATTGCTTTAACCCAGTGGTCATCTTTGTTGGCTTCATTAAAATTCTTGGGTTCCAGCTTGGATATGAAGGCTATATGAGAATGTTCGGTGTTTTTTATTAGCTTTATCCTCGTTTGTACACCTTTGTCTTTTTCTCCAATTATTTGATTTGTAGGATGATTCTTTTGAATGATTCTGGAGGAGGAATTTGAAGTTGGCTGCTGATTTGAGTCTGTTTGAGTGTCTGAATCTTCATCTGATTCAGAGTCTTCATTTTTTTATTCTTGGACCTATTCTTTTTCAGCTTTAGTTTTGTCTTCTATAGAAGACTCATTACTATACATCTCTCTTGCTGGGATTCCTTCATCAACTTTTACATCAATACAGTCAACCATTTTATGCAGCCTCTTATTATAGCATCTATATCATTTACTATTTGTAGCATACCCTAAGAAGATACCTCCATCAGCCCTGTCGTCATATTTGTCGAGGTTCTCATCATTATTCTTTATGTAGCATTTACTCCCAAAGACTTTGAAGTGTTTAATTGAAGCAGGTCTCCCAAACCAAAGTTCATAAGGTGTCTTGTCACTTTTTGGTCTGAGGTGAGCTTTGTTAAGAACATGGACTGTTGTGTGTATTTCTTCTACCCAGTAGGTTTGGCCAATGTTCTTCTCATTCATCATTGACCTGGCCATTTCCTGCACTATTCTATTTTTCCTCTCAACAACTCCATTTTGTTGTGGAGTTCTTGGGATTGTGTATTCTCTCTTGTTCCCATGCTCATCGCAGAATTCCTTGAAGTCTCTTGACATAAACTCTCCTCCCCGGTCTGATCTTACTACCTTTAAGCTCTTGCCTATTTGAGTCTTAGTTAAAGCCTTAAATATTTTAAACTTCTCAAATGCTTCAGCCTTCTCCTTGAGAAAGGCAACCCATGTAAGTCTGAAGTAATCATCGATAATCAACATGAAGTAGTTTTCTTTCCTTGTGCCATCCTATTGTTGAGCCATTTTACATTTTTATCGTTATAAGCTGCCTACACAAGGGTTTTGAACCCTAAATACTTGTCATAATTCTTGAAAACAAAACGACACTATTATCTTGCACTATTCGCACGCCTGCCTTTCGTTTTCATTTTCACGACTGCAAGCGTGAAAACCTTGAGTTGGAAGTCATGTCGATGACATTAAATTCATCTTTGGATTGTTATGAATACTCTTGTTCATGTGGTCATTTCACCTCTAACTCAATAATCATCATACAGTTGGTAAGACACCAAACCTTTGTTCACTTTGCATTTTGGTTAATATGGTTTCAATTTATAAGTTCGTGATGCAATGATTTTTGGTGTCTTTGATTATCCTTGGTGTAATGGTTTCATACAACGCATTAATTTTATGATTAAATCTTTGGTGAGATATTTGACATGTTGTTTTGTTTTAAATCATACACATACTATTGTTGATTTAACATATAGACCAATTGTTGGTTATAAACACTATGGTTTTCAAATAGTAATTGGATATTTGGTCATAAACTTTTGGTTATGTATGTTATGGCTTTCGATGAGTATGTGATTAATCCATTTGATATTTGGATTGTGATGTGAATGATTTGAATTACCAAGGTGCCATTGATTTTACATGTCAAAATGAATGTTTTGCATGGTTCTAATTCATTCCACCAACCTCGCGCGCATAGGCATTAAACGTCTGCCTTGCATCTCAGGCTACCTCTGCTTGTTTTGAGAAAATTGTGGGAATTGGTCCTGTGTCTACCCTGTCTGACCTCCTCACCATTTACCCTCCTGACTGTGTGCTCTCTCCTATGACTCCTGTAGGGAAAATTTAACCCCCATGGTGTTCAGAGTCTGTTATGGTTTGATAATTCCAAAGGAGACTGCTTAGGCTAACCCCGTAACTGGCTTCCAGAGACACGTTTTTGCGTGAGCAATTCTGGGCAAATGGTTTTGAATTAGATCAAACCCTTGAAAACCCAGAACCGAAATTATCCCCTTTACCTTTGTCATGGGAGTTTTCCTCAGAAATTGGGCCTTTACAGGGATATGTCTCATCCTTTAGAGGTCAAATTTCAGATCTTTTCTATGGCTGAAAGGTGCGTTTTGGTCTGTGTGCATCTGCTGGAACATTTATTACCTCTTCAGGACTGTGCCTCAGAACCCATTCCACCCATCCAACCTTGTGCCTCAACCTTTTGTGAACCCTTGATCAATCCAAATATTTATGAAGCCGTCTGTCAGCAAGTTGAAAGACCATGAGATCTATCGTGTTCAAAAATGTTGATGCAACCACGACCATTGTTAATTCCAAGTTAGCCTGACCAAATCGTATCTCTAYAGCCAAGGTACACACGAATTTCAATGGGAATTGGATCTGCTATGGTAGTTTAGAACATTCTTTTTGATTACATAGTTTTGGGATTAGGTTGTTAGTCTTACGTAGAAATAGGAATTTGGGAAATTGTTCCCATATTGTTTGCAAACAATTTTTGATATTTTCCACAGGGGATGTTTGATCCTATGGCCTTTATATACCTGTTATTTTTTGTAAAGAAATGATTTTTTGTTGGAGACAGAGTCTATGGATTGATGATTCAGACTGGAATGAAAGTGGATGTTTTGTAACAGCTTTATCTTTCAATATATCAAACTTTTATTTCAAGTTTTTGTGCATTTTAATTTGTAATCAAATTATTGACTACTTTAGATATCAAGATTTGGTACAGGTTGATGAGATATAATTTAATGTGTTTGTCCATATTTGATGTCTCTTATTTTACGTACAACAATTATCCTATTTCAATTTAATGAGCAGAAGGTTAATCTTCTTTGTTAAATTAGCAGTTATGTGCAAATCTTTGCAGAGGATTTATTTTAATGTGATTATTTGTAAAATATAAAATTGTTGTTGTTGCTTCCTTTACCTGTTCTGTCATCAGCATTCAAAAGCATTGTTGCTTCATTTTTACGTGAAGTTTTGGAGAATCTGGTGAGGGTTTCCCCCATCAAACGGAGAAATCGAGTACTATGCACAGGACAAGTAGGAAGCGTTACTACAGGTCAGTCTATTAGTGTTATTCAATTAGTTTAGTTAATATGTAAATTTCTTGTATTCTGAACACGTTTCACTGTTCATCTCTATAGTTTAGATTTATAGTTAGGATTTTTATTTTAATTGCTTAGCTTAGATAGCTTTCATTTTAATCCTTTCTCATAAAAATTATAAAAATAAAAAATAATAGCTTCGCTGTCATAAGACATTTTATCAATGATTTTGCAAATTTCGATTAAAATTTGTATTCTGTAAATACTGTACATACATAATTGTGATCTAATTGTATTGATAGTTGAACATTTAATAAGTAGAATTATTGTTTTATGATATTAGTTAGTAAACTGTATATATATGTTTTAGATTTGTATATAGTTTGTTGTAGTTGCTTTTTTCACTTAGATTAGTTTCTTTAGCTTAGTTTTTCTTTCATTTTCCTATGACTTAGATCGGCCAATGGAGCCGCTAAACCCGTCGGAGTGGATCATCCCAAATGGCTTGGGTTATTTAGACAACCCCGGACTGGATCCACCCCTCCAGTTGATGAGCGTTCAATTTTGCCCATCAACACTTGTCTTGATGGTCCACATAAATCCATATGAACTAGTTGGAGTGGTTTCTCTATTGAAGTAAATCTCTTGGACTTAAACCGTGTCTTGTTTTGCTTTCCTACTTGACATGGTTTACACATTGAATCTTGGGGCTTTGATATTCTCAGAAGATCTTTTACTGTCTCAAGTTTTTTTATTTTGATTAAGTGGTCAAAGTTTAGATGTCCAAGTCTCCTATGCCATAACCATATTTCATCATGTCTTCTTAGATGACATTCTTCTCTATTTTCTTTCATCACATATACATTATTTTATGTCCTTATGCCTTTGGCCACCACTTGTCCCGAGGTTACAGATTTTTTCCTGCAGTCCTTGGACATGAACACCGCTTCAAATCCTCTGTCACACATTTGACTTACACTGAGTAGATTGTGTTTCAGCCCATCTACAAGTAGAACATCTTGGGCTTTTTATTTTCCATTACTTAAGCTCACCATCCCTTTGCCCTTTATTTTCCCTGGAGCATCATTTACAAAGGTTATGTTTCCTTATTTGCTTTCACTTAGAGATAGAAACTTGCCTTTGTCTCCCGTAATGTGTTTGGATCATCCACTGTCTATATACCAAGGGTTTGTTTTTCTTTGAGCGGAMAATACTAATCCACACTTGTCACTTTCCTTCTTCTTCCAAAACTTGACATTTTCAGTAGGGGATTTCGAATCTGGTTCATAGTTCCTTAACTGACAGTCAATAGATTTATGTCCAAAGTTATGACAGTTGAAACATTCAATCTCATTATTCAATAGGTCAAACTGGATTGATACTTGGCTGTATCATTCTTTGTTGTGGGAAGTATTTATTCCTTTGAAATCTTAATTTCTCATGTCTAAGTCTTAAGGAACAATTTACATCTCTGTGACCAAAGTTAGAACAGTAGAAACAATATCCATGGAAAAATTCTTTGTACCTAGGAAATGGTTGTCTTCTTTGTGCAAATCGATTTCTTCCATGTTGATGAGGTCTTTTAGCAGTGAGCGCATTATTTGTTTGTTCTACAGATTCAGTTCTAGCATCTTTTTTCTTACTCATCCTGGGTGGTTGATTGTCTTCCTTTGTTTCTGCAGGTTCGTTGTTGTTATTGGTTGTACATTTGACAAACTTGATGGGTTCTTCATTTCTTGGCTTGCCATTACTTGATCCCTCTTCATAACCTAAACTGGTTTTCAACTTTGGATTCCTTTGCTGATTCAGGATGGTGGCTAATCCTTTTGAGGCTTTGATACTTGACAGATTATGATTATACAAGGCTTGAAACTTGTCCATCTCTTTCCTAGTTTTCACTACTTCTTGTTCTAATGCTTCACATCTTGCCTTCTTTTCTGATAACTGTCGTTTCAGAATGTCTTCAATTTTATTTGCCTCTTCTAATTCTACTTTTAGTAGGACAAGTTCTTCATCAGGTTTTTTACTGTCTTTCTCGAACTGTATCAGCAATTGTCTTTGCTTTCTATTCTTGATTCTTAGTCTGTCAATCTCTTCCAGTGCACTAATCAGTTCTCCTTCCATGTAAACCACAACTTCTTCTTCATTAACATCACTCCCTGTGTTGTTATTATCATAATCCTCTTTGGCCATAAGTATGAAGTAATTTAGTTTATCTTCAATAGAGGTGTCATTGTCTCCATCATCTAAAGGATCATCATCATTGTTTACACAAAGACTTTTCTTCTTAAATTTATTCTCTTTAAAGAAATTTTTGTGTTTGTACTTCTCCTCATCATCACATGTCTGATCCTTTCCTTTGTGGGGAAATTTATTTGCAAAATGACCTATCCTACCACAGTTGAAACATTTGAAAGGCAGTTTACCTTTGTATTTGCCTGATCCCTTCTTCAATCTCTTCACAAATTTTGCTTCAATTTCATCAGGCTCAGAATCCTCATTCTTATCTGCTTTAAATGATTCTTCTCTGGAGGGGGTTTATCTTTAACTATTCTCGTTTCATATGCAGTCAAATTTCGTAGAAGTTGATCAAACTCCAAGGTTTTTAGATCATTAATTTATTCTATAGTAGAGACCTTCAGGTTGAACCTATTTGGGAGAGATCTCAAGATTTTCTGAACTAAAGAGGGTTCCTCAATTTTTTCACCAAGTGCTTTCATTGCATTTACCATTTCTTCTACTCTCAGAAAGTATTTTCCAATAGTTTCATCTTCCTTCATATTCAACTATTCAAACTGTATTATGTAGGTTTGAAGCTTGGTGTCCTTTACCTTCTCATTACCTTCATAATTTCTAATGAGTTTGTTCCGCATTTCTTTGGCAGTTCCTAGATGCTTAACTTTTACGAATTCGGCTTCTGCAAGTCCACTCAAGATAGCATTCATAGCCTTAGTAATGAAGCTAAATTCTAGATTGTCATCCTTATTAGCTAGTGCAACTAGCTTTACATAACCAATATCTACCACATCCCATACATCTGCACCTAAAGCCATTATGTAGGTTCTCATTCTAACTTTCCAGAAGGAAAAGTTCGTTCCATTGAATAGAGGGGCCTTATTGGCTGAATTTCCTTCATGGCTTGACATGTTTAAGATCTAGGATCTAACCTTAGACAAAAGGGGATGGCTCTGATACCGATTGTTGGACAACTGAGAGGGGGGGATGAATCAATTGTTACTGTGCTTAAACAATTATGATTCTTTTAAATTATTTACAAGGCACTCAATGATAATCACAATAATGCAGGAAAATAAGCAATGGCACATTCAACACCAGTCACATATATGAGATACATAGAGATACATATTTCCTGAGGAAACCCATAAAGGGTAAAAACCTCTTCTTCTTTGTATGATAATAATTATTTACATTCTTTACATTATCATACATATGATCACCTACTCATTGTGAGGCTACAACTTCTATTTTTGCAAGATGCAACTTGTTGAGAGCACCAACTCTCTGTTTTCTCTAATACCCACTAGAAAGAAGCACCAAATACCTAGTTTCTCTAGAACCAACTAGAAGGAAGCACCAACTCCCTGGTTTCTCTAGCACCAACTAGAAGGAAGCACCAACTCCCTGGTTTCTCTAGTCCCAACTAGACGGAAGCTACAACTCCATGTGTTCAAGCACCCACTTGAACCTCTGAGGACACCAGTCCTCCCTAGCACCTCCCTACCACCCTGGTTTATGGATATGAATTACTGAAACTTAATACAGTGATATAGTGTTCAACAACAGCTTACCATTCTCATCATTGTTTTGCAATATTTCTCTACTCTATCTTCCTCACTATCTTCCTGCATGCATCCATTGCACTTTTCTGTTCTTCTGCCTCTTGTTCTTTTCACACCATTCCCATTCAATGCACATTTTGTCTTCTGTCCATTTCAATTTCTGCACTCCACCTCCTTCTTCACACATGCATCCCGTACCACCACAACCACCCTATCTCTTCTTTGTTTAACCTTCTTATGCTCTCTGTGCATCTTGTGCATGCCCTGTGTCCAATGGTTCTGCATCCTCTGCATGTCGAGTGTTCTGCCTATTCATCATGGAAAATCTTCAGCTTCTCTATTTTTTAATCCCATGTGTCCATCATCATTGGGTGTCATGATCAAATTACTTCGGATCACCAACAGTTAAGATTCTTCATCTTATGTTACAGTTGAGCTCAACTACTCAGTTGCAGTTACAGGCTCCAACGCTCATCCAACTGTTAATCACCTCCATGAACAGTCAGTGTTCTACTTGCATATGCCTTGAGATTCTTCACCTCCTCTGTCAATCACCCTGAAGTGTCTTCGAGTCCTCTGGTAGAAACCATTAGTGATTTCTGGCAGTTACACTGTGACATGCAACAGTAGCCCTCCAATTTGACTCAATTTGATCTGCACCGTTGGATGGATTTCATTAGTCTTACATTCATTTCGACATTCTGCTCTTCGACATTTCGGGATTTGTGTGATCAAGTGTCTCAACACTCCATGTCGTGATCTCTGAAAAGGATCTTGGTTGCTCTAGCTCTTTCCTCTATCTGTCATCGATTTGACCAATGGTTGTGACCATAATCTTATTCAAAAACTGCATTTTGCAATTTTGTGTTTCGTCACTTTGGAATTTCGGTACTCCTGTGGTGAAGTGTTTCAACACTTCAACTCCTGGTATCCGAAACTCCAAAATGGAGTCAGATCAACGGTCTGGTACTCCAGCGTTTCTCATTTCGGTGAATCGGCATTTCGGTATTCCTGTGGTAAAGTTTCTTGACTCTCCATGTCACGGTGCCCGAAACTCTGAAACGGAGCTTGTCTGTGACATTTCGTGACTTTGGGTTTCGTGATTTCGGGACTCCTCTAATGAAGAGTCTTTACTCTTGACTCCTCTTACTCTCGATATCTAAAACTATGGTATGGATTATTTATCATTTCTTGACTTTGGGTTTCATGACTTTAGGACTCCTTATGGTGAGAGTCTTTGTCATTTCCATCTCCCGATATCCAAAATCCCGGTATCCAGTAATCTAAGAGATGTGCCTGTTTCAAGTTTTCGCATTTCGGCAGTTCAAGACTCCTGATGATCCGAGTCTCTGACATATCCATCTCTTGATAACCAAAATCCTGGTATCCAACACTCCCAGTGATGTGCCTGTTTTGGGTTTTCACATTTCGGCACTTTGGGACTCCTGATGATGTGAGTCTCTGACATCTCGATATCCTGGTAACTGAAATCCCGATATCCAACACTCCGAGTGATGTGCCTTTTTTTTGGGTTTTGGGATTTCACATTTCGTCACTTCGGGACTTCTGATGACGAGATTCCATGACATCCCTATCTCCCGGTATCGAAAACTCCGACAGCCAAAAATTCAAGCGATGTGCCTATTTCACGATTCCGGGGTTTCACATTTCGCAACTTCGAGACTCTTGTGTTGGAGAGTCTTGACTCTTGACTTCTCCATCTCCCAATAACCAAAACTCTAAAATGGAGTCTTTGTTGAGGTGATTTTTTGGGGTTTCGCATTTCACCTTGCTCGTTAAAGAGCGTGTAAGTTCTCCTAGATCCAATGTCGGTCAGACCTCGGGCTCATATTTGAAATTCATCGAGAAATCTTCAATGAGATCCATCACTGCATACTCTAATCTTGTCGATATTTCTCCACAGCGTCTTCCCAAAAGAGTTCTAGTTCCCACCTAGCACATCCTTCCTGTACTCAAGCCATCATCCCTGTTGTACTTGCCATCAATGACAAGCATACTATGCTTGTAAACATGCCAACAACATCATAGGATGGCCTCATGGTTTCAGGTTTCAGAGCTGCATGAGGTATGCCAAGGTTGACTACAGAGGCCACGGGATGGTTGAATGGAGGAGGAACCCCCAACATGGCTTACTTCTCTAGTTTTAAATTCATTCACCCAGGTCGACACCTGTCTCCCTTGGGCTGCATGTTTCCCATCTTGCACACGTTTCCCTTCCAGGAACTTAGGATAAAACATATATATTTTCACATCTTTGGAATAATACTTAATTATTATTCCCAAGGACTTAAGCCCTCAAGCTTAGCCCCTCTTCTAACCTTTCAACCCCCTCTCCCTTACCTAGGCTTTATGGAAGCTTAGTCCCCCATCACTCATTCATCGTGGTCGGTCCACACACAGAGATGTTTTGTTTTGTATTAATATTGTGCATAATTACATGTACAAAAATCATGCTCCTGGCCCTCAACACTTAGGCTCCCTGGCCTAAATAACACATAAGCCCACTAGCTTATATAAATTTGTCTCACCAACCTATAAAACAAAATTACAATTCATAATACAATTGGGGTACATCCTTGGGGTATTACAATCATGACAGGATTTGAAAATGTCATACATCTCATCCTCTGAGACACATCTTCTAATCACCAAATTAGGCTTGGTATGGTATGGACAATCATGCCACATATAATTTGCACTGAGCTGAATAATCCTATGTTTTTCTCAAGGGGACATATTTTGAAGTAATTTTCATGTTACAAGATAGCTAGCCACATATTCATACCAAGGAATGTAAGTATAAATAGAAAACGAACTTTCATCTGGAAAATTTTCATCCACTGGTGCATTATCACCTGTATGAATAATTCTAGATAGGAAATCAACAAAAAGGTTATCTTTTCCAAGTATGTCAATGATAGTAATATTGAATTCTTGAAATAGTAGCAACCATCTAGTAACTCTAGCATTTGTCACAGGTTTATTCAATAAAAAACTAATGGTTGAGTGGTCTGTTTGTACAAAAACCTTATACCCTATTATGTAGTGTCTAAATTTATTAATGACATGAACTACTGATAATAATTCATTTTCAGTGAGTATAATTTACTTCGGCAAGGAAGAGATTTTTGTTGAAAAAGTAGATAGCATAAGGAAGTTGGTTTTCCCTTTGTCCTAGAATGGCCACCAAAGAGGTATATGAGTCATTGGTGCATATATGAAAGGGGAGATACTAGTTTGGTCCTCTTAAGATAGGGGCACTGGAAAGCGTTTTCTTTAAAATTTCAAAGGAAATATGACATTTTCCATCCCAATGGAATAAAACCTATTTTGCTAACAATTTGAACAGTGGGACAATCAAGTTTGTGAAATTTTGAATGAATCTTCTATAATATCTAGCATGCCCTAAGAAAACTCTAACTTATTTTTGTGATCTAGGGATTATGATTTGAGAAATAATGTCAATTTTGGAAGGATATACTCTTATTCCAATACCGAAAATATGATGGCCCTAGAAAATCCCTTCAGTGAGCATCATTATAGATTTTTCATGGCTGAGGGAAAGATTAGTCTCTCTACACATGATCAATACTTTCTCCAAATTGTCTAGTGCCTATTGGAAATCATCCCCATATACTGTGAAGTCATCCATATAGCCTTCTACATAGTCATGGGTTAAATAAAAAAAAATAGCTAGGACAACCCTCTGAAAGGTGGAAGGGGAATTGCAAAAACCAAAGGGAAGAAACCTATAATCATAAGTACCCCATGGGAAAGTAAATGTGGTTTTCTTCTTATCTTTAGGGTAAATTTGGATTTGGTTATACCCATTAAACCCATCTAATAAATAAAAGTACCTCTTCCCAGACAAGGTGTCCAAGAACTGGTCTATGAAAGGAAAAGGAAAATAATGTCTATAGGTATCCTTGTTTAGATCTCAAAAGTCCACACAAATCCTCCCTTTTCCATTCTTATTAGGGACAATAAATAATGGGGATACCCACTTGCTATCTGAAATAGGGTAAATAAAATTGGCATGTAGGAGTTTTTGGAGCTCATATTTCACTATATATTTTAAGGTTAGATTCATTCTTCTTTGGGGCTGCCTAATAGGTCTGATTTGATCATTGGTGTAAATATGGTGTATATAAGTATCAGGGTGAATTCCTTTCATGTCAGAGTAATCCCATGAAGAAGTATCAGACTGTCCTTGAATCATTTGGATCAATTTTCATTGTTTATCTGATTCCAAGCTAGAATTGGTATATAGATATTTCCCAGTAATGATTTCCACAGTTTGGACAACTTACTCTTCTCCATTTATTGCTAATATAGTGAATAATGTAGAATTGGAGGGATGCCAAACCTCCTAAAATTTAGGGCTGAAAATATATGTAATTCTGGAAAAGATTGAGGATACTTAATGCATTTTGTATTGGATAAAAATAGGATTAAAATCCATTCTTCAGTTTGTTCTTGAACTCCCATTTCTTTCTCAAGTGTTAGCAATATTTGAGCATAGTTATCCTCCCCATAAGGATTCTCCAACCATAGAGGAACTTTAGTGGTTGGTTGGGCAGGAGGAAAGAGAATAAGTTTTTGACTATGGGTCCCATTAGAAATTGTTATCTCCCAAGACCGACAACTAATAAATGCATTAGTAGTGGCCAACCAAGGTCAACCAAGCACAACTGGATGTCCAGGTTTGGAGGATTTTGAATGAATTACCAAGAAGTCCACATGATACTCCGAGGAGGCTAAGGTAAATGTTACATCATCTAGGCTTCCTAGTGGGATAATGACTGATTTGTATGCAAATTCCAACAAGGTATGTGTTGGCCCTAAATGATTTAGTTGTTTCATTTGCATGGTGTCAAAATTCATAACATTCATTGCTTCTCCTAGATCAATAAGTGTATTCGACAAAGAAATACCATTAATTTCTATAGTCACCACTAGGTTTCCTAGATCATAATATCTAGATGGAATTTCGGATATAAATTTTGATAGTTTTCCAACCACCTATATAAAATGAGGTTCCTTCGTCTCCCTTCTAGAATTTTTAATGCAAATATGTCAAGGGTTTTGGAATTCATGAGTAATGTTAAAAAGGCCTCTACAGCCTCATTGTAATCATTCTTCGTTGTCATATTAACGTAGCAGCCACGTCTCTTCTCAGAGATAGCTACCACCATTCGAGAAAGTGTTTCATTTTTGCAGTTTTATAGCTTCATTCTATTTCATTTATTTAATAGCATATATTTATTAAGTTTATTGATCCAGGTGGATATTGGTGGCCACCTACCTATTCCAACTGGCTCCTCTTGACAATTTTTAGTTCAACACGTTCTTTTGTACTTCTTTGTAATTGTGGGTTCTACACTTTTGAGGATGTCAGAAGACATACACATCTTCCAGGTGGATACTGGTGGCATCACACTTAATCCAACTATCTTATTTTGTATGTTTTCACGTCAGCACATCTTGTTGTACTTCTAGGGCCGTTTTGGGTCCATAAACAATGTTTTTTTGTCTCTCCACATTCAAACTATAGACAAAGTCAAAGTTTTATGGAGTAATGTGTACTTATCAAAAATACCTTTCCAATGGGATATCACACACCTAAAACAGAGGTCGTATGCAAACGTTGCGACCCTAGGAAGTTGAGGTACCAAGTTACCCATAGGGGCCCACATAACGTTTGGCATTTCATCTCCTAGGGTTAGGTTTTGGAATTCGTGAGTAATGTTATAAAGGCCCGTGGATCCTCATTGTAATCATTCTTCTAAGATGGATTTGCATATCAGCCACATCTCTTCTTAGAGATAACTACCACCATTTGAGGAAGTGTTTCAGTTCTACAGTTTTACAATTTTAGCCTCTTTTATTTATAAAATAGAAGATATTGTTCACTAGATATCTGTGTTGTTCTTCATATCTATGTGTTTATTGTATTGAGTTTGTTAGTCAGTTCGTTTCTCTCCTAAATCTATATCAGTGGTATCAGAGTGTTCTGCTCTTCATTTATTTTTCTTCATTCATTTCTCTGACAAGATCTAGGTACAAGAAGTTGGGACTCAAACCAATCGATCCATTGTAAGATCGGTCGCGTCGAGCCTAGCAAAAACCCATGGGAGAAGAAAAGAAATATGATGGAGCAGGAGACCCTTTTAAAATATTTCTTGAGGAATCCCTTGCATGACAAAGGAACGAAATGATGGACAACTTTGCGTAGATCCTTTAGCGACTTCCCACAGGAGAAACATCTTCATCAAGAAGCCATGGAACCCCCTTCAAGGTACATGTAAATTTTTATATTCCATTATTTGAAGGACTGATAGATGCAGATATTGTAGATAAATGGTTGAATCTTCTCGAAGGGTATTTTTTGGTCCACAATTTTTCCGATAGGGAAAATATTACTTTTGTACTCCTCAAGGTCATCCCCCATGTTAAGTACTAGTGGGACACTTACTCTGAGAAAATGGCCATAGAGGAATATGAAATATTTGTGGTTTCCCCTATATGGAATTCCTTCTGAGATGTTATTAAAGAACAATACTACAATATTGGAAGCTATGAGGACCAGTACACTAGATGGAAAACCCTACGTCAATAAAGGGACCAGACAGTACCAGATTTCACCAATATTTTCCATATCCTACGCACCAAGTTGGGTATCAAAGACTTTGAGTGACATCTAGTGCTCAAATACCATGGTTTTTTGCATAGATACATTCAAACATAAATGGATTTTCTGGACATCATGTCATTGGGTATGACTTATAGATATGTTGTGAAGATCGAGCAAAAATTTAATTAAAAGAGGTGAGAGTTTGGATCTGCAAACTCCTCACAACTGAAGAAAGGAAAAGGTGGCCCCAACCCACACATCAAGGGACAGAGAAAATATGGCCACTCTCAGGACAACCAATCCAATCCACAACACAAGAAGGGAAATGAGAAGATGAAGGATAGAGGAAAATGGTATGAATACCATAAAAGTATTTGGCACAACACTGAAGAATGTCACTCCAAGAAGTCACTAGTGGCTGAGTTGAAGGCTTCCAAGTGAAAGGATGATTATGATTCTAAATCAAATCCAGAAGGAGGGAAGAAGATTATTTATGTTGAACCAAGTTCCACTGTCACTACCACCAAATTCCATCCAAGCGAACAAGAAGAACCAGAGGAAGGGGAATGCCTCTTTCACTCACAGATATGGGTAAAAGGGGCTTCACTTCATTTCATTATCGATAGTGGCAGTCAGAAGAACCTAATATCATCAGAGGTCATCAAGTAGTTGAACTTGTTGATGACACCACACCTGCAAACCTACACCATTGGTTGGCTCTACCAAGGAAGAGATCTTTGTGTCAGTCGGCGGTGTCATCTTCCCTATGGCATCAATCCTTTCAAAGATGAGGTATTGTGTGATATTTCTCCCCTTTAATTTTTTTATGTTCTTTTAGGAAAACTATATTTGTGGAAGCATCATGTTTTTTATGATTCTAGACCCCACAGTGTTATTATTACTTTGGGTAGGCAATTGTATAGGATACCAGAGGTAGCGCCACCTATCGTTATTTCTTTGATATTTGCTAAGAAATGAAATAAGGTCATTTCATAGACTGGGAAGTTCATTTTATTTTTTATCTGTGCTCACAGTAAGAAGAAGGTCACCACCACATCCATGGCCTCTACATAGAGATTCTCTTTAAAGAAAAATCAAGTGGACAAGATCATGGAAGAGTACAAAGACATATTCTCCTCACCCACCGAGGTACCGACACACTGCCAAGTCAAGAATCCAATTTATCTAACCCTCGATGCACCTCTTCCTAATGAACTAGTATATCATCACTCATTTATGGAAAATGATGAAATCAAGCATCAGATCCAAGAGCTTCTTCAAAAGGGGCACATCAAACCCAACTCCTCCCCTTGTGGAAGCCCGATTGTATTAGTGTAGAAGAAAGATGGGACCTGACGAATTTGCATTGATTACAGAGCATTAAACAAAATCACATTCAGAAACTGGTACCCAATTCCTAGGATTGATTACCTTCTTGACCAACTCAAGGGGGGAAAGTCCTTCAGCAAGATTGACCTAAAGTATGGCTACCACCAGGGTCCCATCAAACAAACTTATGTATGGAATACAACTTTCAAATCTAAAGAAGGTCTCTTAGAATGGTTGGTCATTCCCTTTGGCCTAAAAAATGCACCAACCACTTTAATGAGGTTGATGGATTATGTATTGAGACCCTTCACCAACTATTTTGTGGTGGTATATTTGGACGACATCCTCATATTCAACAAAACATGGGAGGAGCACATGTGGCATAATCAGCAGGTTTTGAGCACTCTGCAGAAACACAAGTTATATGCCAACTTGAAAAAATGTTCCTTTGGCATGAACAAGGTCCAATACCTGGGCTACATTGTTGATGAGCATGGGGTGCATGTTGATCCCGCTAAGATCCAATACATTCGTTACTGGATAGCCCTGACCACACTAACTGATCTTTGAAGTTTCCTGGGACTGGCCAACTTCTATCGATGGTTCATGTTGGGATTCTCCCATATTGCATGGGCCCTCATCCACATGACCAAGGGAGGTGGTAGGGAATCATTCGTGTGGGGGAAGAAACAACAATGATCATTTTATGATCTAAATCATCGCTAGTTCTCAACTCAAGTACTCTCCTTTCCCAATTTGTAACAACCATTTCAGATTGAGACTGATGCATTTGATTATGTTGTAGGCACAATTCTCACTAAGTATGGTCATTTTATGGCATACCATAGTGAGACACTCTTAGATATTGTCCAAAAATATCCCACCTATGACAAGAAAATGTATTCCATTGTACAAGCCTGTCGTTAATCGAAACATTACATTTTGGGAAAGGTTTCCATCATCCACATTGATCACAAGCCTTTGCATTTCATACAAACATAGGGGAATTTGTAGAACGAACTCCATCAAAAGTGATCCAAGTACCTGCAACAGTTCCATATCAACATCAAGTATAAGACAAGGAGCACAAATCATGGCTTTGATAGCCTTAGTCGACTTCTTATGGCTGCACTCACCACTGTGCTCCATTCCTGTGGACATGAGGCATCCGAGTGTCACCAACTTTATCAGCAAGATCCAGACTTTGCCACCACCTATCAGCTCTTGGGTATAGGCATGACTGTCACCAATTTTCATATTCAGGATGACATGTTATTTCATCTGGTACATCTATGTGTTCCTACAAGAGGAGCATGAAAAGTGGATTTGGGAAGCCCACTACATTCGTATGGAAGGACATTTTGTGTGGAGAAAACTATGGTCATTTTCTAGAAATATTTTTATTGGATAAAAATTTGACATGACGTCAACAAGTATATAAGATATTGCATTGCATGTGTCATTTCCAAGCCAATCATCAAGAAGCAAGGCTTATAAACTCATCTTCCTACCCCCAAGAAGCCTTGGGAATCCATATCGATGGATTACATGTCTCGCCTTCTATCCACCATGCAAGGCAATGATTGTGTATTTGTGATCCTTGATCGGTTTTTGAACATGGCCATCCTCATAGCCTGCAATAAAAACATCAAAGTGCCATATACTTCCAAGCTCTTCTTCGAACGAGTGTGGGTCCATTTTGGGATACCACATACCATCATCTCTGACCGGGACAACATGCTCCTCAACACATTTTGGTTGATTCTTCGGTCATTGTTGGACATCAAGCTCACTAAATCCACTGCTTTTCACCCCCAAATAGATGACCAAACAAAGGTAATCAACCAGATGATTGTGCACATATAAGCATTTACGTACATGGGATGAGAATCTCCTTTATTTTCAACATAGTTAAAGCATGGCTCTCCATACATCCACCGTCCATAGACCATTTCAGGTGGGACTGGTATTCCAACCCTTGGGTCCCATTGATGTTGCACTACCTTTGGAAACCACACAAGCATACTCTTACCATGTTTATTCTGAGACCAACAAAGCCACTAGATTCATTGAATGAATTCAGCACATCCTCCAACGGGTCCATGAGATTTTGAAAAACGTCAATGCTAAGTACAAGAAGTTCCATGATCAAGACAGGGTATTGCACCAATTTAATTTTGGAGACAAGGTTTGGTTACATTTGTAGAAGAAGCGTCTTACAGGGCTGCATCAGAAGCTCCGCCTATTGATACTAAGACGAGGGTGAATCAGTATCAAGTACAATTTAAAAATGTTTTCAACTTATACTTCAACTAGATTATATATTCAATTACATCCAATGAGAAATGAAAAACAATAGAAGATTTACACCAATACACCACAATACACCATGCAGAATATATGAGAAATAATTAATAGTTATTGTTCAAGGGAAGTAATGACTTCCAAGGGAAGCTACAACTTCCAAATATAATGGATGGATAAACCTCCAAAAGGAAGATACAATCCTCCAATATCAAGACAGGGTTTACCTCTCCATCCTTGCCCCTTCCTTCCACCCAAGAATATATGAGAGATAATAAAACTTTACATTAAATTATCACCATCAACCAACCATCACATAGAACCTGATAATACTTCCTGAGACTAATTTAAATTATGGAATTCTTCACTTCTTGGAATACTTTGATCTTGTAGATAATTGTTGTATCCTTTTCGTCACCTAAATGAGCAATGAAAGACACTTACAAGTCCAGTTGGGTTAGCCAGATAGGATAGAGATGAATGAAAGATTTAGAAACATCAAGCATAAGAAATAAACAAACAACTAAGCTAATAACAAAAAAAGAAACTAAACTAGAGTGCATAAGGGAAATAGAACAAAAACAGACAACATTCATGCCACCAATGGATAAGTTGTATTAGTGGGAAAACACCAAAGAGAAAGGGAGACTTATGGGTCTCCTCTTCCTCCAAGGGAGGGCTCTTGAACCCCCCATGATTGAACTCTTCTTATAAATAACAAACTAGAAGGAAATGGTGAAGAAATCCAAAGCTCATTCACTCAAGAGGTGATGTGAATGGATAAATGAGATGATGCCTGTATGCTCTAATGAGGAAAGAGGTTCCTCTAGGGGCATATAGGCAACATAACAATACAAATGAATTCTTGGAAATGTAGTGCACCTATGGCCTCTTTTTATAGATAAGTTTTGAGGCATTATTCAACCAATCCTTAGTGTGAACAAGGGGCTCTTTAGGGCGCCCTTAGATCTTTGACCAGTCCCCCACTCAGATTTAGCTCGAATTTGGGTGTCAAATCGACTTGGGAGATGAACCAGAAGTGGGTGGAAGGCTGACCAAAATCACAAATGTGTTGTTCTGAGGTATGCACATCTTTTTTCATCCACAGTCACGCATCGGGCACATGTGCACTTTTTTGGCATTTTTGACTGGCGCACATGCATGCGCTTTCTTTGTATCCTTAGCGCATGCTGATTTTATAACCATTTGTATAGTTTTGTTCCCTTTGGAAATGCATTTTTGAAGTTGTGGGTGAACTAATAGGTGTTTGGAGATGCTGGATTCCTGTAACCATTTGCGGACGAATTTCAATGATAACAGATGCCCCCTTATGTGTGAGGTTAGGAACATATGTATAGCTGAAATAAATTAATGTTTCTTCTACTAAGAGTGTCATTTGTAAGAAAGAGTGTTGAGATAAATTGCAAGAGTGACCCATTGGAGGGAGAGGGGAACCTATGGGACCTAAACCTTTTTCCAGGTGTGGAAAAATAAAACTATGTACAAACGAGG
>ML799512.1:146323-161182 GCA_009831015.1 Picea engelmannii | reverse complement strand
GACGCTCATTTTCTTTTCATTAAGGGGGTTTCTACCCCCAGTAATAATTAATTCTTTTTAGATTTTCCTTAGTATTAGATTAGGTTAGATTATATTTTATATACTAATAATCCCTGTCAAGAAATATCATTGCAGGATCAGAGCACAGGAGAGACCGATTTTTCAAAGAAAACAAGCTTTCACGATGCTGCAACACCACGGTGCAGCACTATTGGCTTGGTCACTATAATTGCAAGGGTCAATATACTTTGGTCACACACCAAAGTATATTTATATTACATTTACAATTGGGTTCGGTCGAGGGATATTACAATCCCCTACCCTTATTTATGCATTTTCCTAAGTGCATCATACACCCATATATATCATATTTTTCAAAAATATTCAAAAAGATGTGGGTATTCTGTCCGCATTGCATCTTCATGATCCCAAGTAGAATCCTCAGGGTTGTACTAGGTCCATTGAACCTTTACAATCCCTATGGCTCGGTTTCGGAGCTATTTGACCTTTTGGTCCAAAATGTGCACCGGATGCACTTGAAAAGTGCCTTCTTGCTCCACCTGAATCACATTCCAATCAATAAAATGATTAACATCAGGTATATATTTCTTTAGAAATGATACATGGAAGACATTATGAACAGACATAGATGCAGGCAATGCAATCATATAAGCAACTGGACCAATCCTCTCTAATATTTCAAATGGTCCACAAAATTTCGTTGCTAACTTGGCACAGCTTCCCAGCTTCAGGGAAATCTTGTTAGCTTTCACTTTCAGGAAAACATGATCACCCACTTTGAATTCTCTATGGATTCTTATTTTATCACCATAATATTTTTGTCTGTCTTGGGCAGCTTTCAAATTCTGCTTAATTTTTAACATTTGGTCCTCCATCTCCTTGAGCAACTCTGCCCCGACTACTATTCTATCAGCTGGGTTATCCCAAATTACTGGAGTATTGCACCTTCTGCCGTAAAGTTCTTCAAATGGGCTCATCTTCACTAATACCTGATACCCATTATTGTAAGCGAATTCTACGAAGTGTAGGTAGTCTTCCCACTTCGATGGTTTGTCCATCACATACATTCTCAACATATCTTCTATCACCCTGTTCATTCTTTCTGTCTGTCAATCAGACTTGGGATGATAATATGTACTAAAGTTCATATTCATTCTGAATCCTTTGAAAAATCTTTTCCAGAAATTCGAGGTGAATTTCGGGTCTCTGTTAGACACAATTGTTTTAGGAATTTCGTGCAATCGTGCCACTTCTTTCATGAAAATATTAGTGACATCTATTTCCTTGTGAGTAGTTTTTAGTGGAATAAAATGGGCATCTTTTGTAAGCTTATCCACCACCACCATAATTGAATCATGCATATTTCATGTTCTAGGCAATCCCGTAATAAAATCCATTTTCACCACTTCCCACTTCCATTCAGGAATGGGGAAAGGTTGCAGCAATTCTGCTGGGTGCCTATGTTCTGCTTTAACTTTCTGGCATTCCATATATCTTGTGATGTATTATGCTATCTCTCTCTTCATACCTGGCCAAATGTATTGGTTCTTGACTGCTGCTACATTTTTCTGATATCCAGGGTGCCCTACATAAGGAACATTATGCATCTCATGAAAAATTATAAGTTTCAAGTCCTGGACATTTGGTACAAAAATTTTGTTCTTGTGCATTACTTTTCCATCTACTCCCAACTTATAAATATCCATCTTCTAAAGTATCTTACCCTGTTGTAGCATTTCTACCAATTCTCTGTACTGCAGATCTATATTTGCAGCCTCCATAATTTTTCTTTTAACATTAGTATGATACATGTTGATGGTTGTAGCACGTAGTTCATGCACCCTCCTATTGAGTGCATCAACCACTTTATTTTCTTTCCCTTTGATATGGTTTATATCAAATTTATATTCGCTTATAAATTCTAACCATATTCTTTGCCTAGCATTTAGATTTGGCTGATCAAATAAATATTGCAGACCATTTTGGTATGTTCTTAGCTCAAACCTCTTTCCCATGAGGTAGTGTCTCCATTTCCTTAGGGCATGTACTATGGCTGCCAACTCCAAATCATGAGTGGCATAGTTTCTTTCATTCTCTTTCAACTTCCTTGATTCATAACATATCACGAATCCATTTTGACTAAGGACTCCACCAAGTCCTTCATTACATGCATCTATGCATACAATGAAATCTTCTTTTGGGTCTGCAATCCTTAGTATTGGAGCACTTGTCAATAATTGCTTCAAATGTTGGAAACTCCTTTCACAGTCCGACATACACTAAAACTTCATACCCTTTCTTTGCAAGGAAGTGATTGGGTGTGCTATCTTTAAGAATCCTCCAATGAACCTCTTGTAGTAACCTTCAAGGCCCATGAAATATCTGACCTCTATCATATTGTTTGGTGTTGACCATTCTCTAATGGCTTCTACCTTCTCAGGGTCCACTATTATCCCATCTTTTGAGATGATATGCCCCAAATAATGAATTTGTTTATGATAAAATGAGCACTTTATCAATTTGACATACAACTAATGTTCCCTTAATACTTGCAGCACCATCCTCAAATGATGTTCATGCTCTTTCTCTGACTTGGAATATATAAGAATTTCATCCAAAAAGACAACGAAAAACTTGTCCAAATACTCTTGGAAAGCACCATTCATTAAGCACATGAAAACAACTGGTGCATTTGACAACCCAAATGGTACCACTGTGAACTAATGACCATACCTTGTCCTGAAGGTGGTCTTGCTAATATATTCTTCTTTAATTCTTACCTGATGGTATCCTGATCTAAGATCTATCTTTGAAAATATCCTTGCATCTGTCAATTGATCAAAGAGTTCATCAATCCTTGGTAGAGGATACTTGTTCTTAACAAACACTTTATTCAATTGTTTGAATTCAATGCACAATCTTAACGTTCCATATTTATTTTTAACAAACAAGACTTGGGCACCCCAAGGTGATACACTTGGGCATACATACCCCTTTTTCAGAAGTTCTTCAAGCTGCATTTGCAACTCTTTCAATTCTGGTGTACTCATTCTGTAAGGAGTCTTTGATGTTGGCATTGCTCCATGCATCAAATCTATAGAGAAATCAATGTCTCTCCTTGGGGGTAGTCCTGGTACTTCCTTGAATACATCTTCAAACTCTTTCAGGACTACATAATCCTCCAAATTTGTCACCTTGTATTTAGGTGTCTCCTCCATATGAGCTACAAAAATTTGACATCCTCTTCAATAACATTTGTTCAGCTGCAATGCTGAAATTTCTCTAATGGTTACTGCCCTAGAAATTCCCTACACTCTCCTTTGTTTCCCTTCTTCATCCAAGCAAGTGAATGCTTTTTTATGACCATCCAATAGAGTATGATGTGGCTCCAACCAATCCATCTGAATTAAACAGTCATAGGAACCTAAAGGTAAGATGTTCAAATTTGCCTTGGTATTCAGTCCATTCATGTCTACGAGGTGAGACTTAACCATCTCATTAACTTTTCTTCTGGCTCCTATAGCCAGTTGAAGAAACCAATATTTCCCATGCTTTCTTATTGGAAATTACAAACTTTCCACCATATTAGGGTCTACATAACTATGACTAGCTCCTGAATCAATTAAAATAGCAAGGGTTTGGTTGTTGATCATACCTTCCACCTCAATCATGTGGGACTGATACTCTACTTGCTTGTTGTCTAGGGCTGCATAAATCCTTGGTATATTTCTGCCCATGTCCTCTATTGTCTCAGCTTGTTGTACATTGTGAACAACCCTACCATTTTCACCTCTGTGAGGACAATCTCTGAACCTATGGTCTCCTTTACAAATCCAACATTGCATAGGTGGTTGTCTTGGCCTTTGAATCCCTGTGTCAATCACTTTGGTTTCCTTATGCATTTGTTGCCATTGTGGATTATTTCTCAAGAATGGTGGCTTATCTCACTTCTTCCTTTGATCCATCTTGAATTTCTTATTGTCTTCCCAAGCCTTTTGGAAGGATGGCCTTGCTTTCAGCTGGTCATATAAGCATTTAGCTCTCCTTATGGTCTCTTCTAATGTCTTGGGATCATCATACTATATTTTGTCACTGATGAACGATGGAAATCCACTTAAATACTTTTGAATCTTGACTGTCTCATCCTTAATGAAAGGGACATACTTCAACAGTTCCAGAAACCTTCTCTCATATTCATCTATGGTCGTACTTCCAAGCTTGAGTTCAAAGAATGCTTTCATTTTCTTGTCATAGTATCTCTTAGTCAAGTACTTCTTCTCAAAATACTTCTTGAATTCCCTCCAAGTAACACTTTTCTCTACAATGTGTTGTACCTACACAAGTTGATCCCACCACATGGAGGCCTTTCCTTTGAGTTGATAGATAGAGATTCTACCTTCAACATGAGAAGAATAATTATGCAATTGAAAATACTTCCTCATGCCTAGAAACCATGTTTCAACATCTTCATCCTTCTTTTTCTCACCATCAAATGTATTAGGTTTGATTTTGTTCATTTCTCCTTGTAGCTCATCCACCCTAGATCTCTTATACCTTCTAACAGGGGATAGAATTGAGTTGTTTCCTGCTCTCTTATGGGAATGCCTTTGGGGATGATGGTGATGTCTACTAGAACCTTTTACTTTTCCTTTCTCCTCTAAAGATTTGTGACTCTCACATCTACTTGAGTCACTCTCCTTAACCAATTTATTCTCTATTTTGTTCAAACCTTCCAATAGCTTCATGTTGAAGTCATCCTGTTGCTCTTTGGATTTCATAAACCTTTCATTACCAGCTTTATGGATTTGGACATCCTTCTGCAAATTCTTAATGGTCTCATCCATATTCATATCTTCATTCTTTTATTCTCCATTTCCATTGGAGTTCGTTCCTTCTATGCCCAAATGGACATCCATCCCTCTTCTTTTCTTTGGATGACTGTAATTCCCCTATGCCTCTTCCATTCCTATGGACTCTACACTTGTCTGACCTGAAAAAGTTGTTGTTAATTCTCCAAAATGTGCAACCATCGAAACTAATCAGGCTAACAATTCAACAATTCATGAGAATATGCACCATTTTGATTCAACATACACATCAACATTATCACTCTCGGTTTCCTGGTGTTATCACCACAACAATTCTAGATAAGACCCAAGTCTCGAGAACACTGACGCGTAGTGCCTTTCGAGATACACTTGTGAAATAAGGTGGTTTTGTCGAAACCACTTTAGCCAAGATACGGTATCACATGTCTCAACATGTCAAATCCACCACTCATGGAGTGGGCGACGGCTATTCAGATCACCCTGCTTCATTTGTTCAGTACTTCATAGCCATGTGACGTAGGCTGAATGCCGCCATGTAATGAAATCAAAATCTAATCATTCGAAATGGATTGGACGAGCATGGAAACCCAACGCTATTGTACGTAATCTGTCTGTGCTTCATAAATGGAATTCTATAATTGCCACTCCCCAAGTATGAAGATATTTGTGTATCCATAACCGAAGTAATCTCCAAGTCGCTCAACTTCTTATTCTCTATAAAGACACATTTCAGTATCCCCAACCTGAGGAAAGGGTCCTTGCGCAAATTCTAGCAACTAAGTTCCACATAGAGTTGGTTATAGACTCGCGATTGGAAGTCAGGATGAATCCCACTATAAAGGATTTAGCATCAACAGGCTAGCCACTAAGAAGAAAATGAGTAAGTAACATACGAAGGAGGAATCTATGGCTGAAGCAGTCGAAAGTGTTGGAGAGAATTAACCGGTCTGGTTAGACTCTTATTTAAAGGTGAAGATTGCTAAGCTGAAGTATGTCTTCAACTAATATAAGCATGTCTCAACAAATTTTGAATAGCTGGTAGTGGAGGTAAAGAGTACAAGAGATGATAGGCATGTTCTTCAAATGACCCTTTTTACAACAGGCTAACTGTTTTCATCACCCTTTTGTAATTTTGTGATTAATATTATTATATAAATACATAAATGGATTTTAGACTATTTTTTACAATTTCTATCTGGTTATGTTATAACTCTTGTTTTCTTTTATAATAATTTTTTCTTGTAATCTTATATTTTATTTTCATCTATCTAAATCGGAGGAAATTAAAACTCGGAATTCGTTTTAATTAATGCTTCAATGTGATTATGTGTTTCTTTTTCTTTTATTATTATGCAATTTAAACTCAGACTCATCGCCTTCCAAGTGACTTCACACCCATTAAATTGACCTGTTCATTTATATTTATCATGCATATCAATATTACAAGGTAAAACGCTTCTCCACGCACCTAAATCTACTATGCATTTCTTCTTCGTCGTACCGACTACTTACGCACACTACTCTGGCGTTGTGCACCAATATCCATTGTGCACAGTTTCGATACTGCACACTGATATGCCACATGCATTTTCATCTTATGCATGCACCATGTCAAGTTTAATATATTCCTTAGCATTCAAATATCTATGCACACTATTAAATACACCGTCGTGAAACAACTTATACTCATACTTATGCACGTACTAACAAAACTTCTCTACATTAAGCAATAATTGTGCACCCCATGTGCACCTTACTATGTGTGTGCTTACCGCACAAGGCTAATTTCAGCGCGTGCATCTACACATAATAATCTTTCGCGCCGTGCCACAATTTATCATGCACACTGGCACGCCAATGTTTTCCCGCACGGTGCCAAATTTACCATGCGCGCTAGTACGCCAACCTTTTCCAAGGACACTCTGTGACTCCAATTCTGGTCACTTCAAAGTTACTTTTCTGTGAATATTCACTTCAATTTCACCCCTCTGGCCCATACAAGATCAGTGTTGAACTAAGGCTCTCATACCATACTGTAACGCTCCCCCTGACCAACCTGAGGTCAGGGTACACCACTCCAGAGAAACCACTCATGCTATGACACCACTTGGTAACATTCCCATCCATCAGACGGGGCCATTCTACTCTAGGGAACACTTTCGTTCCCATACTGCAGAACATACAGTAGCATACCCAGTAGTCAACTAATAAATGCCACATAAATTTACTCTTTAGACTGCATGCAACTAAAACATATACATACAACACACTCGTGGAAGATTTACATCTAAACATAAACAAACAATTACTTTCTGTAACATACGACTTTTATATTGAAATAACAGTAACTACCGATATGCATCATTTATAGTAAATTACCCATAAGCACACAAGCAATAATAATCACATATATGATAACATCGTAACATAGTCATGTAAATAACAAAACAACATATCAATATATCATACAATTGGTACTTATCTTAGAAATACTATCACCAACTACTTACAGACCATCCACGAACCTCCCAGCTATAGACTACATTGTTCATCACTCTCAACAGTGAGTCACCCCTGAGTTGGGATTGAACTCCACCCAGGGTAAAGGGATTCCTATCTAAGATATGGCTCATGGACAATGAGAAAGACTCCATATCAAGTGCTCACTCAACTAACATCCTACAACCTCTCATTCCCCACATGCCTATCCCACCCAAGGAAGTGTGCCCCTTCTCTTCTCAACAGTCCCTCGACTGTCCCGCTTCCCTTCTAGGGCTTCAACAACAGGTCTGACCAGAAGTCTCAGAGAATTGTAGTTGCAGCTTAGAACCCTCAGAAATCAATCCCCAACAATTCTCTCACTCGGAGAACTTTTCACGGGCCTGACAACCCGCTTCTTCAATTCCTCTCCAGGATAACCAAGTACACTAACCAAAAAGGGTGCAGAACAGGCTTCAGAAAGGTGAAATGGTTGTCTCAAGCATAACGAAATGTATGAGTGAAATGGTCATGGCATCATTGACTGGATAATTGAGTGTGTTTCAGAATCACTGTGAACTCTTCATGAAAAGTGATGGTCAGAATGATGGTCGTCCCCTTCGTTCATAAGGTATCCATGAGAAAATATCCCAATGAGATAAGTTCCCCCATGATATGAATGCATGTCCCCAACTTGACACTTGTCATATCAGAAGTTACTTTTGTCCACTTGTCCCCAACTTTAGAACTTAGAATAAAATAATTATCCATACTTTATGTTTTAGGAAATATTAATATAATATTCCCTTGACTTTTGGCCCTCCCTTTTCCCTAACTGGTGAAGTTCAGTCCCCCATCTCTTTTATCGTGGTCAGTCTGCACGTAGTGATGTATTTTATATTAATCATGAGTCATGTACAAAGTATGTGCATTGGTCCTTGACATCTAGGCATTCTGGCCGAGTACCAAAACATAAGCATTATGACTTATAATACTAGCTCACCAGCCCATAATGCATATCATAAACATAAAGGTTCGCTGACCTTAGTATTGCACGCACTTTAGTTACTGTGCACGGTATCTTGTGATGTGCATATTACATCATTTTACTACGCAGTTCATGCACACACTATGCCACATGATGTTCATTATCCAATGAGGTCAAAACAACTCACCAACTTAAGTATATTTATATTACATTTACAATTGGGTTCGGTCGAGGGATATTACAGAGGCCATGTCTTTGGCAAGGAGGGAGATAAGTGATCTGAGAAACCAATCAAGGGATTGTTGCTTGGTGGTTTCTTCTTTGCATAAGCTACATTGCCGATGCCATTCGTGAATGTGGCCAGAGATATGTGTGGATGAGGTTTTTTTAAACTCAAAGAGTAGTTCGAGACCATTGTCATGGAGGATTGGTATTTGAAAGAAGGTCAAAAAATTATTTGGTCAATGATTCAAAGGTGTCACATGGAACCCTAAATTTTCATCTACATACCGCTTGGTTGATGGGCTAGTGAGTGTGCATTGGAATAAACGTAACCGGATGGATTCGTCCATGAAGTTGTTTGAAGAAAACCATAGGTGGAAGGTCATAACATGGTTGGCAGGGTCTTCTCCTACCTTTCCTTCAAACTTGGGAATGTCTGAAGGTAATTTGGTAGGCTCTGCAGACCATGTGGGATCGTGCAATATAGGATCATTGGTGAGCTTACTCAGATCTGGTATGTTGAGGGAGGCCAAGTATGGAATTTGGAGTGGCAGTGGAGGATTCATTCTAGACATGGTGTGAGTGGTTTGTGTACCTAACCCGTGAGGTGGGTTAGGTGGGGTGATACTTCCTCCTTGGGAAGAAGTGTACCCCCCACTTCCTTGTAAAGGAAAGCTAGTTGAAGGTTGACCTTGGGAAGTGGACCCAATAAAATTAGAACCAAGAAAAGTTGATCCCATGAATGTAGCACTCACGGGGGTGTGAGAGAGTTGAGCTAATGAGTTGGCAAGACTAGGAACTCCTCCTTGAAAGGGAGGGATATTTTTCAAGTGTCTAGAATGACGAGGGTTCTGTGGGTCCCCTATGATGTCCAACTAGCAAAATGATTGTGTGCAACTGATGATGAGAGTAATAAATTAACAAGATACTTTGTATTACTTGGACCTTCACAATATATGTCACAATTGTTTTGTAATCACAAGAGCATCACACATAAATAAATTGACAAAGAAGCATATATGTGGATAGGTGGATTTTTTTTGTGTGGGAGAACAAAGAAAGTAAATGCTCGTGCCCTAAAAAGACGTAACATCCTTCCTCTCAAATAGCATTGGAATTTCCAATAACACTCAATAGTGGGGTATGAAGTCACTGGAAGAGGAATTAGTAAAGGATGAAATAATCAGTTATAATGAGGGGTAGAGGGTGCATATCCCGAAAGAGTTGGTGATATTTCCCAATAGCCACACAAAATCCAATCAAGGTGCAATTGCAACCCACAATTGTCACTTGGGTATATGTCCTAAAATTTGGTCACTAGGTACCTCGGTCAAAGTGCGACATTTAGATTTCAGCCTCGAAAATGGGTCACGGTTTGGATTCCATCCAAGAGGTGGGTGCCTCAAGGGGGGACACACAGAACAACTAGACCTTGGACTTCGACCCTTCATGGGTATCTCCCTAACTTATGGTGTTAGGAACACTTGAATTGGAGGATTTAAAGTTCCCTATTTGACAAATTCTAATGTTTGAAGATGTGAGAACCAAATAATGAGGAGTTATTTGGATGCCTATCCCTGAGATCCTACCTAGACTAAAAAAATTATTTTGGCACCTATTGTGGAGGAAAAATTAGTGAGATTTTAGAAAAAAAAATAGATGTGGTTGTTTTGAGAGATTGGGGGTGTGAACCAATCTCGTTCAAATTAAGTGGGAGTGGACAGTTTCATCAAGAAAAGGGTGGGGCATTTTGGAATCCCTTTGGAGAAAACTTACTTCAACCTCCACGGTTCTAGATGAAACTATGTAAGTGAGTAGTGACTTTGTGTTTAAACAAGTGAAAGTCTGCCAAATATTTAATAAGTTAGGTGTCACCTTACAACATGTGGAATTCGTGTGGTTCTTACAAGTATTGATTACCTATTTTACTATATGCCATTGGTACAACCTTGCGTAATTTTAAAGTCCCTAGAGAACTAGCATGTGGACATGTGGGTCATTACCAATCCTTTAAACTCCCTAATGTGATTTAATCTAAGAAATCTTTAAAACACTATCCTAGATTGTGGACATTTGATCATTTATGGGCTCGTTAGAATAACCTTTAAACTCCCATAGGGATGTAAACTAAGAAAGTAGCTTCAAACTATCCTATCTTTGAAGCATGTGGGCATGTATGGGCCCTTACAAATTTACAATGTTTTTTTAAAAGAAACTAAGAGGAGTCCAAAAGGGGGTTGTTGTCCTCTCCTAAATATTTTTTCTTTAAGGGAGATGAAATCTTTCTTCAATCATTTTTCTGATTCTGAAGATCGCTCTATGGTGCGAGAGAAGATCATACTCTATGGTTGAAGTTCAATTTCTAGTCCCAATGCAAGTGGTTATATATGTGATATAGAATTATTCCAACTTAACTTCAATCAAAGCAAGCCATCCATGTGGCAAAATGAAAGCAAAAAGAGGAAAAATATGGATTTTAACCCCCTAAGTGCCTATGTTTTGACTAACTCTTCATGTGGAGAGGGAATATAAGTGTGTTGCATAGTACAATTTACATAGAATCAAACTTAATAAGGCTATGGACCTTCAACAGATCACAAAACCCCTTACAATGTATGATTTTCTAGGCAAATGTGCGGGTCACAGAGTAGACAGAGGCTCATTTGGCACCAATATGCAAATAAAAAATGACCTTTTGATGTAGGTACGAAAAATGCACTGAGAAACACAGTGAGTTTCGTGCACATGCTTGAAAGATGTGCATGTGGGTTATAAAACCCATGCACTTTTTGTTACACGGCCGGGAAGAAAATTTTGGATGAAATCCTCTCAGCTCAGCTCCGAATTTAGCTTTCTGCAGGAAGGCATGGGGAAGTTATGGTTCCTGCAAGTTAAATAAACCAAAAATAAGTGCTCAAACAACCCAAATGGGGAGGAAATTGATACCTATCCCCAGTGGAGTCGCCAATCTGTTGTATCCTTTTTGTCACCTAAATGAGAAAAATAAGGACACTTACAAGTCTAGTTGGATTATCTAGATAGGATAGAGATGAATGCAAGAGTTAGAAACATCAATCATAAGAAATAAACAAACTAAGCTAATAAAAATAAAAGAAACTAAACTAGAGTACATAAGGGAAATAGAAACAAAATAGACAACATTCATGCCACCAATGGATAAGTTGTATTAGTGGGAAAACACCAAAGAGAAAGAGAGACTTATGGGTCCCCTCTTCCTCCAAGGGAGGGCTCTTGAACCCCTAATGATTGATCTCTTCTTACAAATAACAAACTAGAAGGAAATGGTGAAGAAATCCAAAGCTCATTCACTCAAGAGGTGATGTGAATGGCTAAATGAGATGATGCTTGTATGATCTAATGAGGAAAAAGGTTCCTCCAAGAGAATATAGGTATAATAACAATACAAATGAATTCTTAGAAATGTAGTGCACCCATGCCCTCTTTTTATAGAAAAGTTTTGAGGCATTATTCAACCAGTCCTTAGTGTGAACAAGGGGCTCTTTAGGGTACCCTTAGGTCTTTGACCAGCCACCCACTTGGATTCAACTCGGATTTGGGTGTCAAATCAACTTGGGACATGAACCAGAAGTGGGTGGAAGGCCGACCAAAATCATAAATGCATCGTTTTGAGGTATGCGCGGCGTTTTACGTCCACAGTCGTGCATCGGGTGCATGTGTTCTTTGTTGAAATTACTAAGACAACTGAGAGGGGGGGATGAATCAATTGTTATTTTTCTTAAACAATTTTAAGTCTATTAAAACATTCTTAATCTTTCTTCAAGTGATCATCAATATTATACAACATATGGATAACCTAAATAATGAGCATCAGTCACACATAAGATATACATAGAGACATATTTTCATGAGGAAACCCATAAAGGGAGAAAACCTCTTCTTCTTCAAAATGATAGGCAATCTTTTAAGTTCTGTACATCATCTATAATTGAGCACCAACTCAATGTGAGGCTACTACCTTTGTTTTACAAGATCCAACATGTTTGAGAGCACCAACTCTCTAGTTTCTCTAGCACCCACTAGAAGGAAGAAACAACTCCCTAAGTGTTCCAGCACCAACTGGATGGAAACACCAACTTCTAGTCACACAGGCACCAACCTATATAACAAAGAACAACTGTTCTCCCTTGCACCATCGTGCCACCCTGGTTTTTCTGGCTACAACCAGATGGAAGCTATAACTCCATATGTTCAAGAACCCACTTGAACCTCTGAGGACAACAGTCCTCCCTACCACCCTTATTACAAATAAATGATTGAATAACCAACAACACAGATAAATCAATTCTTACCACTTCTTCACTATTCTACAATTATTCTCTACTACACTATTCTTCTTCTTTGTTCATACTTGGATTGACTTGCTGTCTCTTTATATATTTTCTTTCTCTATCCTTCTGATGATCTTTGATATGTGCACATTCTTCTCTCTTCACTTTTTCTCCTATATTCATCTTCTGCTCCTTATCTATGAGCTTTCTTCACACTGCGCATACTGTAATTTTACCTTTCTACAGTTCAACTCATTTTTCATTCAGAACAACCAACCACACATAGTCACTACATGTTTTTTTTATACATTACAACCCCTTCAGTTACCCCTCAAAACCCTAGAACAACAATGCTTCAACAACTGAAACGCAAATCGTCCAAGAACCATAATTCGGTTCTGCTAACTGAATCATAACTGAATAATTAACTATGAAGTGAAACAATAGCCCTCCGATCATATTCAAATTCACTTGCACCATTGGATTATAAATGATGGGTCTCACGCTTACTCCATATGCCCACTAGATGTGACCACGGGCCTAATCAAAATGTCGTTCACATTTCGGCAATTCTTGTGATGAAGTGTTTCGACACTCCAACTCCCGGTATCTGAAACCTACACCAAAAGGTGTTTTTCACATTTTGGCATTTCGAAATTCCTATGGTGAAATGTTTTGACACTTCCAACTCCCGGTATCCAGAACTCCGAAATGGAGTCAGATCAATGGTCTGGTATTTCAACGTTTCGCATTTCGACGTTTCATCATTTTGGCATTCCTATGATGAATTGTTTCGACACTCCAACTCCGAGTATTCGAAACTCCGAAATAGAGTCAGATCAATGGTCCGGTATTTCTTCATTTCACATTTCATTGTTTCGGCATTCCTGTGGTGAAGTGTTTTGACACTCCAACTCCCAGTATCTAGAACTCCAAAATGAAGTCAAATCAACGGTCCGGTATTTCGGAATTTCGCATTTCACAACTTTGGGACTCCTGTGATGAAGAGTCTCGACTCTTGACTCCTCCAACTCCCGGTATCCAAAAATCTGAAATGAAGTTAGATCATTCACAAATTCATGAGCCTTCATTGTGCCTGTTTTGGGATTTCTGCATTTCGCATTCTGCAACTTCGAGACTCCTATGATGAAGAGTCTCGACTCTTGACTCCTCCAACTCATGGTATCCAAAACTCTGAAATAGAGTTTAGCTTCTGATACCCAAAATGGAGTTTATCTTTTGATCTTGCTATACGATCATTGTTGTGCTGTTGGTCATGATCTTTTCCATCAATGAAAAACACGCACAGTCTACCTCTATCTGAAAACATGCCAACAATCAATGACAAACACGCATACTCTTCCTCTGTCTGAAAACATGCCAACATGCTTTTCCGACATTTTTGACTGGTGTACATGCACATGCTTCCTTTGTATCCTTAGCGCATGATGATTTTATAACTAGTTGTATAGTTTTGTGCCCTTGGGACGTGCATGTTTGAAGCTATGGGTGAACTAATAGGTGTTTGGAGATGTGGGATTCCTATAACCATTTGCGGAAGAAATTTCAGTGATAAGTCCCATTGATGTTTCACTACCTCTGGAAACCACACAAGCAGACTCTTCCCATGTTTAGTCTCAGATGGACAAAGCCACTAGATTCATTGAATGGATTCATCACATCTGCAAAAGGGTCCATGAGATTTTGCAGAAAGTTAATGCTAAGTACAAGAAGCGCCATGATCAAGACATGGTACCACACTAGTTTCATTTTGGATACAAGGTCTGGTTACATTTGTAGAAGGAGTGTCTTATAGGGCCCCTGCAAGATACCAGATATATAAAATATGCAGAACAGAAAGGAAATGCTAGAAATGACAGAATAATAGTAAAATATCCAGCATAATCTTCACAATACACAGAAATGATATACAAAATAGCAACATAAATAGCACTTGAATCAGATAGAAATGTTCATAGGCCTCTTCGAGGGGGCAACCTCCAATCGAGCA
>ML799512.1:74317-102895 GCA_009831015.1 Picea engelmannii | reverse complement strand
TTCTAGAAGCGGAAGCTTCTATTAGGTCTTCTTACATCCGCCTTATTCTATTTTATTGAAAGGTCTTATTAATATTGACCTTTATTACATCCGAATACATTGATCTACCTATGTGCGGGTTAGGACCTTAACAATGTCCTCCACAAGGAAAGTGGCTCACCTGGGGTCAAATTCAATAGAATTTTCCTCACCTAATGGGGGAAATCAATGCGGTGGAGGTGATTTATTCCTAAGGGGGGAGGATTGATATAGGTGGATGTTGGTGGCCACCCACCTATTCCAACTAGCTCCTCTTGACAATTTTTAGCTCAACACATTCTTTTGTACTTCTTTGTAATTGCGGGGTCTACACTTTTGGGGTTTTCTGAATCCCTACACATCTTCCAAGTGGATACTAGTGGCCTCCTACTTAATCCAACTGGATTATTTTGTATGTTTTCATGTCATCACATATTCATGTACTTCCAAGGTCAATTTGGGGCCCTAAAAAATTATTTTTTCGCTCGCCATAGTCAAACTATAAACAGAGTTATATTTTTACAATGTAATGTGTAGTTCTCAAAAATACCTTTCCAATGGGCTATCACACACCTAAAACGAAGGTCGTATGAAAATTTTTTGACCCCGGGAAGTTGAGGTACCAACTTACCCATAGGGGCCCACATAACGTTTGGTGTTTCATCTCCTAGGGTTAGTTTTTTGGATGTCTAGGGTTTTGGAATTCATGAGTAATGTTAAAAAGGCATTTGGAGTATCATTGTAATCATTATGCTCAGACAGATGCATGTAGTAGCCACATCTCTTCTTAGAGATAATTACCACCATTTGAGCAAGTGTTTCAGTTCTGTAGTTTTATAGTTCCAACCTATTTAATTTATTAAATAGAAGATATTGTTCACTGGATATCTGTGTTGTTATTCATATCTATGTGTTTATTGTATTCAGTCTATTAGTTAGTTCGTTCCTCTCCTAAATCTGTATGAAAAGATCCCTTATTATTTTGGCATAGATAGGAATATCTTTGATGGCTTGAAGTAGGGTAATCTCTACACATACATTCCTTAGTTCAACCTCTAAATCATGTCCTAGAGGTACCTCAGGTTTCTTCACAAGTAACCTTTTTGGATAAGGTGGGAAATTAGTTTCTTGAGGCATTTCTGATGGTTGAGGAGTGTGAGGAGGAATTTCCTCTTGTACAGGGATGTCTTCTTATTCATTTGGTTGGTTATATATTTTTTCTTCTTCTTGAATAACCACCGTAGAATTTGGTTTATTCAAGAACTTCCTAGATCTTAATTGAATTTCATTTAAAGAAGAAGGAGTTATCACATAAGTTGGGAAAGTGTGTACTTCAAGATTCTGTAGAGGTTGTGTAGGTTTATTGTTTAGATTATGGATGGGTTGTGTAGGAATATGGGTAGGTCGAGGGAGGTTTGGATTGGGTGCATATTGCATTTGTTGTTGTTGATTTGGGTTCAAAGGAAATGTAATTTTTTGTTGCATTTGGGAAGGTGGAGGTAGAGCAGGTGGATTAAACCAAGGTAACAAATGAGAGATATTGGAAGGATATTATTGGTAAGTAGTAAACTTGGTGGTTGAAAAGGAACATTCCCATATGCGGGCCCCCTCCATCCTTGGTTCCAAGGTTGGAATTGTGGTTGTTTGTGTCCATTGAGAGAAAGGAATTGGAGGAATCCATTGTTGTTGTGATTATTGTGTGGTAGGATCGAAAAACATATTAGGATTTTTTTGTCTCCATGCTCTCTTAGGGGGATATGATGTTTCTGAGGGTTCTCCTCCTCCCTTAAAAATGAATTTTAGTCTAGGTAAGGAAAGGAAATTTTTGGTAGGGTGATATTCTATACAGATCCCACAAATTTCAATGACATTAATAGGACATTCTCTTTCAGGATGCCTCTTCCTACAATGAGGACAAAAAATTGATAAAGTAACTTTTTCTTCATCTTGTTTCTTTTTTATCTTCATGGTGTCTAACTGGGTGTTGATTGTTTTTAGGATGTTTGTTTTGAATTTTTCTATTAGATTCCCTAATTTGTTCCTTGTAACACCTCCTAGACTAGGTTTGGTAGTTCTACTTATAGGATCCCTTACACTTTTCCCTATTTTGGCTTGGCTTTGAAAGTACCTCTTACAATACTATGCAATGTCTACAAATAGATTTTGATATACAACTCCAGAACTCATGAGTTTTAGTACCTCAATACAATCATCCCTTATACCCTTCAGGAAGATGTTCCTAATTGTGGTTGTGTATAAGGAGAATTGTTTTGTATTTTGATAATTGTATAAGAACCTTTCTAGGTAATCTACCAGATTATCCTCTTCAGACTGTTGCATTTTAAATATATCATTCATATCATATCTACATCTGCAATAATCCTAATATTTATGGAGGAAAGTTTCTTTCATCCCATACCAAGATAAGATAGTGTAATCTCCTAGGATAATAAACCACCTTAATGCTGAGTCTTTAAGTGTGGATGGAAAGAGTTTTAATTTTTGTGCACTATCAGTATAAATATAACTCCTACATAGTATATCAAATTCAAAGAAAAATGAATTAGGATCTTCTGTTGACATACCATGGAAGTGAGGTAGTGATGACAATGGGATATTATTCATAGAAACTGTAACAACCCTGGTTAAATGGTGTATACGGTATTAAGTATAATGAATTAGATAATTTGACTATCCTAATATGTTTTAGTTAAACAATAATTATTTCTTAATAATATTAATTAATTATTAATTAATTGTTCATATTTGTTGATGATTAATTAATTAATCAATTGACTCATTAAAGGTTGTGTAATGAATTAAAGGGGGATTAATAATTTTAATTTATTTAATTAAATACCTTACGTATGCAGGGGGGAAATGAAGCATTAAATTAAGGATAAGATAATAAAGAAGGGGGATAAGGTAATAAAGGAGGAGATAAGGAAATCAATGAGGGGGAGGAGAGTCAGTGAAGGGGGGGATATGACGGAAGAGTCCTACGGGAAATGGGGAGGATTATTTTGTGGGAAGGAAGCATTTGGAGGAGCACTGTATTTCTGTGGTAGATAGTTCTGTGGCATATTGTTTGGTTGGAGGATTTTTTGGGAGTTTTTGTGAATCATCGCAGTGGGCACCAGGTTGCTGGGGGTTTTGGGCATGGGGGCTAGGATTCCTTACGGTTTCCTGGAGCTAGGGAGTCAGACAGGCTGCTCCTAGCTGGCTGGGTGGTTAGTCAGTTTGGGCAGGTTTTGGTCAAGCAACAGGCTGGGCAAAGTAGCATGAAAAGGATAACCAACTCAGTAGGAATTAGCATCCGAGCAGAGGTATTTTTATTCTGTTAAGTAATTCTTATTATGTTATGAAATTGCGGTTCATTAAATTAATTTAACATGCTTATATGCTGAATGAAAAAAATTACTTAGTATTTCTACGTAGAAGTAATCTTATCTATTTCAATTTATGGATTTTATCAGATTTAAATTATTTTGGTCCCTACACATGGTATCAGAGCGCCCTGGTTCACAATCTGGAGCCTTAAGGGCCTACCTACCCACCCATAAATTTTTAAAAAACCCATCCAGAAATTTAAACAACCCTGAAACCCTTTAATTAGGTATAAATCTGAGCTCCAAGCTCCAACTCCTCATAACCTGCAAGCCAAGCACACAATTGTTTTTTAGTATATATGCAGATCTATATATATCTTTATACATAATGCTTCCCCAAATAATTATGCTCTGCCCTTGAACTTCTAAACATAGGTATAGATGACTGTATATAAATAGACATATATAAAAGATATTTATTTAAACGATAAAAAAAAATATACATATAAATATATATATATAAAAAGACTACCTAGAAACCCTGAAGAAGAGAGAGATTGTTCCAGGAAAGGATAATCTTGTTGGAGCTTAATCAAGATAAATTATCTCCTTCTTAACTGATTTGGACATGTTTTGCAGCCTGAACTGCTTAATTAGTCCTCAGAGCCCTTGAACTACTCTTACCATTCTAGACCCTACCCACTTTTGTTTGAACACATCTTCATAAGAAAATTATGCAGTAGCGTTTTAAAGTCCACTACTTTGTGATACTGGCATTCCAAATCAAAAAGCATCCACCAAAAGAAATAGAGAAAGAAAACCATTTAGAAACAAAAGCTGGAAAGTCCAAACTTAAAATGACTAAAATTCTATTTCTGAACTAAACCATTAGATTTCTTTAAAAATCAAAGTCATTAACTGTAGGTGGATAGCTTACCAAGAAAAGGGTCACCCGAAATTTATTCTTTAAGTTTAAGCTCCTGAAGAAGAAATTTAGTAATTTAGTTTCAATGCATTTAGTAATTTAGTTTCAGTCACCTAGTCCTTAAAGAAAGGAATAGTGTAAAAAAAAAAAAGAATAGAGTAGAAAGGAATAAAATAAATTAGTAAAAAAAAAAAAAAAGGAATGGAGTAAAATATATATATATATATATATAGAAATTGAAATAAATAAATTATAAAATTATTGGGCAAAGAACAGGCCTTGAGAAGGCAAGGAAACATAATGAATGCCTGTGTGCTGCATTTGGCTGTAAATGTCCATAGCTCCCATGCCAGACTTTGCTTGGTCAATACGTCCTACCCCCGCAAAAGTGACCAAGTGCCAAGCAACGGGGAGAAGGAACCCAGGAGGGGCATTGTATTAGCACTATGATAAACAGATAAAAATGCCCATTAGTTGTACAACTGCCTCCATTCTCCACAGATAAAAACGCCCATTAGCTGCAAAACTTTTCTACCATTTGAAGCATCTGTGGCATGGATAGAAAATAAACAATGTTGGCCTTCTTTGTGTTAGCAAATGCAAACCACTACACAAGATAAATTTAACTTGTACAACAAAGATTGTAAGAAAATTCCCATACCACTGCCAATATCCATCATGAGGGGTAGTCTTATGTCTTTGAAAACGTCTTCCCAATTTGGTGGTTCCACAGGAGCCATTAAAGATGCCTTCAGTGGATTAACATGCTTTCGGGTTCGCACACCTCCAAACTTACCTCTCCCATATTTTTCTTGAGGTTGAGCTCTTCATACTCCATGTCCACCAGCTATGGGCTCCTTTGTTTGCTACCCTTTGGTGTACTATGGTTGCCTTTCACTGTGTGGGATGCCGCCGTGTTAGGGCATAAGGCCCAAAGAGATAGCCACATGGAATAGCAATAGAGGTGAGAGGATCTTTGGCCAGTAGCAAATCACCCAACACATAAGTATTTTCTCAAAGGTGGTGTCTGAGTGGATGGAACCATGTTGAAATGGAAATGCATCGGGTCCCTATGAATGCCATTTACTTGAGCAATCACTTAAGCCTCATAATCGTACCCCATATGAGAACTTATGGTTCCTCACCCTCATACCTCTTACTGAGAAAAACTGACACTAAAGATGAGATTTGGAGCTATAGACGCCTTCTTCTCACACTAGATTATGCCACTAGTTTGTCTCGGTGGGTTAGTGCGTCTCACTCAGAATTCGTGTCTATGGGATGACTCAAGGCTCATGGATAAAGGTTCAAGGCTAAGAGACTTGAACCATCATCTCTCCCCCACTATTCCTCCCTTAACTGAAATTCGAGTCTATATACGTTCAAACTGGCCTCCCAAGATCTTTAGCGAGCCTCGGTGCAAGTGAGAAATGTTATCTCCCAGGTATGTTTAATAGTGTTGTAGGATTTCATATGTTTTTCGATGGTGTTGCGTGGTCACTGCAAAGAAAATGGGGCATGAGAAATTCTGAGGGGGAAATATCTTGGTGGCTAGTTTGGATACTCGATTCCTTCATAAAGGAGATAAAAAACAACCTGATATATGAAGGATCCCATGGGTCACTGTGCACTATGCATCAGATAAATTATTGGGCACGCAGGCCCCATCTTCAACTCCTACAGCTATCAACGCTAATGACCAAGCCACGAGCCAAGAGGGGGAGATTCCATGAGGGTTTAAGTACACAACGCATCACAACCACAAGTGTCACACAGCCTAACAACCAAGCACCTGCATCAACAACAACGCGAGATCAAACAGCCAACATACAAGACAAACGCCCAAGCGCCACTACCTTACACAAATCCCATCGACCAAGCGTGCACTGCAAAAAAAAGGGGGGGTTATTAATAAACAAAAACAAAAAAAAAAACCTTGGAAATACAAGTCTGCAAGCTCAATGAAAAACAACACACATAATACAAGCCAGCGACCAATGCCAGAAACCAAACACCTGACAAACGGGGAGGAGAAGCCATGAGAGAAAGCCATGGTAGCCGACCGGGTAACCAGAGACCTCACAAGAAGAGACAAAGAGGAAAAGAGGAATTAGTGTTAAGGTGTGTAGGTTTAGGTTTAGGTCAGGAGAGCGTTGAAGGAACGAGGGTGGGGCATGTGGGATTCATGCGTGCCCGCCCTTTGTTATAAAAAAAATTGTTGTTTTTAAATTATTATTTTTTATTTTTATTTTTTGTTATTGATCATTGTAAATTAATTATAAATATTATTTGTTAATTTGTTTATATATTTTTTAATTTTTTTATTATTATTTTTTTAATGATAAATAAAAAAACAAATATATATATATATATATATTAATAAATAAGGTTATAAAAAAAAATTGAAATGTTTTGGAGTCTATGGGTTTTGAACCCATGACCACCCACCAAGCCCAAGCCTTAAGAAATGACCAAACACCAACGTGCCACACATATCACTTTTACAAAATAAATTCACATATAAATAGTTTAATTATCAATAGTAGGAAAGTACTCTCCTGAAGAATAATCTCCGATTATCTAAGTGCGAAGCTCACGAGACCATACACAAAACTCATCGAGCCAATCACCAAGCCCTTCCATTCCATTCCACCATTCAAAGCCAAGCACTAAGCTCCAATGCCTGAAAGCCACTCTACAATCCTCAAGACTCGCACCTGCATCCACCAAGACACACAATTCAACACATATGTACAACGTGCCAAGGCGAGCCCACAAGTCAAGCATCGAAGGATAATTAGTTGTAAGCGAAAATTTTAAAGGACTTAGACTAGGACAAGCGAGAAGGAGGCAACATACACACTAGGAAAGTAAGCTAGAGGAATTGGCAAGTATGGCGCGATGCTAGCATAGCTACCAGGCAAGGGGGTCAATATTTTTCTTAGGCAAAGAAATCAATCTTAGACGCTTAATCCTAACCCAGCCAATCCCCCAAAGAGAGTAACGTCTGTTTACAGACAAGTAAAAGAAACTTATGCCTAACCCTGTTTTCTAGTTTAAGTAGCACCAATTCGAAATGTCCCTAAACTCACCCTGACAACTTTGGTTGATGTGGGTTAAATCATACAGGATGGTTAGGACTCGAGGGAATTGAGGTAGGGGAGCATCGTCGCAGGCACCGCCAACATCTCCATCACCGATGCCACCATTTCCCGAACTAGCTCTCATACTGCACTCGTTGGAGACCATAAATGAGACTTTAAAGGGGCGACAACCAGCAGGGACCAAAGTGGAACCCCCACCATCTGGAATGGATAATCCAGAAGCATCAAGGGATTCAAGGGGAGGACCTCCACCTGAAGACATCACTCGAGAACTGCAAAAGATCAAACTTTCAGAGTTTGTCGGGGGTCGTGCCAGTGAACGCACAAAATCATGGTTGGAAGTCATGACAAGGTGTTTTTCCTTAAGGGACTATGCATCCAACTCAAAGGTGAAGATAACGATTTTTCAGTTAAGAGACAATGCCTTGAACTAGTGGGGAAACCTGGAAAGACAACTGCATCTTACCCCAGACACAGTATCTTGGGAACTTTTCGAGGAGAGGTTCTGAAGGAAATATCTGCTAGCTTACTATGAGGAACAACAGGTAGGGGCATTTCATGCCTTAGTACAGGGATACATAACTGTAGAAGAATATGAGATCAGATTTATGGAATTGGTCAAATATGTTTCGTATATTGATAATGACCAACGACAGGCAGAGCACTTCGTCTATGGATTGAACCCTAAGATAAGAGCTATGGTGCGGATGTGGAAACTGTATTCGGTAGTGGAAGCTATGGAAAATGCACATTATGTGGAGGAACACATGAACTTAACCAGGGGTACAAGACCGACCTTTCCGCATCATCCTGGATTCATGGGGAAGACCCCTAGGACATTTCCCAAGGGAGAGGGCTCAAGGCCACCTCCATATGGTAACAGAGTCGCACCAAGGACAATAACCACAGGGATTTCAATGGTAGCGAGTGTAGCATCTCGTTCATCACCAACGATGCAGACAGGTCCATGACCATCTCAAGGAACAACTAGTAGGGGCAGGGGTTCCAGGGGAAGGAACTCATTTAAGAGACAGTCACATAACAGTGCACACGTTAAATCTCGTGTTACCTGTTGGGGACCCCATTACCAGCGTGACTACCCAAAGTTACAATCAGTGTTCGTGCATAGAGAAGGAAAGACCCTGATGGGAAGAGCAAGTAGTAGCCACCAGATTTAGGCAACGGTTAATAATTGTCAGGCCGAACATCAATCCACGGTGGTGGAGTCATTAGGTACGCTAAATCATATCAACGTTAAGATTTTGTTTGATTTTGGTGCTACAGATAGTTTCATTTCACCATCTGCATTAGAAAAGAGTGGGTTGGCAGCCTACGAGCACGATGACTTTAAACAAGTCGAGATGGTTTCAGGGGAAAAACAAGTGGTAGGACCTAGTGTTGATAATTGTATAGTAAACCTGGGAGTGTGTACTACCAGGTTGAAGGTATACGTCACTGGTCTCGGGGTGTACGACCTAATCATTGGAATGGATTGGTTAGAAGCTCATTGAGCTTTGGTAGATTGTTTCATAAAAAGGGTGTTCTGTGTAGACGACGAAGGAAGGCCAATGGAGATCCAGGGTGTATGGAGAAAAGTGTCATTACTCTTTATCTTAACTATGAAGGTTAAGCGATGCTTGAGGCAAGGGTGTCAAATTTATGTAGTAGAAGCAGTGAATGAAAGGAAGGGACCCTCATTGGATCAGTACCCGGTATTGTCAGAATTTAAGGATGTTTTTTCGAATGAGTTACCAGGGTTACCTCCTGAGAGGGAGCTTGATTTTACTATTGATCTAAAACCTGGTGCAGCACCAATTTCCAAGACTCTGTATCGGATGACAGTGTCGAAACTTTGTGAGTTGCAAATGCAGTTGAAAGAATTACTGGACTTAGGACTAATAATACCCAGTTTCTCACCTTGGGGTGCACCAGTAATTTTTGTAAAGAAGAAGGATGGATCCTTATGACTATGTATATATTATAGGGACTTGAATCGTGCTATAGTGAAAAATAGGTACCCAATTCCACGAATAGATGACCTCTTCGATCAGATGAAAGGACCAACGGTATTCTCAAAGACTGATTTGCGATCAGGGTATCATCAGTTAAGGATTAAGGAAGGCAATATCCCAAAAACTTCCTTTCGAACTCAGTTTGGACATTACAAGTTTGTCATAGTACCTTTTGGATTGACCAATGTGCCATCCGTATTCATGAGCCTCAGGAACGGTGTATTCCGGAAGTACTCAGACCGTTTTGTACAAGTCTTTCTAGATGACATCCTCATCTATTTCAAGAATGAAAGAGAACATGAGGAACACTTACAAGTGATATTGTCCTACCTTAGGAGAACAAATTGTATGGGAAGTTGTCAAAGTGTTCCTTCTTCTAGAAAGAAATTCATTATTTAGGTCATATCATTTCCGGCGAAGGAATCTCTGTGGACCCAGAAAAGGTAAATGCCATTATGGAGTGGCCAATGCCGAAAAATGCCCATGAGGTGAGAAGCTTCATGGGGCTAGCAAGTTATTATTAGAGATTTGTGGAGGGGTTCTCCAAAATAGCAAAACCCATCACCACTTTGAAGCACAAGGGGGTTAGGTATGAATGGATACAAGAATGTGATAGTGCATTCATTAAGCTTAAGAGGTTACTAACTAGTGCACCAATTCTACGAGTGCCGGATATGGAAAAGGACTTCACAGTTTGCACGGATGCCTCGAAGCAAGGGTTGGGGGATTTGCTAATGTAGGATGGAGGAGTGATAGCTTATGCATCAAGGAAGTTGAATAAACTTGAAGAGCTATACGCGACTCATGATTTAGAGTTGGCAGTTGTAATGCTAGCTCTAAAACTTTGGAGGCATTATCTTGTGGGGCGAAACTTTGAGCTCAAAATAGACCATCAAAGTTTAAAACATCTCTTCACTCAAAGGGATCTGAATGCCAGGCAAAGGCAATGGAGTGAGTTTATGAGTGAGTATGATTTTGGTATTTCATACATCAAGGGAAAATAAAATGTGGTCACGGATGCCTTGAGTAGGAGACCACGTGTCTTCTCTTTGGTACCCTTAAAAGTCAATCTGAGGGAACATGTGTTGATGCAACTCCAAGGAGACAGTTGGTATTTAAAGGTTACTTCAAACCTCCAGAGCAGGAGGCAGTTAGATCCAAAGTATGAAGGATATAGTCTAGAAGTAGACGGACTATTAAGATATCGAGGAAGGATGTACATCCCTGAAAAATGGGGATATTCGAAGCATCATACTAAAGGAAGCCCATAGAGCACTTTATTGTGCACATCCAGGTGTGAAGAAGATGTACGCAGACATGAGGAAGCTCTTCTTATGGGTAGGCATGAAGCGCGATATAGTCCATTTTGTCGCCAAATGCCTAGAGTGTCAACAAGTGAAAGTCGATCACCATCACCCGACAGGCCTCCTACAACCACATGATGTTCCTATGTCCAAGTGGGAAGTCATTTCTATGGATTTTGTTGTGGGGTTTCCGCTCACATCTCATAGAAACAATGTCATTCTTGTGATAGTGGATAAGTTAACCAAGAGTGCTCATTTTATTTTGGTTAGAGACACTTATGATGTCACTGATGTGGCACGTGTGTTTGTAAGCGAGGTTATCCGTTTGCATAGAATACCTAAGAAGATCATTTCAAATAGGGACTCTAGATTCACTTCTAGGTTTTGGACAAGTTTGCAGTCAGCGTTGGGGACTCGGTTGAACTTAAGCATAGCTTATCATCCTGAAACAGATGGGAAAAATGAGAGAGTAAATCAAGTCATGGAAGACATGCTCAGAATCTATTTCATGGATAATCAAACCCAGTGGGAGAAGTACCTACCTTTGGTAGAGTTTGCCTACAATAATAGTTTTCATAGCTCCATCGGAATTCCACCCTACGAAGCTCTGTATGGAAGGCCATGCATAACGCCATTGAGTTGGGATAGACTAGAAGACTGAGTAATAGTTGAGCCAGAATTGATTCAAGAGATGGAGGAACAGGTGATTCAGATTAGGCAGAGACTAAAGGAAGCACAGGATAGGTAGAAAAGTTATGCGGATGCACACAGGACCGACCGAAGTTATGAAGTGGGAGACCAGGCTTTCATTCATATCAGGCCTAATAAGAGTACCATACGATTCGGGAAGGGGACAAAGTTGTCACCTCGATTTATAGGACTGTTCAGAATCCAAGAGAAAATTGGACCCGTTGCCTATCGTCTTGTACTGCCACCCCACTTGCATAAAACTCATAATGTATTTCATGTATCTGTTTTATCTCATTATGTTGCTGATGAATCACATAAACTAAATTGGAAGGAATTGCAGGTATCGGATGTGGGAACTCTCACGGTAGAACCATTACGCATATTGGACCATAGAGTTCGACAGCTCAGGAACCATCTGGTAGACCAAGTTAAGGTCCAATGGGAAAAGTATAGTCCAGGATCTACTACTTGAGAAGACATCGAGACACTACGATGAGACTATCCCTCACTTTTTTGACCACCTCGAGAATATGTTTCTCGGAGGTGGGGTGTATGTAACACCACCTTTTGACTTAGACAACCAGGATTACCTGAGGCCTACATACTTTTATTTTCTATTATTTTTTTTTTATTTTTTTTTCAATGAAACTATTGAATGATACACTTAAACTTTTAAGACTATGAACCTTTATGAATGTTATATGTATTTGAATAATTATGGTTATGATGCTATATATTGTGAGAATGTAAATTTTATGAATGTTTAAATGATATTGATGATGATGGATATAATGCGATCTACTATGTGAATGTAAATTTATGAATGTTTAAGTGTTATTAATGATGATGGATATGATGTGACATATTGTGTGAATGTGAATCCTATGAAGGTTTAAATGCTAGTAGAATGGTGTTGGATATGATGCAATCTATTTAATAAATGAAAATTTTATGAAGGGGTGTCGAGATTGAATTATGGGATATTATGAGATCTATTTCTAACTTGAAAACTTTGATGTTAAGTTGTTGGTACATGGATACCAAATTTAAATAATGATTGTATGCAATTACATGATGATAATACATATAAATGTATGATTTTGTGTTACAGACTAATCTGCAGGCCATGGGCTATGATATAGCCAAGGGATGATAATGATGAAAGTGAATGTCATGACCACTAGCCGAGAAACATCATGGTACGAATATTTGTATGTGAAATTATATTGGTTTGGATGCATTGCTATGATATGTGGACCATTTCAGGATTTTAGGTGATGACACTGCCCAAAACCGAATAAATGATGACAAAAATCCCAGCAACACGGTGCCACTGTATATTCCATTATAGGGTGTGGACCTTGGTTATGATTAGGAGGGGTGGAGGCATTTCCCACCGTGTATCCTCCAAAACCTGAAGTCATGGGAGGACGATGTTAGCTCACGCTCCCCAAGATGTGTGATGATGACTGTCAGTTGCCTGTTAGGGATGCTTGGTCAAGATAGTGACACTTCCTCTTACGAGTTCTATTTGGATTTAGGTCAATACAGTTGACGCTCCAAGATAGTCCAGTAGAGGAAGGATAGGAATGAAGATGGAAGTAAGTTAGGGAGGAAGGATGAGTAGAAATAGTTGATAAAGTAAGGAGATTTGTCTGATGGTGGAATTTAATGTTTTTCCCTTCTAAAAAGAAAATGTGTATATATGAATATTCATAATTACATAACTAAACCACAGTTGTCTAAATAAAATTGTTGAACTAGATAATTGTAATTAAAGAATTTCACAAACATTTGATTGGTTTATTGTCTTTTATAAAAGGAATAGTCTTGTTGATTGGATTGGATGCATACATAAAATACTATAAGGGTGATAGTTATTGATTATTAGTACATGCACGAGACTTGTATGTACTAGCTACACATGTATTTCTTGTACATGTACACTAGTATGTATGAGTTTTCTTGGCTTACTTACTAATAGTGTCGGTTAATTGTCATGAATGTGTGAACCATGTTTCATTTCCTTTGTATCATGAGATACCTTAACTTCGGGACGAAGTTTCCTGAAGGGTGGGTGTATGTAACAACCCTGGTTAAATAGTGCATACGGTATTAAGTATAATAAATTAGATAATCTAACTGTCCTAATATGTTTTAGTCAAACAATAATTATTTCTTAATAATATTAATTTATTAATTAATTATTAATTAATTGTTCATATTTGTTGATGATTAATTAATAAATCAATTGACTCATTAAAGGTTGTGTAATGAATTAAAGGGGGCTTAATAATTTTAATTTATTTAATTAAATACTTTACGTATGCAAGGGGGAAATGAAGCATTAAATTAAGGATAAGATAATAAAGAAGGGGGATAAGGTAATAAAGGAGGAGATAAGGAAATTAATGATGGGGGAGGAGAGTCGGTGAAGGGGGGGATATGACAGAAGAGTCCTATGGGAAATGGGGAGGATTATTTTGTGGGAAGGAAGCATTTGGAGGAGCATTGTATTTCTGTGGCATATTGTCTGGTTGGAGGAGTTTTTGGGAGCTTTTGTGAATCATCGCAGGGGGCACCGGGTTTTTGGGGGTTTTGGGCATGGGGGCCAAGATTCCTTACGGTTTCCTAGAGCTAGGGAGCCGGACATGATGCTCCTAGCTGGCTGGGTGGTTAGTCGGTTTGGGCAGGGTTTGGTCAAGCAGCAGGCTGGGCAAAGTAGCAGGAAAAGGACAACCAGCTCAGCAGGAATTAGCATCAGAGTAGAGGTATTTTTATTCTGTTACGTCATTCTTATTCTATTATGAAATTGTGGTTCATTAAATTAATTTAACATGCTTATATGCTGAATGAAAGAAATTACTTAGTCTTTCTACATAGAAGTAATCTTATCTTTTTCAATTTATGGATTTTATCAGAGTTAAATTATTTTTGTCCCTACAGAAACATCTTTGGTAATGTCTAATATTGGGAATCCAAATGTATTTGTTTCATTATTTTCATTCCCCTCCTCATATGCCATATATCCAAATAACATGTTATAGGCTGCAGGTGTTATAGGCTGTAGGTGATGTTTCCCCACTAAGTGGTGGTTCAATCATTGGGTTGGTTGGGATATCCAATTGTTCCAATACTTTGTTTTTTTCTCCAATGGAATATTCAGCCTCTTCTACGACTACCTCTATCTCTTTTCCAAATCTTCCTTCTGATTGGGTCACTAATGCTTCCCTTATTGCTTGCAATGATTTGTTCTCAATATGCACAATAGCTTCAAATTTAGGAAATTTGGTTGTAGTTTCAATTACTTCCTTTGAACTCTCTCCTATGAGAATTTCTCCTACAAAAAAATTAGTTGAATTAGTATGGGGGGTTTTTCTTGATTTTTCTGTAACTTTGGGGGGGTTTCTTGAATTTTCTGCAATTTTGAATGTAATAAATCTACCTTTTTTATCTCTATGTCTAGGCATAAAAAGAAGATCTAAATATTAATTCAACAAAAAATTTAACTGTTGAAGGTAAGAGGACAACCTAACTTTGTAGAAACCCTACTAAAGTGCATGTGTGGGCTCTTTCCTCATGTCTTATTGTTTTCTCTCTTCTCTTAAATTGTTCTTAAAACCACTCCAAAACCATAAAAGAAATCTAATGAAAACACTACCTATTATCGTACTACAACTCTGTTATTGGACTAATTGGTAGGTGCTGACACTAATAGATCTCCCTAGACCCACCTGGGTCTAGAACAAAATAGGACAGGACATGACTCTTTCCCTAAGTTTTGACCATTGAATTGACTAGGAGGAAGGAACAAATAACATACCTTATTATCGCTTCCTAGGGTCTTTGCTGGTCCCGCTTCACTCCAGTGCTCTCGTGAAGTCAATACCAAGACAATACAAACCAACCAAAGTGAAGATAGCTCAATATATTCAACTGTCAACCTATGTGTATGATCAAGGAATTACACAATAAAGTGGAAATAGCTTTATGGGAAAGGGACATGCCACTGTATTATATTAATTGAAAGTAAAGATTACAACCTGAGCCTTGATGTTGCAAACTTCCTTTCGATGGCTCTTGGATATGACACACACACACTTGCTCAATCCTTGCATGAAGAAGATCAAATCTTCTTGATAGACTTGCTGGACACTCCAAGCTCTTGTTCAATGCTAAGTCCTTCACACAATTCTTTCACCAATGCTCCAATGAATCTTGCTTAACCTTTTCCATGAGAATTCCCTCAATATATAGGAGAGAATGAGATAGTTACTTGGTTAAGAATGATCCCAAAATATCAGGGAATCCAGTACTAGGATAACCATTCGAATGCCAACACATCCTTCTAGAAGATTCCCTTCTAGAAACATCAAGAATTCATCTTTTTCCATGCTTTAGGAAGAGTTAGCACCCTAACTATTCAACAAAGTGCAAGAAGTTCACACCCTGGCTTAAAGCAGCCTGCGAGAATGGGTCATTCTCGCACCTAAATGCACTAGCAGCCTACGAACCTTCTTCAAAAATGAGTTTTCTGGGAAGAGATGAAAGTAACTTTTCTCAGGAGAAAGTTCTTATGAAGATCTTGAGTACACCATCATCAATACATCATCATGATGACCAAAATCATGGGTAATAGAATGCCCCCCAAAGTATGAGGTTGGAACCAGTGACAGCCGAAAGACTTTGTAAGCTGCATGTGTGTGTTGGAAATCAGGAGCACACCTAATCGGAAACCTGGGAACAACCAAGCATATATAGAATATCATATATACCAATTATAAGGTAGGAATTCCCATACTCAGATCATAGACTGATGACATTATAGACATAGGTCATGGCCACCAATTATACACTGTGGATCCATGCCATCAAAATATAGCATAGCCACCAGGAATACACTGTGGATCTATGGGAGAAATTTTAAATTAAGACGACATAGCCACGAGACATACACAGTGGATCTATGTGTCACAAATTATACATAGTCCATCACAACCTGGACAAAAGAGATGATATCCAGGGTCTTTAATCTCGTCACCCAAAGTACGAATCTAACCATGTGATTACATGTGTTGAAGTCGAACATGGCAGAAACCACTTGATTATCGGTCATTGATGAAACCGTTAACAAGTCCAAGAGAAATCACCATTGATGTCAATGACTACCAAGGTACCCTAGTACAATCCATCGAGTGCGAATAAATGATTTGAAGTCGAACATCTGATGGAATCTTTCGATCAGGGGTCAATGATGTAAACCCACTTTCGAAAGTGAGGAAACCTGCCATTGAGGCATGCAAGCTCCAAGGTACCAAATAATTTCTAAGTCTTGATTCCGGATAATGAGCTGAAGTCGATGGAACAAAACTCGTCATAGGAGGGCCTTGATGTATCCCCCATCAATGACACAAAATGAGTAACAGATTTTGAAGGTGAAACAGAGTATGATGTGAATTGGACTGGACACAGGGAAGGTCGACACAGAGAGAATGGATAACTACAGATGGCCGACTCAATATAGGTTTCATATGGACTTATCTTGAACATATGAATGACACGACCAATGATTTGGCAGCATTGACTCAAATACGACACAGAGAATGACCTTGTAGCAAATAGAATGAGAGAAAAATGGATTCCCCAAACTGGCTTCAAATGATGAATAGGGGGTGTCATGTTCAAGAGCGACACTTATTTCCAATCAATACGAAGATGAAAACATATCCCTTTCCCAAATTTTCCCCCACCATTTATGGCGAGTACCTCTTTATTTTTACGCAATCTTAAGGAGGATAACATATGCTTGTTGATGTAAGCTCATCCTTCAAACGAGTCCCTCGAAGTATGTTTAACGAACCCTAAGAAGGAGTGGTTCGGTCCCATTATGGGTCTGTCAATGTTTTTTTAACGAGTCCAGAGATAGAAAACTCGAAGGTTTTTCATGATTATAGAGTTTGGAAAAACACTTAAAAGAGAACTCTCTCAGTTCCTTTTTCGTAAAATAATCTATATGAGACTGAAAAAGAGATAAATTATTGCTCACCAGACACTTACTTCAAATACTTTATCGAGTGTGAAAATAGCAAGGTCGCTCGGCTATCTTTTCATGTTTAGAGAGTCTAAAAAGAGCTTAAAGAGGACTCTAGGGGGGTTCCTTTTTCATATAACCTTGTTGAGCCCGAAAAAGTGATAAAAGTATGCTCAATCGAATTCTCATATATTTGCGAGCGCAAGAACAGACAAAGACCACGCTCGAGGTTTTATACAAAAACCATAAAAAACAATCAAAACACGCGATGACAAAGAAAAAATATGTTTGTATCCCTGTATTTGACCATCAAAATCATTACGCCTGCAAAAAGTACACTCAAAAGGACATTAGGGATTAGGGTTTAATAGATAAATAACCATAAAAAACCAAATGACATAGCAAAAGTAAATAATCTTTTTACCATATCATTTTACCTTTCCACTATTTGAGCTCAAAAACCCCTCGTTTACCCTCAAAGTTTGGCGTCAGATTGCAGGAGTTACGAGTTTCCATTTAGCGATCCGTCAGTGACAGTGAGGTAGGCTCTTTGTCCTTAACACTTTCATGGTTTAATTTTGCAATTTCATTGGTTAAAATTTCATTTTGGGTTTGATTTTGCAAGCCCTACTTGCACGCTGCCATTTTCGCAGGCGGGCTACACGGGACCTGTGTGAATGGGGCATTCTCGTAGGTGATCCTAAGGCAGCTTGCGAGGTTCTCGCACTGTGCCCAAAGGGCACCTGCGAGAACCAAAAATCTCAAAAAAAATGTAACATTTTACTCAATGAAAGAGAATGAATTCATGAAAAAAAGTTGTTAATCTTCTTGTTGTGCCTCTTATGCAGATAATTGGCCATCAAAATGGTGCTTGAATGGCGTGAAAGGGAGCATGAAGAAGACAATGGAATTGTTGAAAATCATCCACCTACTATTACTTCTTTGAGAAATTGTGGCCTCCTAAAGTACTTTCGCATCCCGGGCATAAGGGCCCAAGTCAGGTTGTTAGAGTACCTGGTGCGTATGTGGGACCCTGATCAGTAGGTATTTCATGTGGGGGTCCACACACTATCCTTAGATATTGAGGACATTTAATTTTTGACTGGATTGTCACGGCATGGGCACTATGTGAGCCTAACAGGTGGCAGAGGTGGTGGGTTACCCATGAGTGAGTATTGTCATTTACACTGCATTCCCAAGGCAGAGAGAAAGAAAGGAAAAGTATCTATTTGGGGGGGTACGAGATTTGACCCTCCGTACTATCCTATTCACCATAGCTCGGATGGATGGGAGTTCTTCTCCTCTCATGGTGCTACAAAGTTACTTCCAGTATGCCATCAAGTGTACTGAACCTCGAATGTTCAACTGGGCAGATGCTCTGCTTCGTAGTATAAAAAAGCAGTTGACCAAATGTAGACGAGGCGACCTGAAGCAATTCAGGTATGGATCTTTGTTGATGTTCTTCTTCCTTGAGAGGGTTCCATTACTAAGACTGTAGGTTGAGTGGAATTTACTGCCTCCTAGGGATCCAAGGATGCTGAGATGGTGTCGGCTCATGGCCCGACACGTAGCAGGACCGATCATCAAGTATGATGATACTTTCTTTAACTGGCTTCAACCACAGATGTTGATGGTTGACGACTATTCCTATGCCGACTTCGATTTCTGAGGAGATCCGGACTTAATACTGCTAGAGGATTCTCAGTGGGGGGACCTTGGTAAGAAGTACACACATTTTTTCTTTTTAAATATTTTTGTGAATTTTTATTATATTCAAATGTTTTTGTTTTATATGTTTGCCCAAAGACTAATACAAAATTCATTTTTGATAATACAGATGTTGGACCTTACCAACCTCCTAGTACTTCTCCCATTCAACAACGAGGAGAGGTAGTGGCAGCACCACGATATGCCGAGGATTATCAAGTAGTGGAACAAAATATAGAGGGCCTGACCGTAGATATTCTAGACATGCCTCTGGAAGAGGTTCCACGACGCGATCAACGTCATACTGTAGGAGTATCAACATCCATGAGTCGACTGCTCCGTAGGGTTGCTCGGGCCGTCGTGTGTTACCGTGAATGTCATCCATGACGTCACTTTGTAGAAGCTATGAGCTTCAGATTTTGACATTTTGGTCTTCGGACAAACTTTTTGTAAAAAAACTCTTTTGATCGTTATATATACAGACAGATTCTACTGGTTTATCATGTGTTTTGTGAACATTGATGTGATTGATTTATAAATGATTCAAATGTCTGTCTAATACATAATTAGCCAATGCATCTTTTAATGTATTCAATGTAATCAAAATAACGCTCCAAGAGGCGAATTCGCAAATACACCCATATAAAAGTCAGACTTCGAATAGTGTAGACATTACTTAACTGTAATACTACAAGCTGCAAATCAAGTCGCACAACCAAATGACGAATTCTGAGCGAGATATCATCAACCGATAATTCAATAACGGTGCTATACTCTGCAATGTTGTTGGTCGCATGGTCGAGGCACACACCTCGTAAAGAGACAAGTTCGTTTGTAGGGGTGTAAATTGCGCATGCAGCAGAAGCAAGGTTATGAGTACTATAGCTAGCGCCATCAGTGAAGCCAATATAGGGTAGAAAAGACTCCGACATCTGGAAATCAAACACAATGTCACATAAGGGTAGAGACCAGATAACAACAAAAGCAAACTATAGTAACACACAAGAAGTATGATACAATAAAAATACAAGTACTTGTGCACATATGATTTTATGCATAGTACTTCTTCAAGTACAACCCATTCCTGGGTTCACTCAAAGGGATACCATCATAATCTACTAACTCATAAGCTCCTTTGTCCAAAACTCGTCGAACGATATAAGGACCTCACCACATGGGTTTGAATTTCCTAGCTCCTAACATATCTTGATCTTGTTCATAGAGAAGAACAAGATCACATTCAGAGAAAACACGAGGCTTGACATGCTTGTCATATTAGGCATTGACACGCTTTTTCTGAGCTTCTATGACAAGGGTGGCATCGCGTTGAGTTTCGTCTAATCACATAAGATACAATAGACCTTCTTCCTCAGCAGAAGTGTTGGGTAGGATCTCAATAGCTAGTTTTAAAGAGGGTATCTCGCATTCAATAGGGAGAATGGCTTCCACACCATAGACTAATTGAAAAGGTGTAAACCCAGTATCGGACTTGATGGATGTATGGTACGCCCACAATGTCGAAAACAACATTGTGTGCCAACTTGTTTTATGAATCCCTATCATTCGTCAAAGCATAGTTATGAGAACTTTGTTAATCACTTCGACTTATCCATTGGCTTGTGGATAATAGGGCGTTGAGTTATCATGGCGAAGACCCAACTTTTCAATAAGTTCGGACATCATAAAATTCCTAAAGTGGCTACTGTGATAAGTGACGATAGCTTGGGGAACACCAAAATGAGCTATGACGTGATTAAAAAGGAACAAATCTACGGTCTTTCCAGTGTTTTCAAATGTCGGCATCGCCTTGGCCCACTTCGTAAAGTAATCAACAACTACAATAATGTAACCATGCCCCCCGGCCGAGTGAGGGTGACATGTCATGAAATCGATGCCCCATTTCACAAAGGGACCAACTAAGACCACAGGGTGAAGAGGAGCAGGATGTGACCAAATTTTATGATTATAGGTCTGACAGGCATGGCATTTCTTAATGGCGGTGATGCAGTCGTTAAATAATGAAGGCCAAAAATACCCTACTTGTAAGATCTTCTGGGCAGTAGCATACCCAGACATATGACCACCACATGCTCCGAAATGGCAGTCATTCATAGCTTTCTCGGCTTCGTCGAACGTTAGACAATGTTGAAAAACAGAGTCAATCCCCTGACAATAAAGAGTATCCCCAAGGATAATGTATTGACGAGATTGATAGCGTATGCGACGTCGGTCAGTACTAGACAAAGTTGGCCGGAAAGTCTGGGTTTGGAGATATATAATGATATCGCCATACCAAATATCATCAATGCTAATAAGGAAAAGAGATTCATCATGTAATGAATCTGCTGCTACATTTTCCATTGCAGAATGGGGAAAGTCGCATATCAACTCAACAAAAACTAAGGACTTCTTGGAATTGGTGCATTTGAATTCCAAGTCAAACTCCTGGAGTACGACAATCCATTTGGAGTATTTTCCCCCAAGCAATTGACGTGTGAGAATGTGTTGCATAGGGTTGCAATGAGAAATCACCATAGTCTTGCGTGAGAGGATATAGTGCCGGAAGCATTGGACGACTTGGACGACAGCCAAGGCCAATTTTTTGACATGTTGATACTTGATTTTAGTCGACGTGAGACTTCGACTCAAGTGGTAAATAACATGTTCGTCATGAGCATCATCCTCTTGGACGAGAACCATGCCAATGGTGTAATCTGAGGCAGCAAGGTAAAGGAAATAACCGCGACTATAATCGGGGGGAAAGAGAAGCGGAGCTCGCGTCAGGGATAAATTCAAAGCTTCAAAATCATTGTTGGCAATGGTATCCCAGATGAACTTTGAATCCTTTTTTAATAGCCACGTAAATCCATGAGTTATCTTGGCATAATTTGGGATAAAACGACGAAGAAAGTTTTCTTTCCCCTGCAAACTTTGCAACTGGCGAAGTGTAGAAGGAGGAGGGAGATTAAGGATTGCCTCAACCTTTAAAGGATCCAATCGGATCACTTAACACGAAACGATGAAACCTAGAAGATAGCTAGATTCTACACAGAAAACGCACTTGTGAGGATTCAAACATATAGGGTAGAACCGACAGTGAACGAAAATGGCTCGGAGGTGGGTTGGGTGATCGACTTTGCACATAGAATGAGCGGGTAAATCATCCAAATAGGGTTGAACGATGTGCTTGATATCATGAAAAGCATAAGACATAGCGTGTTGAAAAGTTGCGCCAGCGTTCTTGAGACCGAAAGGAAGTTTCCGATAGGGAAAAGTAGCCCAAGGACAAATAAAAATAGTCTTATGTTGATCCTCGGGAACAATGTTGATTTGATTATAGCCGGAGAAACCATCCATGAGAGAGAAGATTTCACTTCCGGTGTAGTCATCGACAATCTGATTGACGAAAGGGGTAGGAAAGTTGTCTTTTGGACAAGCTTTATTGATATCCCTATAATCAACACAAACATGAATCATGCCTTGTTTCTTTTCAATCGGGATAAGATTGGAAACCCAGTCTGTGAGAGCCACCGGATAAATAAAGCTGACTTTCAGAAGTTTCTCAACTTCGAGCTTTATAGCATCCGCTTTACGTGGGTGAACTGGACGAAGGCATTGTCGGACGGGTTTAGCGTTAGGGTATGTCTTTATCTCATGTCTCACAATCTCAGGGTTGATACCTGGCATCTCTTCGTAGCTCCAGGAAAAGATGTCATGAAACTCTTTGAACAGGGACGTATAGGTGACTATTTCGTTAGGGGAACACGAAGCTCCAATATGGACATTTTCGACGATTCCGGGTTTGACGGAGATGTCAAGGGGAATAGTGGGTGAGATATTACTTAAGTTCCCTTCAGAAAACACATCGTGTGCAGACTAGGGAACAATGGAGATGACCACAACGGTTGACGGAGTCGAAATCCATTGGTAGTTCTCAAGAGTATGTTGCTCCAAAAAGAGGATGGAACAATTATGCCCATTGTCCCAAGGGGTGTCCTCCATGATGGACATGATCATCTCATCAGTGGGAAAAATAACACGAAAAGTATCTAGAGACAACTCATCAAGAGAGGGGCTATAATATGTTGTTGATTGAATGGCCTGATAGGTGGACTCAACCGGACTTAACGACATTTCGTCACCGAAATGAAGATGATCTCCAGGGTCAGGGACTATCCAAGGGTCGTGAGACATAGGAAGTTCATGAGGCAAGGTGGAGATCATGTTGATGGAAGCAACAGACGAGTGTGGAACATTGGGCGGTGGAATGGGGAAGTACCCATTAACGAGGAGTCCTTTAGAAGGCCTACACCGACATTCTCATAACCCGGTGGGGTTTTAGAAATAAATGGTACATTGCCAGTACGGGTATCAGAATTGAAGAAGGAAAGTTGGTCGATGATAACAACCTTTCCTTGATGAGGGAAACATACTACACGGAAAAGTGTCGACACAACGGCACGCATGGAATCAATCCAGCTGCGGCCAAGAAAAAGATTATAATCAAGGGGAGCGTCAAGGACTTCCACTTCGACTTGGACCGTTTTACCTTATAACGTGATGGACAATGAAGGAAGAACACCATAGGGCTTAAAACCAGATCCGTTGAAGGATTTAAGAGTGTTCTGGGATTCATTCAAAGAAGGAGAGCCAATGGCTTTCCAGCAAGCAAGAGACATAACACAAGTCGAGGCACCCTCATCGATGATAGTTCGACAAATGTTTTTTTCAAAGACAACCACTTGTATTTGGAATGAAAGTTGAGGGGGTAACCTTGGAATGTGATCTTCCAAGTCAAAGATTATTAAATTCATGTCCGTCGGGTCAATTCCACCAATAGCTTTCAACATTGTCTTCCGTTGTGTAGGACAAGTTTGAAGGACTTCAAGGGCTGACATCGCAGAAGGTGCTTGGGCCAGATCTTCAACAATCTTGTAGTTCTGGGCCACATGAGCATGAGGATTGAAAGCCGATTTCTGAACGACACCCTTTGGGGGGGGTTGTAGAATTGTGTTGAGACTCGGTCGTTCGATATGAAGAGGACCGTTAGTAGGTGGAGTCGTTGGAGAGGGTTGTACCAAAGAAGGGGGTAAATCATCAACCTTCTCTTTAGAGGGAGAATAATCTTTGGCTCTAGTAGTGAGTGCAATTTTGTTCTGCTTAGAATCACCAGTACACATCAAAACATATGATGTATTAGAAGAGGAAGGTTGGTTGTGAATGACCAACTGAGCCTATTATTGAGACGGGAAGGTTTGGGACAAGACAGCCGGTGCAGGTGGTTTTGGAGCTCCTTGAAGGAACTTAGTGACCTCGGAACGTCATGGACAATCCTTCATGTAGTGATCATCACCATAGATAAGGCAAGGGTATCATGGTTTTCGCTTATCCCGGTCATCGATAGGGGTAGTTTTGGTTTTCTCTGCTTGAGAATTATTTTTGCCCTCCTTATTCTTGCCTCTCCCCTTTTTAGATTTTTTTTTACCGGCTGGGGTAGATTGGACGACATTTACCTAAGAAGTCTTGCCGTTGGGAGTGGTAGGAGATGGAGCATTTTGAACATTAGAAGAAGCAGATTTAGGGTTTGTGCTTGAAGCAGAATGTGATTGGGCTTGGGAAGTACCAATCACACCGTCAGTGGCATGCGAGGCAGCTAGAGTAGTTGAAGTGATGGAAGTATTAGGACGAGGTAAGTCAGGTAGTAAATCATAAAGGGTTCCCGTTTGTGAGTAAACGAGGTCAAGATATTGAGCACGATTTATAGCCTGCTTTTCCGTGACTAGGCCACCCATGGAAATGTCCTTACCGATTTTGTTCACAAATGATTTTGTAAACCATTCTGCCAGTAACTGATCGGGGAGCTCAAGTTTAATGAGACACCGTCTCCTTTGCCACTCATGGATGTGATCAGATATATGAGTGCCTTTAGTCTGTTTGAAGGAAGTCAAAATCTCGGTCCCCATATCATAACCGATCAATAACTGGTAATGCGTAAGGAAAGCCATAGTTAAGGTGTTGAACTCAGAGAATAAACCTCGTGGCAATTCAATATACCACCTTGTTGATGGGTGAAATTGACCATCCGTCAACTGGGAGAGTGGAACCGGTCCGAGGTTGTCTGAATAACCCAAGCCGTTTGGAATGGACCACCCTGACGAGTTTAACGGCTCCGTTGGCCACCCTAAGGTCTCGTATGGAAACCAAAGAGAAGTGATCTGAGCTAAGAAATCTAACTAATCTAAATAAACAAACTAAATTATAACTGAATACAAGAAACTAACTAAAATAAAGGAAACTAGAAACTAATAAAGCAAACTAAACTAACTACACTAATCTAACTATAAATTACTAACTACTTATATATACAAGATACTAACTATGATTATAATAACTCAAATCAACTACCTAATTATCAGCTATGATATTCCTTATTCACAAATATACAATATGGACAAACTACAGATTTGATTAAAACCTGCAAAACTCATGTGTTCGCTGCCCTGAGACAGCCAAGGGTCTCTTTTTATTTTTTTGTATTTATGAAACATAAAGAAAGCTAACTGAAATTAAACAATCTAATATATATTACTGAAATAAAACAATGTAATCTAAATCTAACTAAAATATCATTTATATTGTACTAATTAATCAAAGCAATAAACATCTAACTAATTGACCTGGAAACGCTCCAAGTCTGCCCTGTGCAAGATGACTTCTTAAGATGATTGGAGGAAGAAATTCACATCATCTAGTCCTTAAGCTTCTCGAAAATGATCAGCTATGCTGCTTCTTGAAGTATGTTACAGGACAAACAAGACATAAAAGAAATCATAACAATTTTATGATGATAAATCTCTGCAAAAGGGAAACCTATTGTGCAGCAAACTTATATAACAATTCATCTTATGAAGAAGACAAAGCTATCATTAACGAACTGAATCAACAACTATTATGTTCTTTATCTCTTTGGAAGGAACAAGATATGTATATCAGTAATAAATTATATCACTTGTATTTGATTTAGATAGCAAAGTAGTACTAAACCATAAACATAATGATATACAAAACTTGGAACAAAGTGTCGATATATTGAAAAGCAAAAGCTATAACAACGCATCAATTATGCTCCATTTTGAATCAGCATTACATATCCTTGTTCTCCCACATCTGATGATGTTTGATTATTACAAAACCATAGGTTTATATAAGTTTCTCACAAGGTAAAACATCCTTGTGAATAATAGCAAACAGTTTTACATAATCTGGGAATAATCCCAAAAATCTCTTAAACTAAGTAACTAAAAATGCAAGTGAAATCTTTAAGATATCTTCCAACTGCTCCTCATATCCATAGCCAATTCAAATTTTCCTGTAATATACATATAGATCAATTTAGAGGAGTATTTTATTGAGAAAACAATAAAAAAATGACTCTATAGACTTAGCTACAGAATCTTCTGATTCTGTAGCTGGTCTAGAATAGTAAATAGGACCAGATATATAATTAAAATCAAATCGAAATCAATCATCACAAATTACTAATGATTTAAAAATAATCTCTTCAATCAAACCAAATCGAACAGAATACAATCGGGACAGAGTGGGACTACTCTGTTTTCCCAATCGTCATAAAATCAAATCAAATCTTAACAAGACTGTTCCATGGATGCAATCAATGGTAAATCAAATCGTATGAGATACAAAACAATCCTTATCGGTTTGCATAGGATCCAAATCGTTTAATCAATAGCCAAAAATGGTCACGATAAAACAGGCATAACTCTATCCATAAAATCTAGTGATAGACTTTATATGCTGAATTTCCAATAGTTAATAGATATGGTCTTTAACTTTCATCGACTAGTTATAGTAACGAATTGATAACCTTTAATTAAAATCACAATGTGTAAACAACCTCCATTGTAATCAGATGAAATCATATCAACTCAAGAATCTTTACACAGTCAATGGATAGAGGCATGATAAAATCTACAGATTCATGAACTGAGCATTAATCCACATCAATCTTCACGGAGTTAATAATAGAAACAACATCGTAACCTTAATCAGAATCCAATTCGAATAAGTTGCAATCAATGAAAATCAAATCAGTTGTGATTCGGTTATGTATCAACAGGAAAGTATGAAATTTGGTCAAATTAAATTGATATAGTTAACCCTTCTATCAATAATACTCATATCATAACCAATTCGAATTATACCATTGACTGTATTCAAAATTCGGGATACCATTCAACAGACTATTTTTAAAAATATTAACAGCTTGTATTATCAACAAAACATCGAGCTAATTTTGAACAATCATATCTATTCAATGATCTATCGAATCAAAACCAAATCCAATCGAATTTTTAAATGATAACCAAAAATAAAACAAACATTATATACAGCGAGGCATGCTTATGTAACAGAGCAAGCGAAATATGTACAAAGAAAGCAATATAAATGAGAAAAATATATCATCACAGCTGTTGGGACTTATGTCAATTTTGAATTGATAATTGCAGTGGCAGACTCGACGTTTTTGAACAGGACTGAACCCGTGGTTCGTTGCTTCTTATCGGAGGATTGCACCTTTGCATTCTGACCCGTGAGCTTTGCCACTTGGTTTTCCAAATCATAGATCCTGGACTGCAACATAGGTACATCCAAGTAGTATCTTTCCACCCATAACCCACATTGATCGCAAGGTGCAGCAACAGGTTGAACAGAAGGGGGTTTTGATGATTCCCCGAGGGTTTCATGGAATAGTTCAATACCAGGAAAGTCAAGGTTATCCCGCAGACAAGGAGGTAAGTTCTTAACGAAATCATGACGAGATTTGTTACATAATCCCTCGGAGTAAGGATATTCTTCGGCGAGAAATTGTTCAATGTCTGAATCAGAGTCCTCACTAACCATGATAGGATCTGTTTTGGCAGGAAGCTTAGATTTATTCCTCGCCATGCAAGAGATCAATCTTGCATTTTTCTTACTTCGAGTATTAACACCAGTCTTCGGTCTAGTCTTTTGGGTTGTAGCTTTAGCAACTTTGGTTTGTTTTGGCATAGCCTTAGGAAAACTCGTAGGTGACTCAGGCTTAGGTCTAGGTAACAAAACATTATAAGGCACAGGGGCAGGTTTTCTCTCGGTCACCATGGGCTTATCTACCTGTGGAGGGTTAGACTCTATAAAACCATTACGGCTGAGAAAATCATGCCAAGAATCACGACGTAACCCTAATTCGTAAACTAAAACCATTTTGATCAACCCAACACAGAAGAGGCTAGTGTCAGCCTGGCTATGCTTGTATCATTTAGCCATTTTGAACAAACTTCGGTGCAGATAGTGAGGCATACTTAGCTCAAAACCCATGAAAACCATTAATAAACGCAGGTGGAATAAGAAAATAAACCCATACCTGCCTTCACAAGTAACGAAACGCTTGATAATCATCA
>ML799511.1:139070-160290 GCA_009831015.1 Picea engelmannii | reverse complement strand
GCCAAGATGTGTTTTCTACATCAACATAGAGTTGACACATGACATTTAAAAAAATATTAATTACAAAAAAATATTTCAACCTTAGCCAGAAATAAAATATTAAGTAATCTCTCTCTCTCTCTCTCTCTCTCTCTCTCTCTATATATATATATATATATATATATATATATATATATATACACACACACACACACACATATTAAGAATTGACTCATTTTAACTCCAAATCTATCATGCCTCAAGAGGGATCAAATCCCTTAAGGTAAAATATTTTTTCAAATTGAAAAGAATTGAGGAAAGATTTGCACTTCGAGGAATTTGATCCCTCTTGACTCATGCTAGATTTGGAATTCAATGGATTTATAGTGATTCATATCAATTACTCAAAAATAATCAAGTAGCATTTCATAGAATGGCGGATGACACTACAAATTCTGGTATTTCATGATGTTAAAACAATCCTTTCGTCAATCATTCAACATATTTGTTGACGATAAAAACATGTCTGTGTTGTTGAACCCTTGAGATTGTTTATTAAAAATGATGTTCCAAGCAAAGTTGGATTTGATATTTAAAAATATGCGTCCAAGAAATAAATTGAATTTAGAAAATGAGAGAGTAGACATTGTTCACACACAAAATTTGTTCTTTTATATGTTCTTATTCAATCAACACACGTACATATAAATACATTAAGATTGACTTTAAGATAGAATGACTATCTTAGTAACACAGTCCATTTGTTAAAATAATATCTCAATCACACACCTAAATAGGATCTAAGATCTCTCCCAGATCTAACAAACTCCTAAATAACAAAGTAAATCACTCACGTAGAGATAATCTCTACATTACAATTAGCAAACCACAATTGAAACCGACAACGAAATTGTCTTTAAACAAATGATCTATGAATTCATGTGTAACATTAATCCTTCCTAAAAAAATAAATCTTAACAAACCACGGTGATTTGATGATAAAAAAATTAAATCAGAACCAATTAGACATGAAAAACAAAAGGGCACGTAGAAAAGTCATTCAGTGTTACGATACCACAACTACTAGTTGTCAATGCTAATGGGATGGAGAGTGTGGAAGAAGTTATTAACAATGATCAAGGAAGAGAGAGGGAGACTACACAATGATATTGGAGAAACAAACACACTATAGAGAGCCAATTGATCAATGAGATGTCATGATCCCAACTCTGTGATGTAGAGATTTTTGCAATAACACATATATGACGATCAAAACTAATTTAAAAATATTTCTGGTGTATATATTTTTTCCTTAGAATGGGAAGATTTAATCGTTGAACGTGTGTGCTCATGATAACAATATTGTTTTCCGCTCAAAGGGGTTTGATCCAATGGTGAAAAGGGAAGATGTTTTCACCATTGGACAAGGGTCAATTTTCATGGGGATATTTTTGTCGTCCATGGGGTCACCTTGAGGTAGCGATCGAACTTGTGCTTGCACCTTGTGATATGATATTATATTAAATATGGTCTCATGACCTATGCATACATAAGTGGATCAAAGCCCACCCCCATGTCCTTCAAATTTTAAAATGTTGAGGTGGTTTTACTGAATGGTTGGGAGGTGGTTGGCAGGTAGGTCTCACACTCTTCCCACCTTGGTTCAAATGGTTGGGAGGTAGGTATCACACTCTTCCCACCCTGGTTCAAATCACCGCTAGGACATCTTGACCCTTGCTAAGTCATAAGTTTTGTGCTAGGCACAATACCATTTGATATGAAACTTGGTTGCCAATAAATCTTCTAAATAATAATAATAATAATAATAAAACAATAAACATTTAAATAATACTTTTAATTTAAAGTATTATTTTTTATAATTTGTAAATAATAATTATTTAAAAAAAATAATTTAATTTAAAATTATTATTTTAATAACATTTAAATAATAAATATTATTATAGATAGGTGTATTTTACAATTTAGAGATTGTAATATCATATGTTTATACACAAAACTAAAATAATAATCATAAAAAAATTAACGTAATTTAATGAAGGAAGTTAAAAAGTGGACAAATTTAACTTTTAGTATTCTTTGGGAGGTAAAGTTCCATTTTTTTCAAATTTTAATGATTCATATCTTTAAATAAGATAAAACTTTGATAGACAAAGTTTTATGTTCAAATTAAATCATATTAAGTACTGGAAGTTTTGTAAGTTTTATACACACAAGAGACTATCAATATAGATTCATCTTAGCCTAGATGATTTGCATTTACCATTACAAAAATCTTGTCATACAATCTTTGTAAAAATTATAATTTTAAATTAATAAAATTATTTTAGATTCAACATCTTAGAATATCCCTAAGACAATAGAATTATGTAATGTTAACGTTTGGTACAATTCCATCAATTTTATCTTTCATTGGATTAATACACTTTGATCCATTTTATTTATCATGAAATTAATGCACTTTTTCTCTTCATTGGATCAAATCATATTTCCCCAACTATTGATAAATAAATTGGGTCTATCCTATGGAAATTTAAAACCATTGATGTGATAACTAATGATGGTTGTCAAATTAAACGGAAGGAAATAGAAAATTCAAGTTTTTTTTGTTACCACATTATAAAGTGATAAAATTCAAGTTAAAATAATTCTATACTTATTAATATAAAATTCAAGTTAAAATAAAATAATTATATACTTATTAATTTTTTAATGTTAAATTGACAATTTTTTAAACTCGTATATTAAAATTAAGTTTTTTTTAATGATTAGTTTATTTATTTATATCAATTAAGTTTTTTTCAAATTTTTAGTTTTATTTATTTATATTTTTAAATTTGAGTTTAATTCCGTTGTTGATTCGAAAGTAAAGTTAATGGTTGACTTTAGGTTAGTCCGATGCCAAAATATACGATGGAGATAAGGATATCATCTTTAAGTTAAATTATATTGATTTAGATATGGAAAGCTATTCCAAATTCTATTATTGATTTGAGAGTAAAGTCAAATGGAATGGTTGACTTTCTTCATATTTGTTAGATGTTTAAATCTACAATTGAAATAAGGAACTTCTTTTTAAATTAATTATATTGAGTTAGATATGACAGGTGTAAGGTTTTTGGTTAGAAGGTATTAGAGATCCTTGCCCAATTCCTTAAGGAGATGGAACTTGGGGTTGCTTCGACACCCAAGAGTTGCACTAATTAGGCAAGTGGGTGCCTTGGGCATGCAAACACACTAAGGGAATTTCCCAAGCATGAGGTGAAGCATGGGGTGGAAGAAACCAAGATAAGGGGAACAACAAAGAGGTTGGAGCGTGCCAACATGAGGATCACACTAAGGTTGCGACATGCCGATCCCAAGGGATTCCATGGTTAATAGGTTCACAGGTTCGTTTGGGATACTGAGTCCACAAAGGGGCATGATGATTTGTTTGAATGCGATGGTTCGCAAAGGGGTGCGACACACCTAAAGGATGATACAATTCACAATGGTTACCTTTGGAGTCCATATAAGAGAACAAGGGAACACAACCAAGTAAGGAATATTTCCACAATAAGAAGAGCGAGATCAGCTTTGTGATTATGAGGTAGAATTGGACGAAAAGAGGTGAGGACTTGTGCTTCCTTGAGGTGATTCTGTGGAAAGAGTTGGGGAAACCTTCTTTTGGGATGATTATGGGGGAAGTCTTGTTGCAGTTTTGAGTGAGGAAACTTTGAGACAAAATCGCAGGTCTGTGTGAAGTTTTGTGACAAAGAAGATATGGTGAGTCTGTGGTGGATGCACGTTTGGGGTGCTCTAGAGGACTTGTGAAATTTGTTAGAATGGATGAGTCTTGGTGTGACAAATCTATGTATGAGTGACTTGCTAAGGTGAGATGAGTCAACTGATTTGCCTGTAGCCTAGAAAATTGTATGGGTATGCTTTAGGTGAAGCAACGTAGTCCATATGAACTATCCTTCATGTTTCCAAGAAACCATGTGTGAAATGTCATGGTGCCGCATGCTCTTAAGAGATTCACAATTGTAATATTTGGGGAGACACACTATAGAGACATGATAGATGATATTAGAAATTGTTCGTTGCAGATTTTGAAGAAGGGTTGTGAGGTATTCACCACTATCTCGACGATAGATGGTATCATATCTTGTTCATTACATATTTTGAAGAAGGTTTATTGAGCTCTATTATCCCCTAGCCTAGGGATAACTAAGGAGATCACATCTCGAGGCCCATAGGTCCTAGACAGGTAGTACCAAGAGCCATATGAATTGAGCATGGCCTCGGAGGGCCACTCTTTTCCTTAGTGCATTCCACTTATCACCAACAACAACATCCATCCCACTAGATTTGTCCTGAAGTAGCGATGATTCTTGCTGCATGAGGTAATGAGTCCAGGTATCATGGTATGTATCACTCTGATTTTTGAAGCACTTGAATATGTTGTATTGAATCCTTCTTCATTTCATGACATTTTCTTGGAAATTATGCCCTTTTCCTCATTCATACCTGGAAGGGTGACATGGTGCCATAGTAAGTTGATTTCCCTTTAGGATGAGTTTCTACTCGGTGGATCTATGAAAAGCCATCGTCTGCTCCCTCCATGCTTACCATTTTTTATCTTTATTCCTTTCATATCTGCTATCCTTGTTTGGGAATTGGGATTGGATACACTAGGAAGGGTGGTACCTTACCTCATAGGAAGAAGGGGATAAAGGCCCGGAGGGTAAAAGTAGTTGGCAAGAGGTAAAAGCCAATGTTGAAACCTTCAAGATGCTTCGCCTAGGGATCCCTGAGAAAATAGTGAAAATATTATTAGTAAGAAAAGGGGACCCATAAGATAACATAAACATTCAAGATATTAGTTGATGGATAGGGGGTCTCATCACGAGCCAACTTATTATCACCATGGGCATGTAGTAGTATGACACTACCACCTATCTCGTCACCAAGCCATGGCAATGGCTCTTGGTGGCATAACCAAGAGAAAGGGGGTCTCATCATGAGCCAACCTTCTCATTTCTCTCAAAAGTTTGTGGATAGCACTGTCACCTTTGGTCATCAAGTGAGGACAGTGTCCCTCAACTATTTCCTTGAAGCACAAGAGAAAAAGATCAAAAGAAATAAAGCTAAGAGTAAAAGGAAATGAATGGGCTAGGAAACAATTCCATTCATGACAAGGTGGATCTCGCCTTATACGCGAACACCCATAGGTAAGAATTTATATTTTCATGTTATTACATCCACCCCATGCCCAAATATTTACCCCATGCCACCTCATACACTTACATGACTTGGAATAGATCCCACCCGAGAAACATACCAAACTTAAGAGAAGTTATCCCAAACCATTAGCCCAAACTATAGGATCCCATGACATTCAAAAATCCTAATCCATTGATCTAGATTAGTCAACAACCCTAATTCCTTAACCAGAATTAGAAAACCATCTGTGAATTAACCATGTGCTGAAAAAAACACTAAAAATGCACGTAAAAAACATCAAATTATTTTTGCAAAGAATATAACACATACCCAACATGTAAGACATTGGAGATGAGTTTGGTTGGTTTCATGAGAATTTTGGGACTTAGAAGTATTTTTTAAGTGGATGGATGGACTCATCCTTGTATCGCACCAAATGTACTTGCAATTTTGTGTAGCTCCGAATGGTGATTGAGGGGAGTTCATGTGGAGAGTCGATGGCTTGGGCAAGTGAAGGTTCAAGACAATAGACTTAGAACATGGTTGCAACCAAGAATGACATTGGAAAGGTGTGGTTAGTTTTGAGTTCTTTCATTTCCTAAGTGTTGCAGTGAGTTCTTTGGAGGAGAAGTCATATGACTTGGTGGTTCAAGTGAAATATGTTTCCTCAGGGAAAATCGACAGACTTGAGGGTGACTCAAGTGGTGCAAATTCGAAGAATTCATGTAGTAGTTTGGGACACCTTGATTTGGGTGAACGTGCAGAGAGCTTCGAGTGACCTGCTTGGACAAGTCCAATGGGACAACCTAACTCTTTGATGATGTACATTAAATAGTTCGTTACAGTGAAGTAGGAAGCGAGGCCTGGATATGTCGAGTTTGAGAGGATGGATAAGATACCTTAGCGAGTTGGTGACTTATCTATATTTTTTGGGTCATGCGATGACTTCACAGTTGCGACGACAATGCTAGAGTTTGGATACTTATAGGAGTTGTAAGCCAGTTCCATTCTAGGAGATGGATGGAGTTAGTAAAGAAGTCGACCAAGAATTGTTGGTAGTCAACCTGAATGGGAATAATGCAGACCAAGTGACTTGGGTTGTGTTTTCTCACCTTTGGTATGGGACATTGAATGCGGCAGAGAACACCTTGGTCATTGGTTGAGGTTGGCATGAGTATTTGGTCAAATGTGCTAAGGCATGGAAGTTATTTGAGGTGAATCATTATACTTTGATCACTTTTGACAGTTTGTTGGGATGTTTGAGGAGTGTAAGTGTGTTAGCCACACTCATCATAGATGTTGAGTTGCATAGAGGTGACTCGACGAAAGGAGATGAGTTGAGGACTTGCTTTGATTTACAATATTGTGTGGACTGGAATATTGTAGCATGAAGATATTACTTGGACATGGGTGTTTCTCTTATCTTAGGAAATATGGCTGAGTGTAAATCCTAACCATTCCAAGGAATAGAGAGGTAGAAGCAACAACATGGGCAAGTGATAAAATAGTGGGGAAAAGGAATTTTGGATCTATAGGTATTGGATAATATGGGATGTTTCATATACGAAGATGTAGATGAATATGGGGAGAGTTCGACCAAGAAATCCATAATTTTGGACCTGATCACAGTTTAAGTTACAAGGGAAGAGTTTGTTGGATGTGGAGAGATGAGATGCGTGCATATTTACCTTGACTATTCACAAACTTGTATGCGATGCAAAATGTGTGTAGAAGATTGGCTAACTATGCCAAGAGGTGGAAAATGGAGTCAAGTTTCCATGAATGACTTTGTTTTGGGGCAAATTCATAGTGTAGCAAGTTGAGAAGCGACCTTGCCTTAGATTTTAAGGTTTTTGTGCGGATGGGATGAATTGCAGAAGGAAGCGATCAATTTTTGCATGAAGGTGTGTAGAATCAAGGAGTGTGACAATTGGATTGACCATTCAACTAGTTCATGACTTGGGCGAGAACAATAACATGATAAGGGGGTCAAAATAGAGATGCACTAGTGGATTATAAGTGCAACACTTAGACATTGTGGAGGATCTCCTTGATGAACATTAGATGATCATAACAACATTGAGGGAAGGGTGGACACTTTCCTTAGTCTTTGGAGTTGGATGGAGTGAGAGAGATGCGAACATAAAAGACTAAGTTTGGACATGGAGATGCATATTTCAAGAACTAGACGCAACATTTGGATCGATCACCCAACCGGTGCAGGACTTGAGGCTAGCATTGTGCAAATACATGACAGATTGGTCACAATGATTGGCCGCACACAAATTTTGGCAAGAAAGTGTGGATGGTTGCATAGGCTGCGGATGATTGCAGTGTGAGTTGCAAACTTGGGGTTTCCACTTTGACAAAACTTGGGATTTCCACTTGGAACAAAAATTGGGGTTTCCAATTTGACAAAACTTGGGATTTCCACTTGGAACAAAACTTGGGGTTTCCAACAAACTTGCATTGTGGGCCCAAGTTCGAGCGGAAACTTAGAGATCCCAAATTTTGTGGATGTTGTTGGTGACGACAATGAAATGAGGTGGGGGAGGATATAAGGTCTTTGACTAGAAGGCGCATAGACTCTTGCCCAAGTCCTCAAGGAGATGGAACTTGGGGTTTCTCCAACACCGAAGAGTCACACTAGTTGTGAAAGTGGGTGCCTTGGGCATGCTGATGTGTCAAGGGGCTTTCCCAAGCATGAGGCAACTCATGGGGCAAAAGCAACCAAGAGAAGGGGCACACCAAATAGGTTGGGGTGCATCAAAATGAGGAGTGCACCAAGGTTGGTGCACACGATTGATGGGAGAACATGTTCATTTGGGTTTGTGAAGGGGTGCGACAAACCCAAAGGACGCGATAGTTTGCGACGATGATCTTTGGAGTCCATATAACATAACAAAGGCACACAATCAATAAAGAAATATTTGCATAACAAGAAGAACAAGATCAGCTATGTGATTCTAAGATTGACTTGGACGAAGAGATGTGAGCTCCATCAAGGAGCGAAGTCGCTCCACATGGGAGGACTTGTGCTTCCTTGAGGTGATTCTTTGGATAGAGTTGGCACAAACTTCTTTTGGATTGAGTATGGGGGAAGTCTTGTTGCAGGTTTGAGTGAGGTAGTTATGAGATAGAACAACGGGTCTCTGCGAAGTCTTGTGATAGGAGTTTATGATGGATGGACGTTTGGGGTGCTCTGCATGAGTTGTGAAAGTTGTTACGATGGATGAGTCTTGGTGTGATGAATATGTGTATGGGTGTATTGGCGAGGTGAGGCAAGTCGTGCGACTTTTCCAAAGTTGTAAACCCGACCAATAGCACTCATATTGTAATTGTTTCATAATAATAAAACTTAGCTGAGTGTTAGGCACAACTTGTGCCACTCACACTATATTTGTGTGTCTCTTGTTTTTTTGCAAGTTTTCTCTTCATTTCTTGGATGTATGCTTAAATGACTAAGTGTTAAGAGTGTTAATAAATTGTCTAAGTATACAGAAATTGCATTTGGAATGTGACTCGCCCATAGCTTAGAATAAAGTATGGATATGCTCTAGGTGAAAAGTGTTTCCAAAAAACCAAGTGAGAAACCTGATTGTGCAACCCTCAAAATCAAAAGATGCACAATGATTACAATGCTATGACAACAACATGTTATTCCAAGAAATCTCTTTAAATTATTGATTCTATTTATTTATTTCTTTAAGTTAGAATATATTGAATTAGATATGCTGAAATTTCAAAAGTTGGGAAAAAAACTTCATTGCAAGAATAACTAGATAAGTTTTGCCATTTCAAAATAACTAGATATCGAATGAGAAATATGATTTTCACAACTTCGATAATTTTGCCATTTCAAAATAACTAGATATCCAGTGAGAAATATGATTTTCACAACTAAGAAATAGTTTAGGAGTTCATCTGCTCATAGATTAGTATAAGGGAGAGGTTTGTTGGTTTGAACAGCTCTGTAAACGGTACTAATTTGATCTGATGGTCGTTAATTTCGTACCAAATGTTCTCCATATCAATACCATTTCGGTTCACATACTTTGAAGCTCTTACATATGCGATAGAATGCTCTCCATTATCGACTGCAGCCTCAACTACTACCAGCTTATATTTACAATTCCCAGCCCCACTACTAAGTTGTGGTTCCATCTGTTGACTGAGATCCAAAAATTCGAGATGCAGCAGCATCCCCTCCCACCGGCAAACGTCAGGAAGATCCAAAATCAAAGTACGTGGAAAACTGCAAATCGTAGTTCGATACCTTACATCGTAGACCTTATCACATGAATCTTGCTGACTTCTTTCTGTAAAGTTGAACAGATGACGTGCTATCTTTATCTTCAAATTTACCTTCTGTTCAAAGTCAAGCCTCAAATTCAGTTCACTGTACTCCATATATCTATATTTGTAGAATGAACAGAATCTACAATCTAGATAATGATTGTCCATCAATCATAAATATATTACTTTATTATTAAAAAATTAAAATACTATCAATAATGTAAATGTTTTTCAATCTTGTAAATAAATATACAAATACTCAATACATAATTCCTTTCCATTATAGAATTGATCTAAGAAAAATAATTAAAAATAAATATAAGAATATTAAAAATAAATATAAAAATATTTTTATTAGTGGAAAGTTTGAACTTGTAATAGTAATCATTAATCGTAATATATTAGAATAGAATTGAGTGAATTTAATTTTTTTATAGTTTATAATTTTAAAATTAAATGTGCTGTTTTTTTATCCATTCTCTTAATTAAAATTTGGTACAATTTTTTTTTTATAATTTATAATTTTAAAATTAAATGGGACATTTTTTTTTTATCTATTCTCTTAATTAAAATTTGGTAATTTTTTTGTAATTTAAAATCATGATTCAAAATTCAGATTATAAACCTAATTTATTCAATTTAATAAAAAAAGATGAATCTATATTAAATATGACTAATATTGTCCAATACAATGATAGTTTGATTTTTATAGTCAAAAACAAAAAGATGTTCTTTTAATAATAGGTTAGTAGGAGTCTAAAAATGAAAAGTAACACAAGGCATGAAACTAGCCAAATACCCAACAAACTAGCCAAATACCCAACAACATTGATAACAACCTTACCCATAATATTTAACATAAAAAGAATTTTTCTTACCAATAACAACTAAATAAATGGATCTCTATAACTACAAAATAAATGATCTCTAAATCTATATATGATCTACATTATTAATTATTAATTTTTTCATTTTAATCTTTTACTCAAAAGTGGTAAAAAAACACAAATCCTTTTTCATGCAATTATATGTGCATTTGTATTTACACTTTTTGTAGAAATAAAATTTCCTTAACTAATCTTCAACATATCCTATTTTATAAACATAATAATGAATTAGATTATAATTTATGAACTCGTAGATTATAATTCATTAATTGCTTTCCTTTTACAAAATTCTAAATCCACAAGAAGACGATGGAGTAATGCATTTTTCCTCAATCAATTTCTTAATCAAAATATTTCATAACCATCACCTTTTGTTTTGTTTTGAGATATATTTTTTTTAGTTTGTGAAGAGAGAAATCCAAAAGTCACAATCAAAGTCTTGCCCAATTTCACTTCTCACTCAACCTTCAGTTGTTTCAAAAGTACAATCTTCCATGGGCATTGCCTCTGATCATATCGTTAAGTACTCTATTGTGTAAATTTTGATCAACTCTGCCCACCTCTGTAGGATGGAGACCTAATCAGGAAAGGGCATTTCTTTCTTGCCAATGGCTACAGTAGCTACATTTTGGCAATGGTGAAAGTTAACAGTATTCGCTACTTTTAACTTCAAAATGTTTCTCATGTCATTTTAGAAAAGTTGGCATAATTTGCTAGAAGGCCACAGTGCAAATTTAGAAGAATTTTGTTTACATTACAAAAGTTTTGGTTATTTTTAGAATAGATCAATTTGGTTTGTTCTATCATGTTCATCACTATCGCTCTTTAAATTTGGAGAGGTAGGGTATATATATCTTCTTAGAAGTCAAATTACTAAGTGGAGGAAGTCCATTATCCCACAAACAAGGAATCTGATACACCAATTTAGTGTCTCGCTTGACATTGACTTTAAAATTAGGTTACTATTACAAAACCTCAAACTCTAAGACCAAGAACATTCTGCATTTCTGCTGATCACTATCACTCTTCAAATTTAGAGAGATAGGGTATATATATCTCCTTAGAAGTCAAATTACTGAGTGGAGGGAGGAAATCCCTTATCCCACAAACAAGGAATTTGATACACCAATTTAGTGTCTGACATCTCCTTAGAAGTCAAATTACTGAGTGGAGGAAGTACCTTATCCCACAAACAAGGAGTTTGATACACCAATTTAGTGTCTCACTTGACAGTGACCTTAAAATTAGATTACTATTACAAAACTTCAAACTCTAAGACCAAGAACATTTTGCATTTCTTCTGATCACAACCATTAAGCGAACTACAAGAGTTGTGTTGCTTCTTATTTCACAAACAAACTCTGATACCAGTAAAAATACCATTTTACATATCAATATTTGTTTTATTTGTCGCATATCATTTGGTTGCTTGAAAATGCTAGTCGTGGTGGTGTTACGAATTCACCTCCTGCTCTATGCTACTCTAATACAATGCAACGATAAACATTTTGTGTTCCACAAAGAATCCTTACAAAAAGGTCAAAATTAGGAGTAATCTCCTTGCAAAACAAGGATGTCCACCTCTTAAATATTATTTGTCAAATTCAAGAGTAATCTCCATGTGAAACAAGGATGGCCACCTCTAAAATATTATGATGCAGGAGCATCGTAAGCAGCCAGCCAAGCGAGCATGAAGGAGGAAGACAGTTGGAGGAGCGCAACACAAATTTTACACGTTTTGAAATAATTTTGAAAAATTAAAAAACGAATATTGATCTAGTATTTAAAGGAAGCGTACTTACATGTTGTAAACAGATCTTGAGTGATTTTCTCTCATTTGTCAATGTAAAATGCATTTAATCCCAATTAATGAAAGTAGGTAGCTTTGAATTAATAGATTAGACAGTTTTAGGAACGTAGGAGGGAAAACGGATATAGACACCCTCACCTTTGTATTATTGAAGGATTAGATCATTAGCACAAAAAAGAAGAGAGCTGTAGCAGAGAGCTGTAGAGAAGAACCCATGTACAGGAGCTTGAATTAATATATGAAGATTTGACTCAGATTTCATAGCGTTATGATGCTTACTATTTATATATGATGAATGGTATGCTTATAGTTGTTTTATTCTCTCTGTTATGCATTTTTTATGATGCTATGTTGTGTTCAATGTATGAAGTCTGAGAGAGAAAGAGAATGAGTTTCAATTGTTTCTCTTCCTGAGAGAGAGTTCTTGCAAGGAGTGTAGTGAAACGTCCGCAAGGTGTGCGTTGAAAAGGCTCTGAGTTTACCTCAGAAAGCTTAGGAGAGATACCGTTGTTCTCATTCCAGCAGAAGTGCAGGTGAAGCACAGAAGCCGTGCAAGGTGTGCGCAGGCTAGTCGAGGCCTTAAAACTTATCAACTAAGATTGAAAATATTGAAGGACCACTGCTGCAAAAAGTGCATAGGGTCGAGAAATAAAATAACTAGGGGTTATTTGAAAGTTTTCCGCAGGGAGTGCGTGCAGGAGTCCTTTCGAGGCTTGAGTCGCAAGTGAAAGATCATGAGAGTTAGCACCTTTGAAAGTGTTCAAAGGGAGACAGAGGTTGAAAATGTCTCGCAGAAGTTAAGTTCCAGTGGAGGACACCGAGTCGTTTGACAGGGATCATTGAACAGTGAATCGAGTCGTCAAAATTCTCTATGGAGAACTCATGAAGTTGCGAGGACCATAGAATCCAGAGGAGTTGCAGGGTGGATAAGGGTTAGACGAACCCATTATGTTGGTTTCAAGATTTAATGTTGACCGTTGATTGTGATCATCGAGCCGTCAAGATCATTTCAGCAAATCGGGGTTTGTAAGTCCGGAGTGCAAGCCAAATCCCTTGGTCACTCTAACTCTCGAATCGTGAGAAGGATTGTTAAGTGTGGAATTTCGGGATTTCGGTAATTCAGGATTCGGAATACTGGAATTCCTGATGACAAGGAGTCAAGGGCCTTTTCATTGAAAACCCTAAAGTTACAAAACACAAAATATTGGTGAAGGGGCGTTTCGGCATTTCAGTGTTTCAGGGTTCGGGAACCCGAGAAGACAGTGGTTTGGAATTGAGAGTCTCCAACTTCTGGTACCTGGAAGCCCGAAATAACGTGGGTTGTCGGATCGAATGAGGGCTTATATCCATTGATCCCGTGGAAGGTGCCATTTCAGAGTTCGGGGTTTTGAAGTGATAGAGGAACGGTTGTCGAAGGGTGGTTCAAGTTCCGAAAGATGAAAATCTTGAGTGGACAGGTGGCAAGAATCCATGTGAGAAACAGAGTACAGGGGGAAAGACAAGTGGCGTGTTTTCATCAATAGGCGGAGTCAATCCTCATTGACCATTTTAGGGTTTCAAAGGTTGGAGAGTCGAGAAGCCTTGCATCAGGATTCGCGAAATCATGAAGTCCGAAACTCTGAATCGATGAAAAGTTTCATTGGGGAGCTAGCCTTTGCTGAACGCATCAAGGTTTGGTATTTCGGTAGTTTCGAAGACAAGAGGTCGGAGTTCTTTACTCCAGAATTCCCAAAGTCGTGAAACGCGACACAACTACAAAGGAGGACACGGCCAAAGATTTCAACAATTCGAAATTTCGGGTTTCGAAGGTTGTAGAGACAGGAAACTCGACAACAGGAATCGCGATATCGCGAAACCTGAAATCCCGATTCGACAAAGGGCATGATCTTATTATGGTCAGGAGATTAGGGTGATGCCATGTGTTTATTCACGCGGGCATACTCATAAGGACCTGTGGAAAAATGCCATTGTATGTGTGTGGGATTCTCTGTGGGGAATCAAAGAGTCAATTAGACTCAAGGGGCAGGTTTAGAATGATACTACGTGGATCTTGGCCTGAGGGTTGGGGATCCTGTGCCAAGTGGTATCAAAGCCTAGAACAGGTTCTTTTCTTTCTGTAGTAGAGAAAACAGGGAAACATTTTACAGCCATGCCACCGAGAAGAAGAGACAAGCCAATGCCAATGCCTGATCCAACAAGAGAAAGAGAAATGCGTGAGTTACGTGCCAGGCTTGATGCCATGGAGACAACATAGAGGCACACAGTTGACACTAGGGATATCAACGAAGCTGAAAGTGAAAATGAAACGAAGGAGAATAAGTTACAGTTGAAGATGGTGCGGATGAATGCCTATTCAGGGTTGTTGCAAGGATAAGTGCCAGAGCAAAACTGGACATTCCAGTGTATGAGGGAAACTTGGATGTTGAAGAGATTTTAGACTGGATTAGAGCTCTGGATAAATACTTTGACTATGAGGATGTCGATGAAGACATGAAGGTCAAACATGTCGTTGCCAGACTTAAAGGGCATGCAACACTATGGTGGGATAAACTGCAGGCTGAAAGACGCTGTAAAGGCAAGCAGAAAATCAAAAGCTGGGATAGAATGGTTGGAAAGATGAAAGACAAATTTATACCCAAGGATTATCAAATCACTCTGTTTTGGAGGATGCAAAATTTGAGACAGAAGTTGATATCAGTGAAAGAATACACTAAAGAGTTCTACAAGATAAACATCAGAGCAGGTCATGGGGAAAGCGATGATGAAAAAGTTGCCAGGTATATGAATGGTCTGCGATATGACATTCAAGATGAGATGAGCATGATGAACCTTCAGACTGTGGAAGATGCTTATCAGATGGCTCTGAGAGCTGAAGAGAAGCTGAGCTGGAAGCAAGGTCAAAGAGGCTGCAGTAGAAGTCAAGCTAGAGGCAAAATAATTGCCCAAGACAGAACTTAGAAACCTAAAGAAGAGGGGAAGAAACCTCAAACTCAACATGAGAGAGGAGGAAGTTCACAGAGAGGGCAGTATGCTAATAGAAATACTTTTCCTCGAGCCAGAGGAAGAGGAAGAGGTAGAGGTGGTGAAGTAAAATGCTTTGTCTGTGGAAAAATCGAACATAAATCCTATGAGTGTCTAGATAAGAAGAAAGATGGTGGTGAAACTCACATTGCCGAAGCTCAAGGATGGAATGTTGAGGCAGAAGATGTTGAGGGCGGAAGATCCTTGATGATGAGGAAATTTCTTTTAACGCCAGAGAAAGAGGTAGAGAACCCAGCCCAAAGAAACAGTCTGTTTCAGACTGCTTGCAAAACTAAAGATAGGGTATGTAAAGTCATAGTGGACAATGGTAGCATAGAAAATCTCATATCTACAGAGATGGTAGAAAAGCTGGAGCTAGAGACTGTTGTACATCCAAGCCCATACAGAGTTTTGTGGCTACAAAAATGACACCAGGTAAATGTCACTAAACAATGTTTAGTTGAATTTAAAATAGGAGGATATAAGGATGAAATATTATGTACTGTCATTCCCATGGATGTTTGTCATCTATTGTTGGGTAGACCGTGGCAATATGACAGAAACGTGGTTCATGATGGGAGAAAGAACACATGCACCCTGGAAAAAAATGGTAGGATGCACATGTTGCTGCCGATTAAAAACCAAGAGGTGAAAACAGAGATGAGCAACACTGTACTTCTCATGAGTGGGAAGGAACTTCTTAAGGAGGTTAAGAAGAAGGAAGACACGCAATTTATTGTGGTTAGGAAGCCCATAATTGTTTTGACCAGTACTTGGATAGATGATCTACCAGAAGAAATCCAAAAGTTGTTGGAAGAGTTTGTTGATATAGTAGTGGACGAACTACCTTGTTCGTTACCACCTATCAGAAGTATAAGCCATCATATTGATCTTATACTTGGAGCCAGTTTACCAAACAAGGCTACGTATAGGTTGACACCGTGGGAAAATGAAGAAGTTAAGAGACAGGTCCAAGACTTAATGGACAAAGGATTGATTAGAGAAAGCTTGAGTCCATGTGTTGTTCCGACAGTGCTCAGCCCAAAGAAAGATGGAGGCTGGAGAATGTGTACAAACTCAAGGGAAATCAATAAGATTACCATCAGATACAAATTTCCATTGCCAAGGATGGACGACTTGATGGATTTCTTGAGTGGAGAAAAGTTTTTTTCAAAGATTGATTTGAAAAGCGGGTATCATCAAATTCGAATGAGAGAAGGTGATGAATGGAAGACAACATTCAAGACAAATGAGGGGTTGTATGAATGTCTTGTCATACCATTTGGCTTAATGAATGCACCCAGTACTTTCATGAGATTGATGAACGAAGTCCTGAAGGATTTCATAGGGAAATTTGTCCTCATATATCTTGATGATATATTAATTTTCAGCAAGACAGAAGCAGAACACTTAAATCATTTAGTTGCGGTAATGAGGAGATTACAGCAAGAGAAATTGCTGATTAATATGAAGAAATCGTCATTTATGAGGACATAACTCATTTATTTGGGTTTTGTTATCTCTGCAAATGAGTTGAGGATGGATCCATAAAAGGTAGATGCAATCAAGAATTGGCCATCACCGAAAAATGTGTTTGAAGTTCGAAGCTTCCATGGTTTGGCTAGTTTCTAGAGGAAATTCATTCGAAATTTTAGTGGAATTAGTGCACCAATGATGGATACGGTGAAGAAAAGAAATAAATCTTTTCACTGGATAGAGGAAGCAGAGAAGAGTTTTAATCTGCTGAAGAAGAAGATCACAGAGCAACCAATTCTGGTTTTGCCAGATTTTAGCAAGACATTCCAGGTTAGGTGGGATGCGAGTGGATTTGCAATTGGAGCAGTATTGAGCCAAGATGACAGGCCGATCGCATATTTTAGTGAGAACTAAATGAAGCGAAGATCAAGTACTCAACATATGACAAAGAATTTTATGCATTCATACAAGCGCTCAAGAAATGGAGACATTATTTGGTTCCCAAAGAGTTTGCTTTGTACAGTGATAATCACGCTTTACAATTCGTGACTCAATAGGAGAAGCTGAACCAAAAACATGTTAAATGGGTTGAATTCATGCAGAATTTTACTTTTGTGATTAAGTATATTTCTGTAATTGCTAACAAAGTTGTTGATTCTTTGAGCAGGAAATGTTTGCTTATGCAGGAATTCAGAGTCAAGACTTTAGGTTTTGATAACCTCAAAGAAATGTACAAGGATGACCTAGATTTTAAGGAAGTGTATGAAGCGTCTGAGAATCTAGTTCTCAGAGACAAAAGCCAATGGACCAAATACATGATATAGGATGGATTATTATTCAGGGGCAATCATCTATGTATTCCAAAATGCTCCATGAGGGAGAATCTGCTAAAGGAAAAACATAGTGGAGGATTGGTTGGACACTTCGGTTATGATAAGACGTTCTCAAATTTGAATGGCTCATATTTTTGGCCAGGGATGAGGACAGATGTTAAAAAATTTGTGGACATATGCAAAATTTATCAGCATGCAAAAGGGAAAAGGCAGAATACAGGGTTATACTAGACATTACCCATACTAGAAAGGTTGTGGTACGCAGTGAGCATGGATTTTGTATTGGGACTGCCAAGGACACAGAGAGGATATGATTCAATCTTTGTGGTGGTAGAAAAATTTTCCAAGATGGCACATTTCATACCATGCCAGAAAACTAATGACGCAACTCATATTGCGAACCTGTTTTTCAAGGAAGTTGTCAGACTTCACGACTTGCCAAAGAGTATCGTGTTTGATCGAGATACCAAGTTCATAGGGAATTTCTGGAGGACCTTATGGAAAAATCTGGGGACAAGTTTGTCTTTTAGCTCAACATATCATCCTCAAATGGATGGGCAGACAAAATTCATGAACAAAAGCTTGGGAGATTTGCTAAGGAGCTTAGTGACTTAACACCACAGTCAATGGGATCACATTCTGCCACAGGCGAAATTTTCTTACAATGATTCACTTAACAGAAGCACAGGGTAGAGTCCATTCCAAATTATATATGGAATGCAGCCAAGGGGAGTTTCTGAATTGAAAGATTCAGAACAAAATGAATTCAGGAGTGCCAATGCAAAAGACTTTGCAGAAGCAATGAAGGAGCTTCACAGCCGAATTAAGAAGCAGTTGCAGAATTCAAGTCAAGAATACAAGTGCAGAGCAGATCAACACAAGAAAGAACTTCAATTTGAAGTTGGTGATCTTATTCTTCCACATCTGAGAAAGGAAAGGTTCCCAAGGGGAACATATAACAAACTAAAGATGAAAAATATTGGACCGTGCAAGGTCATAAGGAAATTTGGGGCAAACGCATATGAGATTGAATTACCCGATGGGATCAGAATCTCATCGATATTCAATGTTGCGGATTTGTACCCTTACAGAGCTGTGGAAGCAGGAGCAGAGAAGGAACAGAAAGAGATTCAATGGAAAAAACAAATGCCTGTAGATGAAAATACACAAATGGAAAGCATAATTGACAAGAGGGTTAGCAAAAAGACCAGGAGAAAAGAGTATTTTGAATACTTGGTTAAATGGAAGGGACATCTAGTTGAATATGCTAGTTGGGAAAATGAAGCAAAAATTCATAAGCATGGACAGACCGTGCAAGAGCTCATGAACAAGAGTTCATGAAAATTTTCAAGTGAGGGAGTATGATGCAGGAGCATCGTAAGCAGCTAGCCAAGCGAGCATGAAGGCGGAAGACAGCTGGAGGAGTGCAACACACATTTTACACTTTTTGAAATATTTTTGAAAAATAAAAAAATAGATATTAATATAGTAGTTAAAGGAAGCGTACTTACATGTTGTAAATAGATCTTGAGCGATTTGCTCTCATCTGTCAATGTAAAAGGCATTTAATCCCAGTTAATGAAAGTAGGTAGCTTTGAATTAATAGATTAGACAGTTTTAGGAGCATTGGAGGAAAAACGGATATAGACACCCTCACCTTTGTATTATTGAAGGATTAGATCATTATCACAGAAAAGAAGAAGAGAGTTGTAGAGAAGAACCCATGTACAGGAGCTTGAATTAATATATGAAGCTTTGACTCAGATTTCATGGTGTTATGATGCTTACTGTTTATATATGCTGAATGGTATTCTTACAGTTGTTTTATTCTCTCTATTATGCATTTGTTATGATGCTATGATGTGTTGAATGTATGAAGTTTGAGAGAGAAAGAGAATGAGTTTCAATTGTTTCTCTTCCTGAGAGAGAGTTATTGCAAGGAGTGCAATGAAACTTCCGCAAGGTGTGCATTGACAAGGCTCTGAGTTTACCTCAGAAAGCTCAGGAGAGATACCATTGTTCTCATTCCTGCAGAAGTGCAAGTGAAGCACATAAGATGTGCAAGGTGTGCGCAGGATAGTTGAGGCCTTAAAACTTATCAACTAAGATTGAAAAGATTGAAGGACCACTGCTGCAAAGAGTGCATAGGGTCGAGAAATCAAATAACTAGGGGTTATTTGAAAGTTTGCCGCAAGGAGTGCGTGCAGGAGTCCTTTCAAGGCTTGAGTCGCAAGTGAAAGCTTAGGAGAGTTAGCACCTTTGAAAGTGTTCAAAGGGAGATGGAGGTTGAAAATGTCTCGCAGAAGTTAAGTTCCATTGGAGAACACCGAGTCGTTTGACAGGGATCATTGAACAGTGAATCGAGTGGTCAAAATTCTCTGTGGAGAACTCACAAAGTTACGAGGACCATAGGATCCAGAGGAGTTGCAGGGTGGATAAGGGTTATACGAATCCATTACATTGGTTTAAATATTCATCTTTGACCATTGATCATGACCATCGAGCCATCAAGATCATTTCGACAAATCAAGGTTTGTAAGTCTGGAGTGCAAGCTAAATCCCTTGGTCACTCGAACTGCCGAATCGCAAGAAGGATTGTTAAGTGTGAAATTTCAGGATTTTGGTAATTCGGGATTTGGCATAACTGAAGTCCTAATGACAAGGATCTAGGGGCCTTTTCATTGAAAACCCTGAAGTTACAAAACATGAAATATTGGTGAAGGGGTGTTTCGGGGTTCGGGAACCTGAGAAGACAGTGGTTTGGAATAGAGAGTCTCGAACTTCCGATACTCAAAATCCTGAAATAATGTGGGTCGTCGGATTGAATGAGGGATTATAGTCGTTGATCCCGTGGAAGCCGCAATTTTGGAGTTCAAGGTTTTGAAGTGATAGAGGAACGGTTGTCGAAGGGTGGTTCAAGTTTTGAAAGCCGGAAATCTTGAGTGGATAGGTGGCAAGAATCCACGTGGGAAACAAAGTACAGGGGGAAAGACAAGTGGCGCGTTTCCATCAATAGGCAGAGTCAATCCTCGTTGACCGTTCCGGGGTTTCGAAGGTTGGAGAGTGTTGGAGAATATCCCTAACTTACATTAGTTTATACCTAGCCTAGACTCCTAAATCTTGGTTAATACATTCATTTACACTTTATTTCACCTAATTTGGCCACATAGAGAAGAAGGGCGCCTCATCCCTAGATTTTAGGGAAAACTGCCAATTTTAGATCAAGACTCAACTCCTGGTTCTTGATTTTCTTGATTTTTCTTGATTTTCTCGATTTATTCTTGATTTTCTTGATTTATTCATGATTTATTCCAATTCCCCCATGCAAAAATCATCTATTATTGGGGAATGCGCACCTCCTCTTTGAGTGAGAGATTTATTCCTTAATTAATGGTTTTTGTTGTTACTATTATTAGTAACTACTATTTCGGGTCAGTTAAGTGAGTTGGAACTGCTTCTCTTTTCAGTTAAGTGAGCCTAAGTGAGCTAATGCGCATCACTTAACTCTTGTGGACATTAATGAGTGTGTCACATGTATCTTTAGTGGTCTAAGTCGAACTATGTGGTCTCCCTTAGCTTATGACACCTATTTTAGTTATTTCTAGCTTTTTTTTACTAGAATTTCTATGTTGGAAATTCTATATATTCACCTCCTCTCTTCTTTTTGAGGATGGTTGCTCATGTATATTCATTTT
>ML799511.1:45615-139020 GCA_009831015.1 Picea engelmannii | reverse complement strand
TATTTTAGTTATTTCTAGCTTTTTTTTACTAGAATTTCTATGTTGGAAATTCTATATATTCACCTCCTCTCTTCTTTTTGAGGATGGTTGCTCATGTATATTCATTTTTTATTAATATAATTCTCTGATTTATGGAGAAAAAATTTTCTCTCATCTCTTGAATCTCAACAAATTGTTTGTGTTCAATTTAACTAGAATTCTAGATCTATCGAGGTCAGGGATGATTTTAAGGATGGAAATTTATTTTAAAAGTTAGAAACCTTGACAAATCTTACTAATCCTTCATATGCCAACTATAAATGTTTGGCGATATTTTTGTAAAAATATTCAAATTTCTAAGGATTTTATATAGTTTGTATAAAATTTTGGCGATTTTTAAGGTAAAATAATTTTATCCTATAAAATTTGGGCGAATTATTTTTAGAATGGCGAATATTTTCTTGGGAAAAACCATGGAAAATTATCCCATGAGTGAAATTTAGCCCCTAAAATAATCTATGATCGAGGTTTCTGCAGGAATTCTACATGGTATCAGAGCTAGATTGAATCTAGTGGATTGTACACGGTTTTATTTGTAGGTATAGATCATATGGAGGCGCAGAAAGAAGAAATGGATCATCTCTCTCATCCCACAAAACTCATTCTAAATCCTTTCAATTACTTTGAATGGAAGACAGAGATCTCTCTGCTCCTCCGAAGCAAAGGGCTTTACCAGGTAACAATGGGAATGGAGAAAGAACCGACTGCTGCAGTGGAGAAGATAAAGTATTTCAATAAATTAGATGAAGCAATTGGGCTGATATGCCTATCAATTTCCAAATATCTCCTCTTCATGTCAGTGGAGCCACTACTCCCGATGTGGTCTGGACCACATTGGAAGGACTATTCGGCAAGCAGGAAGCAATGAGAGTGCATCAACTGGAGAATGAACTCATATCTCTAAGTCCAATTCATTTCAGCAACTTGCAAGAATTCTTCACCAAGTTCAAATCCCTCCTCATTGAACTTAATTCATGTGGAGTCACGAAAGGGGAAGAACAACTCATCCTTTCAATTCTCTCGAAACTAGACCTTGAATATTTTGTATTTGTGTCGTCTTTTCAAGCATCTAAATTGACTCAGGAAAAATGGAAAATGACTCCATTGAATGATTTCATTGCAACATTGACTCAAGATCAATATAATTTAGTCCAAATGGGTTCCATCAAGCATTCCAAGAACCAAGCACTTACGGCTACTGATGCTCCAAAGAGTAGTGGAAAAGACAAGGAAAAAGGAACGGGTAAATTTCTTGAATCGAAGAAGGAGAGATTCACACAATCTTCAGAGAACTCCTCTGAGCCTGAGGGTAAGAAGAAGAAGAGGGAAAGAACAATTTTCATTTACTGTTCCAAAGGTTTTCATCCCAAAGAAAATTGCATGAGGAAGACTATCAATGAGATGGCTAAGCAATTGAAGCAGCACAATCTCACGGTGCCCGAAAATGAAAAGAAGAAAGATGATAACATAATGGGAGGGAGAGAATGAGATGGTCATGATTTAATGGCTGTCACATCCACTCCATCAGCTTGGATCCTTGATTTAGGTGCATCGAACCATATGGCTGCATCAAAAGATAAATTTTCCTCCATCGAAGAAAGCACCAGATCCCCAATTTACTTGGGAGATGCCACACTCACAAAGGTGTGTGGAGAAGGAATTGTTGATCTTGAAGGGGGCTACTTCACAAATTGATGTAGGAGCATCGCCCATGTCAAACGAGCCAGCGCGAAAGCAGGAGACAGTTGGACAAGACAACATAGTTTCTTTTTGAATTTCACCTTGAGAATATTGCGCAAGTCTTTAATGAGGACAATTATGAAAGCACACTTAATATATTGTAATGGACCTTGAGCGGATACCTCACGTCCTTAGGTAGATGAGGCATTTAATAGAGTTAATGTTGTTAGATAGGAATTTAATTCTAGATTTGATAGCTTTAGAGCGCAAGAGGGAAACGGGATATAGACACCCTCCTTTGTACATTGTAACATAATTCTGGATCATCGAGAGCATTCAGAAGAGAAGAGCATGCAGAGAAGTGTATGAATAACACCCATGTACAGATATTGAATTAATAGAAGAAAGCTTTGATTCAATCCATGGTTGTGTGTCTATTCTCTCTGTATTGATGATATTATGCTCATGAATGTTTTCTTCTTGTCATACATTTTCTTTTATGTGCTATGTATGTGGTTTCATGGTTGAATTGAAATCTGTGAGAACAAGGAGTTAGATTCAATTGTTCTCTATATTGAACTGAGAATTCCTGCAAGGAGTGCAGTCGAATCATCCGCAAGGAGTGCATTGACAGAAGGGTTCAAGTAGAGAGAAATTTTGTTCTAAGTTCCAGGAGTGCAGGTTTGGCACCAGAGCCGTGCAAGGTGTGCACAGGCTAGACGAAGTCTCAGAGTTGCGATTCTGAGCAAAGGGATTGAAAGATTACTATTGCAGGAGTGCACAAGATCAAAATCTTCAACACTTAGTCATTGTTGAAGTTTTGTCGCAAGGAGTGCGTGCAAGAGATTTCCTTCTGAGGGACTTATAGTCACGGGGAGCTCAGGAAGGATAGACCTTCGAGTCTGTCGAAGGAAAAGTGAGAAATTTGTGCCTTAAAAGGTCGCAAGGAACACCACAGGGTTGCAGCGTAAGGTGACGAATTCTGTGGAAGAACGACTCATCGTTCGTGGAGTGGATAAGGAAGAAACGGACAGACGAAATCCTCCAAGGAGATTTCACGAAATTCCGTGGGACGTTGGATCTTGCGGAGGAGCAAGAAAGGTTACAGCGTAAGCGTGGAAAGGTTTGAAGCTCAGAAGATCAGGAGCATCGATCGAGATCACGAGGAGTGTTGATTTTACTCGTGGATTGGCATATCGGGATTTCGTGAGGTAAGACTCCAAATTTACGTAGCGGAAGTTGCAAGAGTGCGAGTTACGATGTGCCGACCGCCACGTAAGTAGTGTGGGCCACAGGATATAGTGGGAGACAGGTGGCATAAATCATCGGAGGTTCGGCATCTCGTGCATCGGGAGTCGACGAAGAGATTATTTGGCCGCGGAAGTAGCGAAGACGCGAAGTAGCAATATCTCAGATATCGGAATCTCGGGCATCGGGAGTCGAGGTAGGAGTTGATTGAGCTTGCGAGTGGAAAAGTCACGAGGGAGCAAGGTCACGAGTCTCGGATTTTTGGCGTCTCATGTATCGGAGTTGGGAAAGCCGAGCGCTGGATGTCACGAGTGGCGAGATAGAAAAGTCCCGATAAGGGAAGAACGAAGTCAGCATTGACTGGCGTGCATCGGGTCTTGGGGATTCGAGCGCCCAGAGATAAGATGAGAGCTTACGAAGCTGTGAGTTCTGATTTTCCTGACAAGTAAGCAAAAGGGAAGTTGCATGAAGGAACTGTGGGTGTAGATCTTCTGATTGGGAGATAGAAGAGCATTGACGCTCTTCGGGCCAAGAAGAAAGAAGGTCCTGGAGGAGGCGAATGTGCTCCGAGGAGTGCGGTGTTGTCAGAGTGGTATCAGAGCAGGAATATCTTTTCTTTCTGTAGAAAATAAAGAGATTCACCATGCCACCCAGAAGAGAAAGGCAATCACCTGACCCGGAATATAGGGAGGTGCGAAGAAGAGGCAGGCCAGCAGGAAATCCAGAAATGGAGCGGCAGATGAGAGATCTCCGAGCAAGGCTAGAGGAGATGGAGACAGCTCAGAGACGCGGAGTTGGTGCAGGGGATCTTAGTGATTCCGAGGTTAAAGAGGAAGTTGGACATGAAGTAGAGGTCACAACAGAGGATGCATCAACCGAGCGGTTGATCAAAGCCATTGCCAGGATGGGTGCGAAGGCGAAAATGGACATTCCAGTCTATGAAGGAAATCTGGATGCAGAAGAGCTGCTAGATTGGATTAGAGCTCTCGACACATACTTCGACTATGAAGATGTTGAAGATGATAAGAAAGTCAGGCATGCGGTTACGTGCTTGAAAGGACATGCAAAATTGTGGTGGGATGAGCTACAAGCTGATAGACGCTGCAAAGGCAAGAAAAAGATCAAGAGCTGGGATCGGATGATCGCAAAGATGAAGGCAAAGTTCATTCCAAGGGATTACCAAATCACTCTGTTCAGGCGAATGCAGAACCTGAGACAAAAGCTGATGACAATCAAGGAATATACTGAGGAGTTCTACTGACTGAACATCAGAGAGGGTCATCAGGAGAGCGATGATGAAAAAGTTGCAAGATATCTGAATGGTTTGAGATACGACATTCAGGATGAGCTAAGCATGCTAACCATCAGAACAGTGGAAGATGCTTACCAATTGGCTCTGAAAGCCGAAGAAAAGCTAAACCGAAAACAGGGACAGCAAGGGCGAGGCAGAAGCTAGCCAAGAGGCGAGGCAGAAGCTAGCCAAGAGGCAAGGCAGTTGCCCAGGAAAGAACTCAGAAGCCCAAAGAGGAATGGAAGAAACCTCAGGGTAAGGTTGAAAGAGGAAGAACCTCACAAAGGCAACCATATGTTGAGCAGAGAGGATAGCACAATGATCAGCGAGGAGATTATGCTGACGCGAATACTTTTCCTCGTACCAGAGGTAGAGGAAGAGGCCAAGGAGGAGTAATCACATGTTTCACATGTGGGAAAAATAGGCACAAGTCTTATGAGTGTCCAGAGAAAAAGAAGGATACAGGGGAAGCTCGCATTGCAGAAGCGCAGAGGCATGATGTTGACACTGAGGACGCAGAAGGCGGAAGATCGCTTGTGATGCACAAAGTCCTTTTGACACCCGAGAAGGAGATGGAAAGCTCAGTGCAAAGGACCAGGCTTTTTAGAATAGCTTGCAAGACCAAGGACAGGGTATGCAAGGTTATTGTGGACAGTGGAAGCACCGATAATCTTATTTCAACCGAGATGGTGGAGAAACTAGAACTGGAGACAACAGATCATCCCAGTCCATATAAAGTTTCATGGCTACAGAAGGGACATCAGGTAAAGGTCACTAAATAGTGCTTAGTTGACATCAAGATAGGGGGATACAATGATAAGATTTTGTGTGATGTTATTCCCATGGATGTATGTCATTTGTTGCTAGGTAGACCATGGAAATATGACAGAAATGTGATTCATGATGGGAGAATGAACACATATACTCTGGAGAATAATGGGAGAACCCATATGTTGCTTCCGATAAAGGATAAGGAAGTGAAGCCGGAAGTAAGAAATACAGTACTTCTCATGAGTGGGAAGGAACTTCTTTCAGAAATGGAGAAGAAAGAAGATCCATAATTCTTTGTGGTTCGGAAACCAAGAATTGTTCTGACCAGCACAAGAGTGGATGATTTGCCAGTTGAGATTCAGGAACTGCTGGAGGAGTTCGATGATATCATAGAGGATGAATTACCTCATTCGTTGCCATCGATGAGAAGTTTGAGTCATCACATAGACCTCATACCAGGAGCGATTTTTCCAAATAAAGCCGCGTACAGGTTGACGCTGCAAGAAAATGAAGAGGTCAAGAGGCAGGTACAAGATTTGATGGACAAAGGATTGGTCAGGGAAAGCTTGAGTCCATGTGTTGTTCCAACAGTGCTCAATCCGAAGAAAGATAGAGGCTGGAGGATGTGTACTGACTCAAGGGCGATCAACAAAATAACCATTAGGTACAGGTTCCCATTGTCGAGAATGGATGATCTAATGGATTGCCTGAGTGGGGCAAATTATTTTTCAAATATTGATTTGAAAAGAGGATACCATCATATTCGCATGAGGGAAGGCGATGAGTGGAAAACAACGTTCAAGACAAATGTAGGTTTGTATGAATGGCTAGTCATGCCATTTGGCTTGACAAATGCGCCGAGTACTTTTATGAGGCTGATGAACGAAGTCCTGAGGGAGTTCATCGGGAAGTTTTTCATTGTTTATTTGGACGACATACTGATTTACAGTAAATCAGAGGCTGAGCATTTGAAGCATTTTGCCATTGTAATGAGAAAGCTACAGTAGGAGAAGTTGTTGATCAACATGAAGAAGTCCTCATTTATGAAGACAGAGCTCATTTATTTGGGTTTTGTTATTTTGGCGAATGAGTTGAGGATGAATCTGGACAAAGTGGAAGTGATAAAAAATTGGCCATCACCGAGAAACGTGTTCGAGGTGAGAAGCTTCCATGGTTTAGCTAGTTTCTACAGAAAATTCATCAGGAATTTCAGTGGGATTAGCACAGAAATGATGGACACAATGAAGAAGCGACATAAGTCTTTTCATTGGACAGCTGAGGCTAAAAGGAGCTTCAATCTGTTGAAGCGGAAGATCACAGAGCAACCAGTGTTGGTGTTGCCAGATTTCCTGAAGACATTTCAGGTGAAATGTGATGCCAGTGGGTATGCCATAGGAGTGCTCTTGAGTCAGGATGACAGACCAGTTGCATATTTCAGTGAGAAGATGGATGAGGCGAAGTTGAAATACTCCACGTATGACAAAGAATTTTATGCTATCATACAGGCATTGAAGAAGCGGAGGCATTACTTGATCCCAAAGGAATTTGTATTGTACAGTGATAATCATGTTTTACAGTTTGTGACTCAACAGGAGAAGTTGAATCAGAAACATGCAAAATGGGTAGAGTACATGCAGAATTTTACATTTGTAATTAAACACATTTCAGGTACTGCTAACAAAGTGGCTGATGCTTTGAGTAGGAAATGTTTGTTGATGCAGGAGTTTCGAGTCAAAACTTTGGGTTTTGAAAATCTCAGGGACATGTACGTAGGGGATGCAGATTTTGGCAAGGCATATGAAGCAACTGAGAATCTAGTTCTTAGAGATCGGAGTCCTTGGATAGATTATATGATCCAAGAAGGATTGTTGTTCCGAGGCAATCAGTTGTGTATTCCAAATTGCTCCATGAGGGAGAACCTGTTGAAGGAGAAGCACAGTGGAGGATTGGTCGGACACTTTGGCCATGACAAAACATTCGCGAAGCTGAGCGAATCATATTTTTGGCCGGGGAAGCGCTCAGAGGTCAAGCGATTTGTTGACAAATGCAGAGTTTGCCAGCATTCAAAGGGAAGAAAGTAGAATGCAGGTTTTTATCAGCCATTTCCCATACTAGAGAGGCCATGGGAGGCGATAAGCATGGATTTTGTATTGGGATTACCGAGGACGCAAAGAGGAGTTGATTCTATCTTTGTAGTCATTGACAAGTTTTCAAAGATGGCACATTTCATACCATGCCAGAAGACCAGCGATGCGACGCACATCGCAAACTTGTTTTTTAAAGAGATCGTTAGACTTCATGGATTGCCGAAAAGCATAGTTTCGGACAGGGATACTAAATTCATAGGTCATTTTTGGAGGACGCTATGGAAGAAGCTAGGGAGTAACTTAGCGTTTATTTTTTCTTATCATCCTTAGATGGATGGACAGACGAAAGTCGTCAACAGAAGTCTGGGAGATTTGTTGAGGAGCTTGGTGATGGAGCACCATAACAGTTGGGACAATATATTACCACAGGCAGAATTTGCATACAATGATTCACTGAATCAGAGTACAGGTAGAAGCCCATTTCAGGTTGTATATGGAGTGCAGCCGAGAGGAGTTTCCGAATTGCGAGATTCAGAACAGACTGCGACTAGCAGTGCTAGTGGTGAAGAATTCGTTGAGGCAATGAGAGAACTTCACGGTAGAGTGAAGTAGCGGCTAATGGATTCAAATCAGGAGTACAAGGGTAGAGCAGACCAGCATCAGAGACAACTTCAGTTTGAAGTTCGTGATCTAGTTCTAGCACACTTGAGGAGAGAAAGGTTCCCAATGGGAACATACAATAAACTCAAGATGAAGAAAATCGGGCCATGTAGGATTCTGAAGAAATTCGGGGAGAACGCTTATGAAATTGAGCTACCAGATGGCATCGGGATATCTCCGACGTTCAATGTCTCAGACTTATATCCATATAAGGCTGAGGAAGCAGGATTTGAAAGTGATGAACAACCAAGGGTCCAGTGGCAGAAGCAGATACCGATTTCAGAAAAGCCACAGATGGAGTGTATACTTGACAAGCGAGTGGGTAAGAAGACCAGGCGAAAGCAGTATTTCAAGTATCTGGTCAAATGGAAGAATCACCCAGTGGAGGATGCCAGCTGGGAGACTGAAGCAGTGATACAGAGGCATGGACAGACCGTGCAGGAGCTCATGGATAGGAGCCCATGAAATTTTTTCAAGCGAGGGAGTATGATGCAGGAGCATCGCCCACGTCAAACGAGCCAGCGCGAAAGCAGGAGACAACTGGAAAAGCCATCATAGTTTCTTTTTGATTTTCACCTTGAGAATATTGCACAAGTCTTTAATGAGGACATTTATGAAAGTGCACTTTGTATATTGTAATGGACCTTGAGCGGATACCTCACGTCCTTAGGTAGATGAGGCATTTAATAGAGTTAATGTTGTTAGATAGGAATTTAATTCTAGATTTGATAGCTTTAGAGCGCAAGAGGGAAACGGGATATATACAACCTCCTTTGTACATTGTAACATAATTCTAGATCATCGAGAGCATTCAAAAGAGAAGAGCATGCAGAGAAGTGTATGAATAACACCCATGTACAGATATTGAATTAATAGAAGAAAGCTTTGATTCAATCCATGGTTGTGTGTCTATTCTCTGTGTATTGATGATATTATGCTCATGAATGTTTGCTTCTTGTCATACATTTTATTTTATGTGTTGTGTATGTGGTTTCATGGTTGAATTGAAATCTGTGAGAAAAAGGAGTTAGGTTCAATTGTTCTCTATCTTGAACCGAGAATTCCTGCAAGGAGTGCAGTCGAATCGTCCGCAAGGAGTGCATTGACAGAAGGGTTCAAGTAGAGAGAAATTTTGTTCTAAGTTCCAGGAGTGTAGGTTTGGCACCAGAGCCATGCAAGGCATGCACAGGCCAGATGAAGTCTCAGAGTTGCGATTCTGAGCAAAGGGATTGAAAGATTACTGTTGCAGGAGTGCACAGGATCAAAAACTTCAACACTTAGTCGTTGTTGAAGTTTTGCCGCAAGGAGTGCATGCAAGAGATTTCCTTCTGAGGGACTTATAGTCACGGGGAGCTCAGGAAGGATAGACCTTCGAGTTTGTCGAAGGACAAGTGAGAAATTTGTGCCTTAAAAGGTCGCAAGGAACCCCGCAGGGTTGCAGCATAAGGTGACGAATTTTGTGGAATAACGGCTCGTCGTTCGTGGAGTGGATAAGGAAGAAATGGACAAACGAAATCCTCCGAGGAGATTTCATGAAATTTCGTGGGACGTTGGATCTTGCGAAGGAGCAAGAAAGGTTACAGTGTAAGCATGGAAAGGTTCGAAGCTCAGAAGAGTAGGAGCGTCGATCGGGATCACGAGGAGCGTTGATTTTACTCGTGGATCGGCATATCGGGAGTTTGTGAGGTAAGACTCCAAATTTACATAGCGGAAGTTGCGAGAGTGCGAGTTGCGATGTGATGACTGCCACATAAGTAGTGTGGGCCACACGAGATAGTGGGAGACAGGTGGCATAAATCATCGGAGTTTCTTCATCTCGTGCATCGGGAGTCGACGAAGAGATTATTTGGCCGTGGAAGTAGCGAAGACGCGAAGTAGCGATATCTCGGATATCGTAATCTCGGGCATCGGGAGTCGAGGTAGGAGTCGGTTGAGCTCACGAGTGGCAAAGTCACGAGGGAGCGAGGTCGCGAGTCTCGGCTTTTCGGTGTCTCGTGTATCGGAGTTGGGAAAGCCGAGCGCTTGATGTCGCGAGTGGTGAGATAGCGAAGTCCCGGTAAGGGAAGAACGAAGTCAATGTTGACTGGCGCGCATCGGGTCTCGGGCATTCGAGCGCCCAGAGATAAGCTGAGAGTTCACGAAGCTGCGAGTTCCGATTTTCCCGACAAGTAAGCAAAAGGGAAGCCGCGTGAAGGAACTGTGGGTGTAGATCTTCCGATTGGGAGATAGAAGAGCATTGACGCTCTTCGGGCCGAGAAGAAAGAAGGTCCCGGAGGAGGCGAACGTGCTCCAAGGAGTGCGGTGCCATCACAAATGTGTTTCATGTACCCTCACTGTCTGCAAATATTCTCTCGATATATCAGATCACTCTTTCCAGCTCTGGAAGGAAGGTGGAGTTCACTTCGGACTCTGCAGTGATTACCGACATTTCCACAGGCTCACAGCTTGCACATGGAATTGTAGATCACGGTTCTCGTTTGTATTTCTTCTCCCACTTTATTCCTAAATCTATTAGCACTGTATTTCTGTCACAATCTAATGATATCATCAATTTATGGCATGAAATATTTTTCCATCTAAACTATAAGTACTTGCATCAACTTAGCAAGGAAAACATGGTAGAAGGATTGCCAGCTATTAAATTCACAAGCGGTGTATGTCAAGGATGCATTCTTGGCAAGCATCCAGAGAAAAATTTTGACAAAGGGAAGGAAGAAAGAGATTCTTCAACACTTGGGCTGATTCAAAGTGACATTACGGGCCCATTCCCACAGCCTTCAATCAGTATACAACTACAACACACAGTGCCATATACACTACAGCAAAACGGTGTTGCGGAGAGGAAAAATCGGTCCTTAAAAGAGATGGCCAATTGTATGCTACAGTCGAAATCATTAGATCCCAAGCTATGGGCCGAAGCTATTAATTGTGCAGCATACATTCAGAACTGATTTTCTCACAAATCACTCAAGGCACCACTGCTTTTGAATGTTGGACCGGTAAGAAACCGAAAGTGTCGCACTTTCGTATTTTTGGTTCACGAGCATGGGCTCACATTTTAACAGATAAGAGGAAGGCTTTGGAGCCTCAAACTGTTGAATGAATATTTTTTGGATATCCTGAAGGTGTCAAAGGATATATATTGATGGACTCTCACACTGAAAAGTTCATTCTAGCTCGAAGTGTGAAGTTTGAAGAAGAATCACTGCATGATTTTTCAGAAGACCCTGCCGAGGAACCGCTTGTTGTCACTGATGAGGAGGAGTCAAAAAATTCTTCGAGCACTTTAGAACAGACATCAAAGAAGACTTTTAGGTCTGATACATAGGATGAGGAGCAGGTCATGGCTGCTCCAACCCATTTTCCAACTTGGGCAGAGAAAACCCTGCAAGATGCGGGTGAACTAGTCGGTGATCCTGCGGATACAAGAAGGACTAGATCACAGTTTTTTGGGGCTCCTCAAGCCTTGGATGCCACATAACCTTTGTTTCCAATACATTTCTACATGTCACTTGTTTCATATCCAAATTCTCACTCTGAGGTTGCAGACATCTTCACCAAGTCTTTCAGTGAAAAGAAATTTTCAGAACTGATAGCTATGCTTGGAGTGGTGGAGACAACTGAGTAGGTCACTTTTGGCCACTCCACATTTTTTTCCTCTTATTTTTTTTGGGGAGGGGGGGTTTCCCATGAGGTTTTCCCTCTTTCATCTTTTCATGAGGAATTCTTTTATGTAGTGAGTACCTAAAATGGCCAAGTTGCTGGGACTCAAATTTTTTGTCATTACAGTTAGGCTTAAGGGGCAGTGTTGGAGCATATCCCTAACTTACATTAGTTTATACCTAGACTAGACTCCTAGATATTGGTTAATACATTCATTTACACTTTATTTCACCTAATTTCACCACATAGAGAAGAAGGGTGCCTCATCCCTAGATTTTAGGGAAAACTGCTAATTTTAGATCAAGACTCAACTCCCGGTTCTTGATTTTCTTGATTTTCTCGATTTTCTTGATTTATTCATGATTTATTCCAACTCCCCCATAAAAAAATCATCTATTATTGGGGAATGTGCACCTTCTCTTTGAGTGAGAGATTTATTCCTTAATTAATGATTTTTGTTGTTACTATTATTAGTAACTACTATTTCGGGTCAGTTAAGTGAGTTGGAACTGCTTCTCTTGTCATTTAAGTGATCTTAAGTGAGCTAATGCGCATCACTTAACTCTTGTGGACATTAATGAGTGTGTGACATGTATATTTAGTGGTCTAGGTCGAACTATGTGGTCTCCCTTATCTTATGACACCTATTTTAGCTATTTCTAGTTTTTTTTTACTAGAAATTCTATGTTGGAAATTCTATATATTCACCTCCTCTCTTCTTTTTGAGGATGGTTGCTCATGTATATTCATTTTTTATTAATATAATTCTCTGATTTATGGAGAAAAAACTTTCTCTCATCTCTTGAATATCAACAAATTGTTTGTGTTCAATTTAACTAGAATTCTAGATCTATCGGGATTTCTACAGGAATTCTACAGAGAGTCGAGAAGCCTTGCATCAGGATTCGTGAAATCGTGAAGTCCGAAACTATGAATCAATGAAACATTTCGTTGGGGATCCAACCTTTGATGAATGCATCGAGGTTTGGTATTTTGACAGTTTCGAAGACAAGAGGTCAGAGTTCTTCCAGAATTCCTGAAGTCGTGAAACGTGACACATTTGCAGAGGAGGATGCGGCCAAAGATTTCGGCAATATGACATTTCAAGTTTTGGAGGTTGTAGAGACAGGAAACTCGACAATAGGAATTGCGATATCGTGAAACCTGAAATCCTGATTCGGCAAAGGGTGCGATCTTATTGTGGTCATGAGATTAGGGTGATGCCTTGTGTTTAATCATGTGGGCATACTCATAAGGACCTGTGGAAAAACGCCATTGTGTGTGTGGGGGATTCTCTGTGGGGAATCGAAGAGTCAATTAGACTCAAGGGGAAGGTTTGAATGATCCTGCGTGGATCTTGACCCGAGGGTCAGGGATACTGCACCATATTATTTGACATATTTATAGATTAATCATAATATTGGATTACTGCAACAATAAACATATTCCGTGATACCAAAAATCATTACTAACATGTCAAAATCAAGAGTAATATCCTTGCTAAGGAAGGATCTCTCAAGACATTATTTGACTTATTTATATTTTAATTAGAAGAACAATAACCATATTATGTGCTACCAAGAATGCTTACAAACATGTCAAAATAAAGAGTAATATCCTTGCAACAAGGATCTCTTAAACATTATTTGACTTATTTATATATTAATTAGAAGATTGGATACTGAAATATGGGATGGAGGGATGCTAGAGTAGGTTAAGATTTATTATTATTATTGTTTTATGCTATAATGATATGTTATTAGTAATGCATAAAGATAGTTTTCAAAGTTATTTTCCACCATACATTCTTATGTTATTTTGAAATCAAAGTTAACAAAAACAAAATAAAGGTGATGGAATTAATTACTTGAAATAAAAATATAACTATTATATTTAATAGTGATAAATTGGAGGTAGTTCCTTGTGGAGAATATGTAGTAGAAGACATGAAGAGACTCTATGCAAAATAAATGCAAACAAATTTGAGTGTGGAGTTGAGAATTGGGGATAAAGACACAAACAATAGTTTTGTATGGTTGCTTAGTTTGGGGTCCCAACCTAGAGGAGGAAACACGGGGAAATAGGAGTTATAATACTAACAGATCAAATTCTAAAAGCAAATCTAATAAGAAACTAGAAAGATAAAGAAATATAGATGTAATTCTCTTGATGCTTAAATTAAAAATTTGAAGTTAAAATAAATATATGCTAGTTTATTTTGTTATATTTTATTACAAAGTTTTATAATTATTTGTGTTTTGATTTTTAAGTTTTTATTACTATGTACACTAATTTTTAATTTTTTTTTTTAAATATTTCAAACTTTTTACTTTGCTATGTTTAAACAAAAATTTAATAACATATATAACAAAAATAATGTATATAATCAAAAGAATGCATGGCAAGAATAAGATAAAAAGAAAAACATAACATGTGGTACAATGACATGAAAAAATGAATTTAAAAAAAGGGAATTGAAGAAGAATATTTGTTCAATAAACCATTAGGACATGGTAGAAAAGAAGGTAATAAAGAATTTGTGACAAGATTCTAATAAAAAAATTAAATTCCATCAATGCAAAATGGAATCAATAATTATTTACATAGAATAATAAAACATGTAGGAGAAAATCTATATGTATAAAAAAATGTTATTTGTAACTTTAGGGTATTCATCACCTAGTAGTGTAACATACTATGTTATATAAGGAATTAAAGTAAAAAAACATATTATGTTATATTGTCGTATCTAAAATAAAGTACTTAATTAAGTGTGAAGATTTGAGTAATATACATTATTTATTCCTCGGATTGGGTGCCATCTGTCTGAATCATATGATGGGGTGGAGACTGGGGATGTCTCTTCCCTTAGGGAATCTCCCACATGCCGAGGATAGTGGAGGATCTGATGCGGATCAGATTTTCAGATGGGAAGGAAATGAGGTGTACGAGTTGGCTATTCTTCACATGCCACCGAATTAAGTTTTTCATGACAACAAAGGGATTAGAAACTTATGTACTCTCGACTATCATTTGCATGATGAATCTCAATGGGTTAATTATGGAGGAGGGGGGCTCTATGGGATTCACATCCCCTCATTTCTAGTGTTGGTTTGATATATGGTGTGTTCTAAATTTGGACTGACTCTACTTTGTTTTTGACGTGGTTTATGCCATGGCATACTCCATGTGTCTTGGGGCGGATTTTGTGGAATATGGTGGATACTTTAAAGAGGAAGGAAGTTAGATAGAAATGGTGGAGACGTTAGATCATTGAAATTTCCCAATGTTCAAATCATCTTGGGAAAATAAAGAAACGATTGAAGGGAAAGTTGGGTTTATAAGAAATGGGAATGGAAAAGGAAAACAACAAAAGGGTTGAGGGAGTTTTTTTTGCATCTCGCAAAAAAAAGAAAACAAATAGAGAAGAAAGGAAACAAAGAAGGATCGTTTGCAGGAACAATAGAGAAGACAAAGATATGTCAATTTTAAGAAGAACAATCAGTTCGAGAGCTAGCTAGGGACCAATACTCATATGCTCAATGCATACTGGATGTAGGGAATTTCATCATTTCCAACATAAAGTTAAAAAAACATCGACCTCGAGCTAGTATCACATTTGGGGGTTGTAAACGCTTCACGAAAGTAAAAGAGAAGGAAGCATATCAGGATCCCACATAAAGGGAGGTTTCCCAGAAATTGACCTCGTATACAACGTCGAAATTCAATATACCAAAGAATGTAGGAGAAAAGGAGGATGGTGCAGTCATCAAACAACCTCAACAGAGTCTCACCAGAGAAGACAATTACATGAAGAGTAGTCTTAACTATTATTTTGTATCCAAGAAGTGGTGTTTCCTTCCTAATAATCACAACCCCTAATGTCGTCATTCAGAATTAGGCCACCACCAAGTGGGAAGAGGCCTTCAATATGGAAAAGAATGACCCTATAAGGCATACTACGAAGAAGCTTCGAGAACCAAAGGAACAAGCCTGGATAACAGTCAAAGCACTACATAAATGACCCAAGTAGTAGCCTAAAATGTAACTAAACCATGGATACAGAGATAGAAGCAACTAATGTTGCTGTGAAACAACTCATTGTAGAGTGGAAGAACATACAACATGCCTGAGTGGCTGGAGACGAGCCATAGGTGAGTTTTGGGGGCCTATTGGACAAGAAGTTTTGAATATAATTTTGGAGAGAAAACCTAAGTATAAAGAAAGGGAACACAAGGAAGGAAGGGCACATAAAGAAGAAAGGGAACATAAGGAAGAAAATGTGCATAAGGAAGAAAGGGTGCACAAGGAAGAAAGAGCACATAAGGAAGAAAATAAGTAGAAGGAAGAAAGGGTGTAGAAGGAGGAAAGCACACATAAGGAAGGAATTGCACATAGAAGGACACGGATAGCGCATAGACATAAGGATAAAGAAAGCGAGTGAGAGAAGGAAGAAGAAAAGGACGACCGTGTGACTTTCCAAAAATAGAAGAACAACATAAAGTTGTATAAAAAACGAGGATTAAAAGAAGGAAAACAATCAATTAACTGAAGTTGGCCATGCCATGAATTATAATGGGTTATTATGGGATAAAGAATAATAAGGTTTTAAGACTATATTTTGGGTATAAGTATGTAATGAGATTGGGAGATTAGGGGACTAGAAGGGAATCAATGTTATAAAAATATCATGAATGTAATAGACATTTAGTAAGAAATAAGATGAATAAAGGAGTTTAGAAAGGATATTGCGTCTTATGTTTCTTTTACTTTTGTGTATGCGTTTATGAGTGATGATATTCTTCGTAGAATAGAGTTAGTCTATGGATAGATTATGCTACAGTGCTCATGTATAGTTGTGATAATCTAGGTAATAATCAAGAACATATTTAATCTAGAGGATAAGGAACAATGATTCGCACCTTTGCCTCCCTTTCCCTTACTACTAAAAAAACATGGTTCTTGCAATCCCAATAGTTACCTCGGGTGAGACTTCATCTGCATAAGCATGTGATTCCAAAAGGGCCGGTGTCTTGAGGGTTTGTTGGTCACAATTTAATCGAACCTTGGGTCTTACAACCCATGCGAAGACTAGGCTATCCCAACACACATTTACAAACTTTTTGGGAGATTTAGATCTACCCTTATATTTAGATCTCCCACTTGAGGAATTAGATCTATCTCTTTCCTCGGAGCATCCTTTTGCAAACAATGCATATGTGCTTTGTCCTTTCATGTTATTACACCTCATCTTATCCGACAAAAAGGATGATACCACATCATCAAAACTTAAAGTAGTTGTATTACTACCTATGACCATAATGTAGTTCATCATCCTCTGTCAAGACTAAAAATAGATAAATTTTTCTATAATCTCCTACTTAAATGACTGCAATTTAGTTTATAATTTCTTTCATGATTTTATTATACTAGGAATAAACCAAGAATAAACAGTAACAACATAATAATGATAACAACATAATAACATCAGTATCAACACCATAATAACAACAACATAATACATACCTCCACCTGTAGGTTGGTTGATTTAGTCCATTTTCTATCTGTTCTTGTTCTTGCCCAGACTGCCCAAACTGAATATTAACCTCCCATCCAACTAGGAAAAAACTCTCTCTCTCCCTAGCTCCAAGAATCCTTGTGGTTTCCTGGTCCCGGAGCCCAAACTTCCCAGCAACAACAGTGTCATGTGAGAGTTCCCAAAATAACCCGTTCTCCCAATTTTCCTCCTCCTCTTCAACCTCTTGCAGAATTTTCCAAAACAAAATGAGACCCCTCTCCAAGTCCCCTCCTATCTTCCTTATCCTCCTCTCTCAAATCCCCCTCATTATCACAAGCAACATTCACTTAGATAATTGTAGTTCAATTAAGAAAACACACACACACACACACACACACACACACACACACACATATATATTATAAAAACGAGGAAATCAATAAATTCTACCATAAGGAGAAACCCCCACACACTCTCAACTACTTCTAGTCATCATTCCTCCCTAACCTACTTCCATATTCCATCCTTATCCTTCCTTTGTTGGACTATATTGGAGAGTCAACTATATTGACCTAACTCCAGATAGAACTCGTAAGCGAAAGTGTCAAATCTATTGACCAAGCTTCCCCAACATGAATCTGACAGTCATCATCACAAGTCTAGGGGAGCATGAGCTAACACCATTCTCCCATGACTGTAGGTTTCAGAGGATACATGGTTGGAAATTCCTCCACCCCTCCTAATAAAACTAGGGTCAACACCCTACGATGGACCATATAGTGGCTCTGTGTTGCTAGGAATTTTGTCATCATATATTTAGTTTTAGGCAGTCTCGCCACTTTAAAAACATGCACTTGTCCACATATCATAGAAATTCATTTGAACCAACATAATTTAACATACAAAGATTCATACGATATTGTTTCTCGATCGATGTTCACGACATCAACCTTTTATCATCATTATCCCTTGGCTATTTCATAGCCTCTTGACTGACATATTAGTTTATAACACAAAATCATACATATCCATGAATTATCATCAGGTAAATGCATTTAATCATAATCTCAATCCGGTATCCACATACCAACAACTTTAAATGTCAAAATTTTCAAGATAGAAATTATAGATTGCATAATATCCATCATAATTCAAATAACTTTAAACATTCATAGAATTGACATTCACATAGGTTCATATGTATTAAAATTTAAAGTGTATCATTAGTAGTTTCATAGTGAATAGAAAATAAATATGATTAGGCCTTAAGTAATTCTAGTTGTCTAAGTCAAAGGTGGAATTACATACACCCAAACTTCGGGAAAACATATTCCTGAGGTGGTGAAAAAAGTGAGGGATAATCTCTTTGTAAGGTCTCTACATCCTGCCAAGTAGAATATCCTGGGATATACTTGTCCCACTGGACCTTAACCTTATCTACCAGACGATTCCTAAGCTGTTTGACCCAATATGCGTAACGGTTCGACCATGAGTGTTTCCATGTCCGATACGTGCAACTCCTTCCAATTGCATTTATGAGATTCGTCAGCAACATAATCACATAGAATAGATACATGAAAAAAATTATGAGTTTTATGCAAGTGGGCCGGTAGAATGAGACGATAGGCAACGGGTCCAATTCTCTCTTGGATTTTAAATGGTCCTATAACTAAAGGTGAAAACTTTATCCCCTTCCCGAACCAAATGGTACTCTTATTAGTCTTGATACAAATGAAAAGGTGATCTCCCACTTTATAACTTCAGTCAGTCCTAGGTGCATCATAATAACTTTTTTGTCTATCCTATGCTTCCTTTAGTCACTGGCTAATATGAATCACATGTTCCTCCATCTATTGAATCAATTCTCGCCCAACTATCACTCGATATTCTAACCTTTCCCAACTCAATGGTGTCCTGCATGGCCTTCCATACAGAGCTTCATAGGGTGGCATTCAAATGGAGCTATGAAAACTATTATTGTAGGCACCAAAGGCAGGTACTTCTTTGAATGGGTTTGATTATCCATTACAGACATTGTAAGCATGTCTTCCATAACCTGATTTACTCTCTTAGTTTTCCCATTTGTTTCAGGATGATATGTTGTGCTCAAGTTCAATTGAGTTCCCAACACTGACTGCAAAGTTGTCCAAAACCTAGATGTGAATCAGGAGTCCCTATTTGAAATGATCTTCTTGGGTAACCCATGAAAATGGATGACCTCACTTATAAAAAAATCATGTCACATTAGTGACATCATAAGTGTCTCTAACAATAATAAAATGAGCACTCTTGGTCAACTTATCAACTATCACAAGAATGAAATTGTGTCTATGCGATGTGAGTGACAATCGCACAAAAAAATCCATAGAAATGACTTCCCACTTGGACATAGGAACATCATGCAGTTGTAGGAGACTTGTCGGGTGTTGGTGGTCAACCTTCATTTGTTGACACTCTAGCAACTTGGCGATGAAATGGACTACATTACGCTTCATGCCTACAAAGAAAAAAATCTTCTTCATGTCTATGTACATTTTCTTCACACCCGAATGTGCACAATAAAATGCTTTATGGGATTCCTTGAGTATGATGCTTCAAATATATCCACCTTCAAGGATGTATATCCTTCCTTGATATCTTAGCAATCCATCTATTTCTAGGCTATATCCTTCATACTTTTGATCTACTTGCCTCCAACTCTGGAGGGTTGAAGTAACCTTTAAATACCAACTATCTCCAAGAAGTTTCCCCAACACACGCTCCCTCAGATTAACTTTTAAGGGTATGAAGAAGAAGATACGTGGTCTCCTGGTCAAGGAATCCACGACCACATTCTCCTTTCCCTTTATGTATGAAATTCCAAAATCGTACTCACTAATGGGTAAATTCATGGAGGTAGGTAACACTTTCATGATAATCGAATCTCGAAAATTTTGAAAGATGTTTTTCGGATGAACTAATATTTTTTTTCGGCCGAAAGATAATTTTTTTTCGGTCGAAATATGTTTCAACCGAACCTTTGAACATCAAATCGAACGGTATAGTGATGATGACCTCAATTTTCATGTAGAATTTAAGTGGATGGATTTTTTTCATTCGGTAACCTTTGTTCGGCCGAAAGATATTCCGGGGAAAAATATATTTCAGCCGAAAGAATATTTCATCTGAAATATACTTTTGACCGACATATTTGTTCAACTAAAATATATTTTCAGTAGAGAAAAATTTTTGGCCGAAAACATGTTTATATATTTACCACACATCGTGACTGTTACGATTTTTTGAGCTCGTGGCAAGTGTGAGTGCGCTCTTGGCGAGTGTTAGTGAGTGATAGTGAGTGATATCTCTTGCCATGGACGTGTTTGGTGCAATCATGTTGGCGTGGTCGTGTTGGCAGGAGGTCCTGCGGGCGAACAGGTGGTCGAATCCATAGGTAAGCCTAAACTTAAGTTTTAAATTTTGTAATTTTTAATTTTAATTGAATTAAATTTTGTATTGTCACTGTGACTTGGCCGTGGGGGGCGATCCCTGTGGCCAAGTCACAGTTACAATATGAAATCATGTGCATTTAGTGATCGCCCCATTTGTAGTGTATTGACATTGTTGGTGGATGTGTTTTGCGTTTCCTCTGTTCCTTGAGTGTGGTCTCTTCTTTTGTAATTTGATCGATTGTTGATTTGGGTTTTGTATGTTTTCTTATAATCCTCTACCACGAGATCTCTCTAGAGTGAGGGCGCACCCGTGTATGGCTCTTATGTATTTTTCTTAAGACTTGAATTTTCTAAATTCCTAGATGGGTGGTGCGATGCCTCTTTTCCTTGTTATCCCTTTAAATTTTTATTTATGATGCCTAGAATTTAACGAGGAACGGTGAATCGGGATTTCCATTTTCTCATGCCTCGATGGTTATGCATTTTATGGATTTCCATTTTTGCCTTGGGTATCGACACTTCCTTGGATAGTCGTGTCTTGTTGACTGTTATCTAGACTTACACGTCCTTCTCTTACGATTGATTTTTTCCTTGACATTTCTTTTCTTACTCGGATATAGAGGAACAAATGTGTTGCATCATCGTATTGTTTTCTATTTTTTTTAATTTCGTGAGGGTCCTTGTGTCTTGGGGAAATACTGTATTTTTATGCTACGAACCCCTATGCCTTAGTTGTAGTTGGAACTGTATTGATCTCATCTCCTCCGTCTTACAGAGGATATACCCATATTCAGAATTGTGAGTTATGCCATTAGATCTTATCTTTGATTTATCACCTGTTCATTGCCATATAAATGTCGACCTCTGTATGAAGTTATTGTCTGCTTCCCTTAAGGCCAGAACCCAAAATGTAAAATTATTCCAATTTAAAAATAGTTCACCCTTAAGATTGATTATATAGCACAAGAGTACTTATGTCAATCTTATAATTATGGTATGGATTGATTGATCTCCTTGTAGATCTTTTATTTGGACATGTAAGATGACTTAAATAGTATTTACATATTACTTACATATATTCTTCTTTAATCCTTTTAAATGGGATATGTATAGTAAATGGGATATGGGATATATAATCTTCTTAAATCCTTTTAAATGGGATATGTGATATATAATCTTCTTTTACCCTTTCAATCCTTTTACATATTACTTGTATATAATCTGCTTTAATAATTTTGTATATGTATAGTGACACCAACCGCACTCCTCGGAGCACGTTTGCCTCCTCCAGGACCTTCTTTCTTCTCGACCCGAAGAGCGTCAATGCTCTTCTATCTCCCAATCGGAAGATCTACACCGACAGTTCCTTCACGTGGCTTCCCTTTTGCTTACTTGTCGGGAAAATTGAAACTCGTAGCTTCCCGAGCTCTCAGCTTATCTCTGGGCGCTCAAATCCCCGAGACCCGATGTGTGCCAGTCAACGCTGACTTCATTCTTCCCTTACCGGGACTTCGCTATCTCGCCACTCGCGACATCAAGCGCTCGACTTTCCCAACTCCGATACACGAGACGCCGAAAAGCTAAGACTCGCGACCTCTCTCCCTCGCGACTTTGCCACTCATGAGCTTAACCGACTCCTACCATGACTCCTGATGCCTGAGGTTCCGATACCCGAGATATCGCTACTTCACGTCTTCGCTACTTCCGCGGCCAAATAATCTCTTCGTCGACTCCCGATGCACGAGATGACGAACCTCCGATGGTTTATGCCACCTGTCTCCCACTATCTCCTGTGGCCCACACTGCTTACGTGGTGTTCGGCACGTCGCAAATCGCACTCTCGCAACTTCTGCTATGTAAATTTGGAGTCTTACCTCACGAACTCCCGATACGCCGATCCACGAGTAAAATCAATTCTCCTCGTGATCCCAATCGACGCTCCTGCTCTTCTGAGATTCGAACCTTTCCACGCTTACGCTATAACCTTTCTTTCTCCTCCGCAAGATCCAACATCCCATGGAATTTCACGAAATCTCCTCGGAGGATTTCGTCTATCCGTTTCTTCCTTATCCAATCCACGAACGACGAGCCGTTCTTCCACAGAATTCGTCACCTTATGCTGCAACCCTGCGACGTTCCTTGCGACCTTTTAAGGCACAACTTCCTCACTTGTCCTTCGATAGACTCAAAGGTCTATCCTTCCTGAGCTCCCCGTGACTATAAGTCCCTCAGAAAGGAAATATCTTGCACGCACGCCTTGCAACAAAAATTCAACAACAACTAAGTGTTGAAGCTTTTGATCCCGTGCACTCCTGCAACAATAATATTTCAATCCCTTTTCTCAGAATCGCAACTCTGAGACTTCGTCTAGCCTGTGCACACCTTGCACGGCTCTGGTGCCAAACCTGCACTCCTGGAACTTAGAACAAAAGTTCTCTCTACTTGAACCCTTCTATCAACGCACTCCTTGCGGATGATTCGACTGCACTCCTTGCAGGAATTCTCGGTTCAAGATAAGGAACAATTGAATCTAACTCCTTGTTCTCACAGACTTCAATTCAACCATGAAATCACATACACAACACATAAAAGCAAATGTATGACAAGAAGAAAACATTCATGAGCATAATATCATCAATACACAAAGAATAACACAACCATGGAATTGAATCAAAGCTTTTCTATTAATTCAATATCTGTACATGGGTGTTCTTCATAGACTTCTCTGCATGCTCTTCTCTTCCTGAATGCTCTCAATGATCCAGAATTATGTTACAATGTACAAAGGAGGGTGTTTATATCCGTTTCCCTCTTGCGCTCTAAAGCTATCAAATCTAGAATTAAATTCCTATCTAACAACATTAACTCTATTAAATGCCTCATCTACCTAAGGACGTGAGCTATCCGCTCAAGGTCCATTACAATACACAAAGTGCGCTTTCATAAATGTCTTCATTAAAGACTTGCGCAATACTCTCAAGGTGAAATTCAAAAAAAAACTATGCTGGCTTGTCCAGCTATCTCCTGCTTTCACGTTGGCTCATTTGACGTGGGCGATGCTCCTGCATCATACTCCCTCGCTTGAAAAAATTTCATGGGCTCCTGTCCATGAGCTTCTGCACGGTCTGTCCATGCTTTTGTATCACTGCTTCGGTCTCCCAGCTGGGATCCTCCACTGGGTGATTCTTCCATTTGACTAGATACTCGAAATACTGCTTTCTCCTGGTCTTCTTACCCACTTGCTTGTCAAGTATACACTATATCTGCGGCTTCTCTGAAATCGGCATCTGCTTCTGCCACTGGACCCATGGTTGTTCACCACTTCCAACTCCTGCTTCCTCAGCCTTATATGGATATAAGTCTGAGACATTGAACATCAGAGATATCCCGATGCCATCTGGCAGCTCAATTTCATAAGCGTTCTCCCCGAATTTCTTCAGAATCCTGCATGGCCCGATTTTCTTCATCTTGAGTTTGTTGTATGTTCCCCTTGGGAACCTTTCTCTCCTCAAGTGTGCTAGAAATAGATCACCAACTTCAAACTGAAGTTGTCTCCAATGTTGATCTGCTCTGCGCTTATACTCCTGATTTGAATCCATCAGCCACTGCTTCACTCTATCGTGAAGTTCTCTCATTGCCTCAGTGAATTCTTCAGCACTAGCACTGCTTGTTGCAATTTGTTATGAATCTTGCAATTCAGAAACTCCTCTCATATGCACTCCATATACAACCTGAAATGGGCTTCTACTTGTACTCCTGTTCACCGAATCATTATACGTGAACTCTGCCTGTGGCAACACATTGTCCCAACTACTGTGGTGTTCTGTCACCAAGCATCTCAACAAATCTCCCAGACTTCGATTCATCACCTCCGTCTATCCATCCGTCTGAGGATGATAAGCAGAACTAAATGCCAGATTAGTTCCTAGCTTCTTCCATAGCATCCTCCAAAAATGCCCAATGAACTTATTATCCCTGTCCGAAACTTTGCTTTTCGGAAATCCATGAAGTCTAATGATCTCCCTGAAAAATAAATTTGCGATGTGAGTCGCATCACTAGTCTTCTGACACAGGATAAAATGTGCCATCTTTGAAAACCTGTCAGCTACCACAAAGATGGAATCATGTCCTCTTTGCGTCCTTGACAATCCTAGCACAAAATCCAAGCTGATTGCCTCCCATGGTCTTTCTAGTATGGGCAATGGCTGATAAAAACCTACATTCTGCTTTCTTCCCTTTGAATGCTGGCAAACTCTGCATATGTCAACAAATCGCTTGACCTCTGAGTGCATCCCCAGCCAAAAATATGATTCGCTCAGATTCGTGAATGTCTTGTCATGGCCAAAATGTCCGGCCAATCCTCAACTGTGCTTCTCCTTCAACAGGTTCTCCCTCATGGAGCAATTTGGAATACACAGTTGATTTCCTCGGAACAACAATCCTTCTTGGATCATATAATCTATCCAAGGACTCTGAGCTCTGAGAACTGGATTCTCAACTGCTTCATACGCCTCGCCAAAATCTTCATCTCTTGCATACATGTCCCTAAGATTTTCAAAACCCAAAGTTTTGACTCGAAACTCCTGCAACAACAAACATTTCCTGCTCAAAGCATCAACCACTTTGTTAGCAGTACCTGAAATGTGTTTAATTACAATTGTTAAATTCTCCATGTACTCTACCCATTTTGCATGTTTTTGATTCAAATTCTCTTGTTGAGTCACAAACTGTAATGCATGATTATCACTGTACAATACAAATTCCTTTGGGATCAAGTAATGCCTCCACTTCTTCAACGCCTGTATGATAGCATAAAATTCTTTGTCATACGTGGAGTATTTCAACTTCGCCTCATCCAACTTCTCGCTGAAATATGCAACTGGTCTGTCATCCTGACTCATGACCACTCCTATGGCATACCCACTAGCATCACATTTCACCTGAAATGTCTTCAGGAAATCTGGCAACACCAACACTGGTTGCTCTGTGATCTCCCGCTTCAACAGATTGAAGCTCCTTTTAGCCTCAGCTGTCCAATGAAAAGACTTATGTCGCTTCTTCACTGTGTCCATCATTGTTGCACTAATCCCACTGAAATTCCTGATGAATTTTCTATAGAAACTAGCTAAACCATGGAAGCTTCTCACCTCGAACACGTTTCTCGGTGATGGCCAATTTTTTATCACTTCCACTTTGTCCGGATCCATCCTCAACTCATTAGCCGAAATAACAAAACCCAAATAAATGAGCTCTGTCTTCATAAATGAGGACTTCTTCATCTTGATCAACAACTTCTCCTACTGTAGCTTTCTCATTACAATGGCCAAATGCTTCAAATGCTCAGCCTCTGATTTACTGTAAATCATTATGTCATCCAAATAAACAATGACAAACTTCCCGATGAACTCCCTTAGGACTTCGTTCATTAGCCTCATAAAAGTACTCGGCGCATTTGTCAAGCCAAACGGCATGACTAGCCATTCATACAAACCTTCATTTGTCTTGAACGTTGTTTTCCACTCATCTCCTTCCCTCATGCGAATCTGATGGTATCCGCTTTTCAAATCAATCTTTGAAAAATAATTTTCCCCACTCAGGCAATCCATTAGATCATCCATTCTCGGTAATGGGAACCTGTACCTAATGGTTATTTTGTTGATCTCCCTTGAGTCGGTACACATCCTATAGCCTTCGTCTTTCTTCGGACTGAGCATTGTTGGAACAACACATGGACTCAAGCTCTCCCTAACCAATCCTTTGTCCATCAAACCTTGGACTTGCCTCTTGACCTCTTCATTCTCCTGCGGCGTCAACGTGTACGCGGATTTATTTGGTAAACTAGCTCCTGGTATGAGGTCTATGTGATGACTCGCACTTCTCACCGGTGGAAACTAATGAGGTAATCCGTCCACTATGATATCAACGAACTCCTCCAGCAGTTCCTGAATCTCAACCGACAAATCATCCACTCTTGTGCTGGTCAGAACAATTCTTGGTTTCCTGACCACAAAGAATTGTGGATTTTCTTTCTTCTCCATTTCCGAAAGAAGTTCCTTCCCACTCATGAGAAGTATTATATTGCTTACTTCTGGCTTCACTTCCTTATCCTTTATCGGAAGCAACATATGGGTTCTCCCATTTTTCTCCAGAGTATATGTGGTCATTCTCCCATCATGAATCACATTTCTGTCATATTGCCATGGTCTACCCAGCAATAAATGACATACATCCATGGGAATAACATCACAGAAAATCTTATCATTGTATCCCCCTATCTTGATGTCAACTAAGAATTGTTTGGTGACCTTTACCTGATGTCCCTTCTGTAGCCATGAAACTTTATATGGACTGAGATGATCAGTTGTCTCCAGTTCTAGTTTCTCCACCATCTCGGTTGAAATGAGATTATCGGTGCTTCCACTGTCCACAATAACCTTGCATACCCTATCCTTGGTCTTGCAAGCTGTTCTAAATAGTCTGGTCCTTTGTACTGAGCTTTCTATCTCCTTCTCGAGTGTCAAAAGGACTTTGTGCATCACAAGCGATCTTCCGCCTTCTGTGTCTTCGGTCTCAGCATCACGCCTCTGCACTTCTACGATGTGAGCTTCCCCTGTATCCTTCTTTTTCTCTGGACACTTGTAGGACTTGTGCCCATTCTTCCCACATGTAAAGCATGTGATTACTCCTCCTCTTCCCCTACCTCGACCTCTAGTACGCAGAAGAGTGTTTGCATCAACATAATCTCCTCGATAATCATTCTGCTGTCCTCTGGGCTCAACATATGGCTGCCTCTATTGTGAGGTTCCACCTCTCTCAGATTTACCCTGAGGTTTATTCCATTCTTCTTTGGGCTTCTGAGTTCTTTCTTGGGCAACTGCCTTGCCTCTTGGCTAGCTTCTACCTCTCCCTCGCTGTCCTTGCTTTCGGTTCAGCTTCTCTTCAGCTTTCAGAGCCAATTGGTAAGCATCTCCCACCGTTCTAATGGTTAGCATGCTTAATTCATCCTGAATGTCATATCTCAGACCATTTAGATATCTAGCCACTTTCTCATCATTGCTCTCCCGATGACCCACTCTGATGTTCAGTCGGTAGAACTCCTTAGTATATTCCTTGACTGTCATCAGTTTCTGTCTCAGGTTCTGCATCCGCCTGAACAGTGTGATTTAATCCCTTGGGATGAACTTTGCCTTCATCTTTGCGATCACCCGATCCCAACTCTTGATCTTCTGCTTGCCTTTGCAGCATCTATCATCTTGTAGCTCATCCCACCATAATGCTGCATGTCCTTTCAAGCGCGTAACTGTGTGCCTGACTTTCTTATCATCTTCGATATCTTCATAGTCGAAGTATGTGTCGAGAGCTCTAATCCAATCTAGCAGCTCTTCTGCATTCAGATTTCCTTCATAGACTGGAATGTCCATCTTCTCCTTCGCACCCATTCTAGCGATGGCTTTGATCAACCGCTCGGTCGATGCATCTTCTGCTGTGACCTCTGCTTCATGTCCAGCTTCCTCTTCAACTTCGGAATCACTAAGATCTCCTGCACCAACTCCACGTCTTTGTGCTGTCTCCATCTCCTCTAGCCTTGCTCGGAGATCTCTCATCTGCCGCTCCATTTCTGGATTTCCTGCTGGCCTGCCTCTTCTTTGCACCTCTCTATTCTCTGGGTCAGGTGACTGTCTCTCTCTTCTAGGCGGCATGGCGAATTCACTCCTTCCCTTCTGCTATAGAAAGCAAAAGATATACCTGCTCTGATACCACTCTGACGCCAACCGCACTCCTCGGAGCACGTTCACCTCCTCCAGGACCTTCTTTCTTCTCGGCCTGAAGAGCGTCAATGCTCTTCTATCTCCCAATCAGAAGATCTACACCCACAGTTCCTTCATGTGACTTCCCTTTTCCTTACTTGTCGGGAAAATCGGAACTCGCAGCTTCCCGAGCTCTCAGCTTATCTCTGGGCGCTCGAATCCCTGAGACCCGATGCGCGCCAGTCAACGCTGACTTCATTCTTCCCTTACCGGTACTTTGCTATCTCGCCACTCGTGACATCAAGCACTCGGCTTTCCCAACTCCGATACACGAGATGTCAAAAAGCCAAGAATTGCGACCTCACTCCCTCGCGACTTTGCCACTCGTGAGCTCAGCTGACTCCTACCATGACTCCTGATGCCTGAGGTTCTGATACCCGAGATATTGCTACTTCGCGTCTTTGCTACTTCCACGGCCAAATAATCTCTTCGTCAACTCCCGATGCACGAGATGTTGAACCTCCGATGGTTTATGCCACCTATCTCCCACTATCTCCTATGGCCCACACTACTTACATGGCGGTTGGCACATCGCAACTCGCACTCTCACAACTTCCGCTACGTAAATTTGGAGTCTTACCTCACGAACTTCTGATATGCCGATCCACGAGTAAAATCAACGCTCCTCGTGATCCCGATCGACGCTCCTGCTCTTTTGAGCTTCAAACCTTTCCATGCTTACGTTGTAACCTTTCTTGCTCCTCCACAAGATCCAACATCCCACAGAATTTCGTGAAATCTCCTCGGAGGATTTCGTCTGTCCGTTTCTTCCTTATCCACTCCACGAACGACGAGCCGTTCTTCCACAGAATTCGTCACCTTACGCTGCAACCCTACGACGTTCCTTGCGACCTTTTAAGGCACAACTTCCTCACTTTTCCTTCGACAGACTCGAAGTTCTATCCTTCCTGAGATCCCCGCGACTATAAGTCCCTCAGAAAGGAAATCTCTTGCACGCACTCCTTGCGGCAAAACTTCAACAACGACTAAGTGTTGAAGCTTTTGATCCTGTGCACTCCTACAACAGTAATCTTTCAATCCCTTTGCTCAGAATTGCAACTCTGAGACTTCGTCTGGCCTGCGCATGCCTTTCACGGCTCTGGTGCCAAACCTGCACTCCTGGAACTTAGAACAAAATTTCTCTCTACTTGAACCCTTCTGTCAACGCACTCCTTGCGGACGATTCGACTGCACTCCTTGCAGGAATTATCGGTTCAAGATAGAGAATAATTGAATCTAACTCCTTGTTCTCACAGACTTCAATTCAACCATGAAATCACATACACAACACATAAAAGCAAACGTATGACAAGAAGCAAACATTCATGAGCATAATATCATCAATACACAGAGAATAACAAAACCATGGAATTGAATCAAAGCTTTTCTATTAATTCAATATCTGTACATGGGTGTTATTCATACACTTCTCTGCATGCTCTTCTCTTCCTGAATGCTCTCAATGATCCAGAATTATGTTACAATGTACAAAGGAGGGTGTCTATATTCGTTTCCCTCTTGCGCTCTAGAGCTATCAAATCTAGAATTAAATTCCTATCTAACAACATTAACTCTATTAAATTCCTCATCTACCTAAGGACGTGAGCTATCCGCTCAAGGTCCATTACAATACACAAAGTGCGCTTTCATAAATGTCTTCATTAAAGACTTGCGCAATACTCTCAAGGTGAAATTCAAAAAGAAACTATGCTGGCTTGTCCAGCTGTCTCCTGCTTTCGCGCTGGCTCTTTTGATGTGGGCGATGCTCATGTGTCATATAGTAGAGTGAGTCATTACATATTACTGTTGTGATATGATCTCTTATAGTCTTATGTATGGACAAGACGGTTGGTATTAGCTCTTATTAGTGTTTAATTACACATTATATGTTTATATTTATGTTAGTTTTAATTTGTTAATTAGTATTAATTTTTTGGTACTATGTAACATTTATATTTATGTTAATTTTAGATTTGTTAATTAGTATTAATTTATTGGTACTGTGTAAAATTTATATTTATGTTAATTTTAAATTTGTTAATTAGTATTTAAATTTTAGATTTTCTATGTACACATTTGTTCTGGTCTAGTTTAGATTTAAAGATAATATTTTTTGACTATGGTCTATTGTGCAACCATTTAATTTATTAAGTGGTTTATTTTTAATAAATTTATGCATAGAAATAGATTTCGATATCTTGATTATATGCAAATATTATCCAACGGAAATCATCTTTCTCTTTTTAATAAATAATATTTCTTGTGAATATAATACAAATAAATCTATTCTTTTCTTTAAATATAAATTTGTTCTTCTATTTCTTTTTCTTTAAATATAAATATGTTCTTATATTTACAAGTAAAATTGTAAATATATATAGATATATCTTAGTATAGTTAGATGTAACTACATTGAATTATAAACATTTACTGCCACTAAAAATAAATTATACATCTAATTACAGGAATTATACAACATTTACATTGATCTGAATCTATCATTCAAAATTACAATTTAAAAAACTAAAACTAACACTCAACTATTCTTGGTCAATTAGATTTATACATATACAAAATCATTTGATAATTTGGGTGCCCCAAAAATATACATATTCATTTGATCATTTGAGTGCCCAACAAATATACATATAACTGCTACACATTACTCTCTATATTATAATTTATAATGAAATATTTGTGAAATATACATACAATGGAATATTTTTAAAACATATGTATTTAATTTTTTTTTTTAATAAATTTTAAAATAATATTGGAAGAAAATTTAAAATTTTCATGTTTATACCTTGAAATTATACACACAAACAATAAATTTATAAACAATATGGATTTACTTGAAAATGTGAATTTGATATAGACATTAATAATTAATTTACAAAGAATATGGATTTAGTGAATTTGATATAGACATTTAACAATCAAATATTAAGTTTTTAAATTTGATATTGAAATTTAACAATCAAATATTAAGAATAGAGTACGGATTAAAGTGATTAGTCTCTGCCTGAGGCCAGAAGAAGAATCAAATGTCTTTGTGTTAAAGATTAGATTCAAATGCCCTTCTTTTCTGTGCATAGATAATCTCTTATTGAAATTGGCTGTGACTTGGCCACAGGGGGCAAGCCCTATGGCCAAGTCGTGGAATATTTGTGAAATATACATACAATGGAATATTTTTAAAACATATATAATAATAATAATAATAATAGTCTATTTTTAAGGTCACGGCCAAGCCACACCAAATTGGTGTAAGGGACCCCCTCCACCCAGCGATTTCACTGGTAAAGTCTACAGAAGTATACACACCCTACCCCCCTCTAGATTTGAACTTGTGACCTCTTATTAGGAAACACATGTTCTTAACCATTAGGCCCACTTAGACTATATAATAATAATAATAATAATAATAATAATAAATTTAAAAACAAAATAGGAAGACAATTTAAAAATTATAGGTTTATACGTTCAAATTATACACACAAACAATCAATTTATGAACAATATGGTTTTACTTAAAAATGTGAATTTGATATAGACATTAATAAATAATTTATAAACAATATGGATTTAGTGAATTTGATATAGACATTTAACAATCAAATATTAAGTTTTCAAATTTGATATAGAAATTTAAAAATCAAATATTAAGAATAGAGTACGCATTTAAGTGATTAGTCTGTGCCTGAGCAGTCGGCTAGGAGATGAATCGACTGATTGATTGTCTTTCACTCCGGTGTTAAAGATTTAGATTCAAATGTCGTGCTTTTTTGTGCATTGATAATCTCTTATTAAAATTGGTTGTGACTTGACAGCAAGGGGCCAGCACTGTGGCCAAGATGTGAGAACCCCCATGGCTGGCCCCTCACGACCAAGTCACAATCATTTCAAACGTTTTGTGTTTTATAAAAAATTCATAAAAACTTCAAACTGTCCAACTTTTTATTTCAAACGTTTTGTATTTTATAAAAATTTCATATCTCCAGGAATTCAATTTATAATCCATTTTTGCATATGTAATATTAGAGTATCATAAGTTATAAATATCATTTTATAGATTGTTGATTATGGAATTCATTGCTGTAGTAACCACTTTATCCTACCTCAACTATTTCTCCACTTTGATTAATTCCTATTTTAATTTCTTCATATTGTCACGAGTCTTGGTCACATATCTATGTAAGAAATTAGTGACCTACCTATGTAGATTTGGTTTGTCCTTGTAATTCATCTGATCAACATTTTTAATGTAATATGGTTGGATTTGTAGTCAACAATTGACTGAATTTCACTTTTTTCAGTCTCTAGAACTACTAAATTCAACCCTCACTTTTGGTATGGCTCCTCTTCAAAACCATAGAATCTTATCATAGTAAACTGCTCAAAATGGAACCAGTCTCCCAACCTAGTGTCATTTTTCAATTGTAGTGACAATTTGACTAAAGGAATAATTATAACGAATACTTCATTATAGATAATAAAGTCTAATATAGACATAAAATAGTTTACATGCTGCAAAAAACCTTCACTGGTGACATGTTGTCTTACCAAAGGCAACATGCTAGTTGGTCATTCACCATACTAGACTTAAAATAACCCATATGTGAGTAGTTTTGATGGATTAACATATATATCAAGTGAGACTGGTACCTGAATGACCTGGTACCCCTAAAATCTAAAAAGTGTCGGGGCATTGTATTTTCCAAGAACTTGCATAAGTCAAACTTTATGAAGGATTGATTCTTGGGGCATGACAAGGCTACTAGGAAACCCAAAAACAATGTTATCCATTACAAGACTATAATTGAGACTTAAGACTTTTACAATCATGGCAACAACAATTTTGGACATAGGATAAAAAATGTAAGAGGAGTATGGGAGAGAAGTAGTAGGGATAAAATTTAATTTAATTAGACGACTCTTAATAAACTTATCGTTCTATATATGTCATATATTAAACCATCCTCTTAAAGTATGTGATCCAAATCAGACCTTTGGTATAACTAGATCTTATATCCTGAACACTAAGGCATATTACTATAACATATTAAATTGTAATATGTTATGACATATTACATTGTAATATGTTATGAAGAATCTCCATTAATATAGCACTCAACAAATAGAAACAAAATTTGGAACATAGGCAGTATATTCACTGAAGTCATTTCCTCAACCTCGAGAATAGATACAATGAAATATGTAACAGTCACTTTGAATTGATAGAAAAATTGATAAAATACGGACCAATATTTCATGTCAAAGCCCCATTTAAAAAGTTAGAAGAAAGAACAGTTTTAAATACATTTCACAGTTTATAGTTTGTTTTCAATTTTAATATCTGTGCATATGTATAATATCTATACATATGTATAATATCTATACATATGTATAATATCTGTACATATGTTTTAATATCTATGCATGTGTTATAATTTGGATAATATTTGTTTTCAATCTTAATATCAATGCATATGTTATAACATATTACAATTTAATATGTCATAATAATATATGTTATGACATATTACATTGTAATATGTTATGAAAAATATTCATTAATATAACACTCAACAAATAGAAAACAAACAATGAAACATAGGTAGTGTATTCACTATAGTCATTCCCTCAACCTCCAAAATAGACACACCGAAATATGTAACAATCACTTTGCATTGATAGTGAAACTGATAAAAGATATCAATATTTCATGTCAAAGCCTCATTTACAATGCTAGAAGAAAGAATGGTTTTAAAATCTACAAAATATCACGTCCAACAAATAGAAATAAACCCTGAAACATGGGGAAAATGTCCACTGCAATTATTCCCACAACCAAAATATGTCACAATACTTTTCATTGTAACAAAAAGACACAAGTAGTGAACATTTCATGTCAATTTGTCATTTATAGAACGATAAGAAATAACAAATTTAAATCCAAATGTCTAACTCTGATGCCATGGACAGAGATACCAATTACAATTCCTGCAAAAGTCAATATTTCTTCCATTTTCAGCAAAGAAGAGCTTAAAAGTATGAAGACTCTGAAATAGAACAAAATTAACAATACCCAACAAAACTGATAATAACACAATGAAAATCTCATAGCCAAAATGCAATTTGAACTTGCATCTTCATTCTTGTGATTAGTTGCATATACCTTAGATTGAGACTCTACATTCTTAACTATATTGTAATATTCACATAGCTCATACAAGTAATATATGAAGCTGATTCCATTGCTTTAGCTCTCTCTTAATTAGAGTAAGTAAAACCCATATGTATTGGATAAGAGTATATACCCTTTGAAAGACCCTTGTTAATTATCTATTACCCTTTGTATTTACACAAGAATTCAGTGTAACATCCCACTCTTGCGCGCAATGAGCATACTTATTCTTTGAGGACACTTGTGTGCAAGTGATCTGGTCCTTTAAACAAGTGGTTTTGTGATTATGATTATGAGATATTGTGGATTTGATGATATGTTATTTTGTTTCATTTACATGGATAGGTATTATTGACTAAGTTCTCCTGAGTGCGCAAGACTCTAGATGTTGAGGATTCTGAGGCATCGTTGAAACCCCTTAGACTCTGGATCGAGTCAGGGACTGGAGTTTTAGGGTTTAAATGTTGTTGATGTGACATATGTACATATGATTAGATATTATGATGTTGATTGTTTTTGCTAACATGATTCATTGATGGATGTATATTGGTGATAACTTTCCGACCAGACTCACATTTGGAATAAAGGGGTCATTCACGAAAACTAGAGACATTGAGGGAGAGGTGTTCCAACATCCTTGCCACAACCTACTAGCACTCTCACCATGGCTCGAACTGTAGGTTAACGATTACCTAGTTCTAGAAGATCCACGATGCCGTGAGGCCAGACTGTGATAGTTGCTAATGATAATTCTAAGGCGTGCATAATAAGGCAAGGTCCTTATTCCTTAGAGGCCCTTAGTCTCTCACAATATCACCAGACAGAGTATTGACTCCAGGGGTTTGACGTCTACCAAATTCAGTCAAGAGGCGAGTGACACCCTCAAAGAACGTAGTGCATCTTGAAGGGCATGTCATGCAAAGAAAACGAAAAGAGGCAAGTGACACCCTTGGAGCACGTAGTGTGTTTTGAAGGTCACATCGTGCAAAGAAAACAAAAAGAGGTGAGTGGCACCCTTGGAGCACATAGTGCATTCTAAATGGCACGTCGCAATTTTAACTGATAAGTTAATAAACCTAGTGCCTAGAAAACTATGCCTCCTTAGGACCCGGTTGACCTTAAAATAGATGATGGTATGAGTAAAAAATTAATAACTAAAAGTTCCCTTAAAAATCGTCACCCAACCTAGTGAAATTAAAACCTAGTTCTAAGTAGAACATGTGGATAAAGAAAAGCTAAATAAACATGTAACAAGAAAGGGGGTAAGAAATTCAAACTTAATTATTCAAGTGAAAATTATAATCGAGGATTAAATTTATTAAAATGGTAAATGGTTGTTTAATCTACACTTGCTAAATTGATTTTTAGTTAAAAAGGAAAAAGGGGGAAACTTAAAGAAAAAGTTGAATGTCTAACTTAGTAAGGAATCTAGCCTTTGGAACTTTCTATTTATGAAGTCAATTAGGAATTAAGTAAGGCATAAGTCATTTAAGAATTGTAAGGGAATAATGGGACACCAAGGAGAGTTTTTAGGAACACTTTTAGGTGGGTGAGGGAAATAGACAAATTTAATTAATTAATAAAATTGATTTTCTTTGCAACTAGGGGAACGGGCGACATGTGTACAGGGGTTTTTTTTCTAAATTAATTAAATAAAAAATGAATCTGATGAAGGTTTTTGGAAACCAATGACTAAGAAAACTGTATAAAAAGGATGGCAGAGGAGGAGTGTAGATCATCATTTGGGTTGTGTAACATTACCCTGCTGAAATTTCATCTTGACTGAACTTTCTCTTGTGGGAGTTGGGATACCTAGCTCGGGTAACGAGTGGTAGCTCGACCTTGCGAGGTGATATGGGTGCTAGAATTCTCTAGTATTGTGTGAGTGGACCCTTTGTGGCTCGGGGGGTTTAGGGAGAAGAAGAGTACCGATAGCATTGGCTGGGGGGTACCAGTGATGTCACATCGGTTGGCAAGCGAGAGCTGGACAGAGCACGTTCGAGACAACGACTTTGGAGAATTCACATTTGTCTACGGTACACATGTGTATATTTGTATTGAATGGTAGTTAAACGATGTTCCTGCGCCTTCAGTTAAGGTACTTCTATGATGTTAAGGTTTATGTTTTATTCAGTGTAACACTATCCAAAGATTTCATTTTTATCTTCAACGAATTTGTCTTGATGATCCCAACATTTTATGATCAGAGAATTGATAGTCATCCTAGCCTTATGCTCACTGTATTTTTTATTTGATTTCCCATGGCGAACACAAACTCTGAATGTGACGACTTCTCTGCGTTTTGTTTTCTTATTGATTTAATATGAAGAAAAATTGTGTTTTTATCTTTTGTTCCTTTATCCTTTAAGTTATTAGTCTATGCTTGAGAATTCAACCAGTATCCGAATCGACTATGTTTCACTCTGGTGTTAAAGATTTAGATTCAAATTCCCTTCTTTCTTGTGCATGGATAATAAGTGAAGGATAAATTCTTCTCCCAACAAATTCCTTATTGCGTACAACAAAAACACTTCCCTATTTCTCTACGATTCTGGTTGCTTTATTCAACAAATTTCGTTGTGATTTTTTCCCAACTATCTATTCCTTACCTTCCTATGCATTTTTGCAGAGAAGTTGCTCAGTGATTTTGTTTACAACTAAACCAACAACCTTACCCCTGGTCTTCCCTCAATGAATTCCGACGCTCAACGTTTAAAGGAATTGAATCTTTCTCGACATAATTTTGTTTTCCTTGTTTCTCTCTTGGTGAGATCCCTTCATTGGAGTGGTAAAATATTGGTTGTGTTTTTTTTTCTTGGCGAATTCCTTCCCAAAAATTATCACTTCATTTTTCTTTTATGAATAATCTCTGATCTATGCGTTTTTTCTTATGAATAATCTCTGCGTCCTTCCTAGAAATTAACTCTGTGATTTCCTTTTAATAGATAGCGATACCAATGCTAGAAAACCATTTATTAATAGATGGTGATATATTTTTTAGACAACGATATCAGTACTAGACAACCATTTATTAATAGATACTGATATATTGTTAGACAACGATATCAATGCTAGACAACCATTTATTAATAGATAGCGATATATATTTGTTAGACAATGATATCAATACTAGACAAACATTTATTAATAGATAATGATATATTTTTAGACAACAATATCAATGCTAGACAACCATTATTAATAGACAACGATAATATTGTTAGACAATGATATCATTGATAAACAATGATTTATTAACAAATGAAATTTTAGCATGGTATCCCTACATACTGCTAACTTAATCTAATCTGGATTCATTTTCCTTTTCTTTTTAAATGGGGAGGGTAAGGATCTGTTGATTCTTGATTTCTTATTAAGAGATAGCTTATTGTTGGACCGCGATATCATTATTAGACAACGATTTTATTGTTAGATACCACATTGTTAGATAGCATATTGCTAGATAGCATATTGTTGTTAGATAACATATTTTTGTTAGATAGTGATTTTATTGATAGATAAAATATGGTTAGATAACATATTGTGTTTAGAAAATGATTTATTGTTAGATAGCATATGGTTGTTAGACAACAATTTTTGACAATGATTGTTTTAATGGGCAACTATTTTTGGACAACTATTTTAATCTGACAGATAAGATGATGTGGAAGTTCCTTTTTAATCCAAAAGGAAAACCCTTTTTGGATTCATGTTCTTAATATGTCGATTTATTTTGTTTATAATGGTAAACATTATTTTCAGTTATTTTTAATCCAGAAAGAAAACCCCTTGAATTCGTGTTCTTAATATATCAATTTACTTTGTTTATGATGGTAAACATTGTTTTTGGCATAACAAAATGTAAGTACTAATTTCTTATATCACATATGATTAAGCTAGATTTCAAATAACATTCTATTATGTAGAGAATTAAGATCGATTATCCCCACACTTGAGTTTTAGATATTCTTCCACTTATTCTTTTTTTATAGTGTTGGAGAATGGATTACGGTGTAGCTAATTTGATGCAGGAGAATCACTATCACATCAAAAGGAAGTGGATGTGGAATCAGAATCGATACCACAACACATCGAAGAAGCCAAACCGACCTTAATCAACTTGGTAGTGGCGTGAAGACCTTTTTTATTTTCTCATCAATTTATTAACTGTATGTAAAGTCAGGCCATCGTTTGAAAGGACGTAACCATTGTAAATCCTTTACACGATTGTAATGTATTACATGTGTGGGATGTTAGCCTGATTAGTCATTAGGTTGAATTAAATGAGTAGGTAACTGCTTGAGTAGGATGTAATAGTATTTAGATAGGAGGATGAAGAGTGATAAAGCTCTGGGTCCTTAGAAAATTTTTCATTGTAATAGCTATGAAGGAGATATCTACTGTAATTATGTTTTCTTCTTAATTGAATAGAACAAAGGAAATTGACCCAGATACACAGTGTTGATATTGTTACAGTTTGACTGTGTTGTTATAAGTTTGTAAATGTGTGATGTTAATAGTGAATGAGTGAATGAATAATTGAATGAGTTCAATTGTTTCTCTTGTGTAAGATTATGCAAGGAGTGCATGCAGAGTGCAAGGAGTGCGTATGAAGAAGTCTTTTTTGACTTAAAATATCATAAGAGATAACAGGGAAATTTTATATGTAGAGTCTGCATATTGAGCACAAGGAGTGTGTATAGATACAAACTTGTGTTAAAGTTTGAAATCTTAGGAGGTTGAGCATAGAGTATGCCAGGAGGGCATCAGTAAGTGTTTTCAAAAAGTCGCTGAGTGCAAGTGTGTGCAAGGGATAAGATTTAATTTTAATTGTTGGAAGCTTAGGAGGAATAGTGGTTTTAAGTCTTGAGAGAGAAAACACTTAGAAAAGTTTCTAAGTTTTGAAGAGTTGAAGTGTTCAAAGGTGAAGTGCGGTGAACTTGAAAGTTCGAAGGAAGAACAAGTACGAAAGGATTAAGTGAGAGAAATTCTTCAAAAAAGAAGTTTGTAGATTGGACAAGATCGAGGGTCAAGATTTATTCATAAAGAGCTGAAATATTTCAATCCGTTAGATTTCAGAGAAGTAGCACACTGGTTAGCATGAGGAGTTATCAAAATTTCACAAAACCAAAAGGTTTGGAAGAAGCAAAGTGAAATTTGCAAAATCGTGAAATGCGAAATCCCAAAATCATCAGGACCGTCCATTGAAAGAGGATACATGGGAACAGATCATAGTTTCATTGATTCATGAATCGAAAAGTTGAAGGTGGAAGATGTGAGAATTCGCGAAACATGAAATCACAACATAATCACAGTCGTTGTCTGTAGAGCCAAAGTGGACCGTTGATCTGATCTGAATATTTTGCAATTTCAGGTATCAGAGGATCGAGAGAACGTAGGTGAATCGCATTGGGAGTTCTGATACGTGAAATCCCGACACGCTCGGAAGGATTGGCCCCAGGTCATAGTGAAGGGTCATATGGTTGAAGTTAAGTGAGGAGCTATCATGAACTAAGCCCTTGTCAGAATGTTGGGACTCAGGAGTTCGAAGGAAAGAGAGTCGATTGACTCATATAGCCGATATGTGAAATCACGATGCACCTTTTCGGATAAGCGTGTGGTCACAAGGCTTGGTCACATGGAGAATAATTTCATTTTAGCGCCTGAGCTCGCATGTGGAGTTTTGAAAAGACCCATGGATTATTTCTAAGAGGTTCCAGCAGAGAATCGAAGACTGTCATAATTCAATTTTGAGAATATCCTAAGACTAGTAGGTCACGCAACCCTTGGAGAGAAGGGGGGTCTGAACCAAGTGGTATCAAAGCCTGAAAAAGATTTGAGGTTGAAATCAGTGTGTTAGGAGCAGTTGAAGTGATGCCACCAAGGATACACACAGGACCACCTATGGAAAACCGTGTTGTAGGAAGAGAAGTGAGAAAACTTTGTGCAAGGCTAGAAGTGATGGAAGATATACAGACGAGAACACCTGCCATTGAATATGTCAGTGATGTAGAAAGAAAATAAATAGAAGTTTAATAAATTATAGGGGAAGATGTGACTGAACAACACTTATTGAAAGTTGTTGTGAAGTTTGGGGCTAGAGAAAAGATGGACGTTCCAATGTATGAAGGTAACTTGGATGCTGAAGAACTATTGGATTGGATAAGGTCCATGGATAAGTATTTTGTCTATGAAGAGGTCGAGGAAGGAAGGAAGGTGAGACATGTTGTCACGATATTAAAGGGACATGCAACACTATGGTGGGATGAACTACAGGTAGAAAGAAGGAGCAAAGGCAAATCAAAGATAAAGAATTGGGACACAATGGTAGCCAAATTGAAGGCTAAATTCATACCGAGGGATTATTAGATAGAGTTGTTTAGAAAATTGTAGAACCTAAGACAGAGGGGTATGATAGTGAAAGAGTATACAAAATAATTTTATAGGTTGAATATTAGGACTAGACAAAGAGAGAAGGATGATGAAAAATTTTCTAGGTATATAAATGGTTTGAGGTATGAAATTCAGGATGAAATCAACATGATGACTGTGAGGATAGTGGAAGATGCTTATCAGATTTCACTGAAGACAGAAGAAAAGATGGGTAGAAACTAGAGTCAACAGAACAGAAGCAGAGGCTTAAATAGAGGTAAGGGAGTTGTCTATGATAAGGCACTAAAATCTAAGGATGAGAATGAGAAATCATATGGTCACTTTGAAAGAGGAGGAATTTCCCAAAGAAGACCATTTGGTGGGAGAAATTATTTTCCTCGAGGAAGAGGAAGAAGTAGAGGAGGTGGAGTAAAATTTTGTTCTTGTGGAAAGACATGACATATGTCTTGGGAATGTCCCGAGAGGAAGAGAGAAGGAGGAGGAGAAGCACACATTTTTGAATCCTATAAGAATGTGGAAGCAAAGGCAGCAGAAGGAGGACAAAATCTTATGACGAACAAAGTTCTTTTAAAGCCAGAGAAAGAAATAGAAGAATCAGTTCAGCGAACAAAGTTGTTCAGGATTGCTTGTAAGACAAGGGACACAGTTTGAAAGATGATTATAGACAGTCGGAGCACTGATAGCTTGGTATCAACAGAGATGGTGGAGAAGCTGAAGCTAGAGACAACTACACACCCAAGTCCATACAAAGTATCGTGGTTGCAGAAAGGACATCAAGTAATGGTAAGTCAATGATGCAATGTTGAATTTAAAATAGGATTCTATAAAGATGAGATTCTGTGTGATGTAATTCCAATGGAGGTTTGTCATATTTTGTTGGGGAGACCATGGCAGTTTGAAAGGAATGTTATTCATGATGGGGGGAAAAACACCCATACTCTGGAAAAGAATGGTAGAATCCACATGTTACTTCCAATAGAATAAAAGAAAGAAAAGGAAGAATTCAACACCAGGATACTTCTCATGAGTGGTAAGGAACTCTTGAAGGAGGTCAATAAAGATCAAGAATTGCAATTTTTTGTAGTAAGGAAACCAAGAGTTATCCTTACCAATACTTCTGTGGATGATTTACCTGAAGAAATCCAAGAATTGTTGGAGAATTTTGCTGACATAGTAGTGGATGAATTGCCTCACTCATTACCACCCATTAGGAGTATTAGTCACCATATTGACTTAATTCCAGGAGCCAGTTTACCGAATAAAGTAGCATATAGGTTGACACATCGAGAGAATGAAGAAGTTAAGAATCAATTTTAGGAGTTGTTGGATAAATGTTTAGTTAGGGAAAGTATAAGCCCATGTGCAGTGCCAACTGTATTAAGTCCAAAGAAGGATGGGGGATGGAGAATGTGTACAGATTCTAGAGCCATCAACAAGATAACCATCAAGTATAGATTTGCTTTACCCAGGATGGATGACTTGATGGATTGTTTGAGTGGAGCAAGCTATTTTTCAAAAATAGACTTGAAGAGTGGATATCATCGTATAAGAATGAGAGAGGGATATGAATGGAAAACAACATTCAAGACAAATGAAGGTTCGTATGAATGGTTAGTCATGTCATTTGGATTGACAAATGCTCCAAGTACATTTATGAGGTTGATGAATGAAGTACTAAATGACTTCATAGGTAAGTTTGTCATTGTATATCTGGATGATATATTAGTTTTCAACAAAATATAGGAAGAACATTTAAAGAACTTGACTTTAGTGATGAGGGAATTGCAGCAAGAAAAGTTGTTAATAAACTTGAAGAAAAGTTCATTTATGAAGACAGAGATCATGTATTTGGGTTTTGTGATCTCTTCAAATGAATTGAAGATGGATCCAAAAAAGGTGAGATCAATCAGAGAATGGTCGTCACCCAGGAGCATATTTGAGGTGATCATTTTCCATGGTTCAACACGTTTTTATAGAAAGTTTATCAGGAATTTTAGTGGTATATGTGCACCCATGATAGACACTTTGAAGAAGAAACATAAGTATTTTAATTGGATAGAGGAGGCTGAGTAACATTTTAGAGTGTTGAAAAAGAAGATAACAGAACAACCAGTTATGTTTCTACCATACTTTAGAAAAACAATTCAAGTGAGGTGTGATGGAAGAGGGATAGCCATCAGAGCAGTTTTGAGCCAAGATAATAGGCCAGTTTCTTATCAGTGATAAATTGAATGATGCTAAGGAGAAATATTCTACATATGACAAGGAGTTTTATGTAGTGATTCAAGATTTGAAAAAATGGAGACATTATTTAATTCCAAAAGAGTTTGTATTATATAGTGATAATCAAGCTTTGAAATTTATTAATAGGCAAGATAAGTTGAATCTGAGACATGCTAAGTGGAAGTGCTAACAATTTCTGGAAGTGCTAAGTTGAATTTGAGACTTTTGTCATTAAACATATTTATGGAAGTGCTAACAAAGTTGCAGATGCTTTGAGCAAATTTTGGTTGTACATTAATTTAAAGTGAAGACCTTAGGATTTGAGCACCTTAAGGAAATGTATTAGGAAGAGATTCAATGGGAAGACCAGATGCCCATAGTAGAAAAACCTCAGATGGAGAAAATTTTAGAGAAAAGATTTGGAAGGAAAACCAAAAGAAAGATGTATCCAGAATATTTAGTGAAATGGAAGGATCACCCCGTGGAAGATTCAATTTGGGAAACTGAAACGGATATTTTGAAGCATGGAAAAACAGTGAGAGAGCTCATGGACAGGAGGCCATGAATATTTTTTCTAGAGGAGTATGATGCAGGAGCATCTCTATCACATCAAAAGGAAGTGGATGTGGAATCATAATCGACACCTCAACACATCGAAGGAGGCAAATCGACCTTAATCAGCTTAGTAGTGGTGTGAAGACCTTTTTTATTTTCTCGTTAATTTATTAACTATATGTAAAGTCGGGCCACCATTTGAAAGTACGAAACCATTGTAAATTCTTTACATGACTATAATGTATTACAAGTGTGGGATGTTATCCTGATTAGTCATTAGGTTGCATTAAATAAGTAGGTAACCACTTGAGTAGGATGTAATAGTATTTAGATAGGAGGATGAAGAGCGAGAAATATCTAGGTCCTTAGACAAGTTATCATTGTAATAGTTATGAAGTTTGCAGAGTGTGCATATCAAGCGCAAGGAGTGCGTATAGAAATAAAGTTGTGTTAAAGTTTAAAAGCTCAGGAGGTTGAGAGTAGAGTATTCCAGGAGGGTGTCAGGAAGTCTTTTGAAAAAGACACCGAGTACAAGTGTGCGCAAGGGACAATATTTAATTTTGATTGACAGAAGATCAGGAGGAATAGTGGTTTTAAGTCTCGAGAGAGGAAGCACTTAGAAAATTTTCTAAGTTTTGAAAAGTTGAAGTGTTCAAAGGTGAAGCGCAATGAACTTGAAAGTTCGAAGGAAGAACAAGTACAGAAGGATTGAGCAGGAGAAATTCTTCAGAAAAGAAGTTTGCAGATTGGACAAGATCGAGGGTCAATATTTATTCAGAAAGAGCCGAAATCTTTCAAGCCGTTAGATCTCGGAGAGGTAGTTCACTGGTTAGCTTGAGGATTTATCCGAATTTCAAAAAACCAAAAGGTTTGGAAGAAGCAGAGTGAAATTCGTGAAATCACGAAACGTAAAATCTAGAAATCATCATGATCGTCCATTAAAATAGGATACATGGAGACAGATCAGAGTTTCAATGATTCATGAATAAAAAATTTGAAGGTGGAAGTTGGGAGAATTCGTGAAACGTGAAATCACAACATAATCATAGTCGTTGTCTGGAGAGCCAGTGTGGACCATTGATCTTATCTGAATATTTTGAAATTTAGGGTATTGAAGGATCAGGAGAATGGAGGTGAATCACATCGGGAGTTACGATACGTGAAATCCTGACGTGCTCAGAAGGATTGGCCCCAGGTCATAGAGAATAGTCATATGGTTGAAGTTAAGGGAGGAGCTAGCATGAACTAAGCCCTTGTCAGAATTTCAAGACTCTGGAGTTCGAAGGATAGAGAATCGGTTGACTCATATACACGATATGTGAAATCGCGACGCACCTTTTCGGATAAGCATGTCGTCACAAGGTGTGGTCACGTGGAGAAGACTTTCATTTTAGCACCTGAGATCATGAGTGGAGTTTTTCAAATACCCATGGATTATTTCTCATAGGTTCCAGCAGGGAATCGAAGACTGTCAATTTGGAGAGAAGGGGGGTCTACACCATAATTGCATGCACATTGATGCCTTGACTTAATGAAATCTTTGGTCCATAAATTTCCCCTACATTATTTAATTTCTTACGTCAATTATGGTTAAGAAAGCACTCGAATATTACTTCCATTATATAGATAATTAAAATAGACTATCCATGCACATGATTTTTTAGATATTATTCAAATTATTTTTGTTTTATAGTGTGGGAGACTTCCTTGAAAAAGTTCCTCATAAGAAAACAAGAAATCCTTCGGTTGGTTACACAATTTAAATATTGAATGATGTCACCTTGCATCTTGTTGACTTGTCGATTGGGTGCTTGGGTATAGTCTTGATGTATTTTTTACGGTTAATTCGATCTCCTAGTGCTTTGGATTTTTCTTGGGTTATTGGTCTAGATATGTTATGTTACGCCTTGGTTACTGTCATGCTTATCGCTTTGTGACGACATGATTCCTTATGAGGGGATCATTGCATGCCCTGATTGATAGAATCGAATGATAACCTAGCCAGAGTCATGTGATTCCCGATGTGGGCATAATGTTCGTTGTAATTGATGTTGCTACTTGTGTTTTAACGCTTGTTTGTTCTTGTTCCTCGCTCGCCATGAAGGTTTGAGTTACCTATGTCACTTAATGTTGGTTGCGTCTAGTTGATCTCAATGTTGTCCTATAAATTAGTCATTTTATTTTTTCTAATTGATTTTCACGTGTTACACCTAGTCGCATGATGTGCTAGTATGCAAGGTCATTATGATGTCTATTTCCTGACTGATTTGTGTGGTGTTCATTGTCAATTTATGTTGACTAATTGTTGTCGTTGTTTCCTTCCTTCTTAAAGAAAAAAAAACAAAAAAAATTGCGTCGCATGTAGTTGTGACGACCAGGGTCGTTACATATATTATCAGAGGGGGTTCGACCTGTGACTTGGGATCAATGTGGCTCCCATTGATTAGATTTTCTATTATAAGGTTGTTAATTAATTTTATTTGTATCCATGCAGGTAATCATGGTTAGAGGACATTGCGAAGGTAGACAGCGAGGTGCCAGGGGAGGTGGCATTCTGCCCCTAGTAGCATCCACACCTGAGGGGTCTAACCCCCAAGGAGATGAACACGTTGTAGGGAAAGAACAGGTAGTTGTGGGTGATGTGGTTGAGATGATGAGGTCCTTTTAGAGGAAGTCTAAGGCACTAATCAACCGTTTGGATAGAGATGAGGCCAGGGTGCCAACACCTCCTGAGGATCCACCACGCGCTCTGTTCGATACTATTAGCATTCACTGAGAAATCAAGAAAGTCAAATTTCCTGAGTTCATTGGTGCCCTAGATGGTGCCACCTCCAAGGCATGGTTGGAGAATATGGTGATGTTCGTTGCACTTTGTGACTATACCCCCAACATGAAGATATGCATAGTTTTCTTCAACTAAAGGGGAGCACTCTTCTATGGTGGAAGACGCTCCTGCCGCAATTGAACATGGTAGTCGAAGACATGTCATGGAAACTGTTCAAGGAATAGTTCCGAGAGAGGTATTTATCCGAGGAATTCATTGAGTGTTATCTCAATGAGTTCAATGCCTTGTGACAAGGTGACCGTCCGGTGCCCTAGTACGAGGCCCATTTTATGGAGCTGCTTTGGTATGCTCTGCACCTGAATACCAAGAAACTTAAGGTCAACAAGTTTGTGTTTGGACTTAAAGTCAACATTTGTCCAAAGGTTAGGATTTTGATGCCTCAAACCTTGCATGATGTTGTTCAGAAGGTCCTCATAGAAAAGGAGGAGCTTATTAGTGGGGTAGGTGTCATCTGGTGCGTAGCATAATTAGACAACAGCTAGACATTTGATAGGATATCATGGATCCGAGAGAGGATCCACTTTCACTACACCTCAGCGACTAGTGCTTCACCAGCAGACTCCTTACCGAGGACCACAACACCACCAGCAGCATCGATCACAACAACAGTAGTTTAGGCCTATTAATTAGAACATGCCAGGGTTCCAAGCCGGTGGGCCGTGAGATTCTACTTCATGTACCATGAGCACTGGACCGAATAAAGGGTGCTGAAAATGTGGGGAGCCACATTACCAGCATGACTACCCAGTGGGGAGGACCAGAGCATCTAGATCAATCGAACCCACTACCATGGGAGATTTGGGCAAGGCCCATTGGATTCATGCAATGGTGAATAACCACTAGGAAGAGCACCAATTTATTGTGCTTGAGATGTCAGGAATCATCGCTAACCAAACCCTCAGTATATTGATAGATCGAGGTGCTACAAAGATTTTCATTTCTAGGGCAATGCTAAAAAGAATTAAGGTAAAGAAAGTCGAACAAGATGAGTTTATCTTTGTAGAAATGGATTTGGGAGCCAAAAACAATGTTAGTGGGAAGGTTACGGGCTATAGCCTTAACCTAGGGAGTTTTCCACTAGGGCCAAACTGTACATCAAAACCTTAGAGAATTATGACGTCGTGATCAGTATGGACTGTTTGGAATTGCATGATGTGATACTCGGCTATAAGATGAAACGATTGAGCTTGGTTGATGATGAGGGACAGAGAATTGTGATTGTAAGTCAGAACCAGGGAGTCTCCCTAAGGTTCATCTCTTCCTTGAAGCTACGAAAGAGCATGTGCAAGGGATGTAAGATTTATGTGATCCTTGTGTTAAATGAGAAGGGAGTAGAAGAAGGTCTAGAACACGCTCCAGTGGTGAGAGAGTTTACAGATGTCTTCCCTGAGGAGTTATTTGGGATGTCACCGGAGAGGGAGTTAGAAATCACCATCGACCTAAAACAGGGAACTGAAATGATAGCAAGAACGCCTTATCGGATGTCGACCTTGGAGTTACAGGAGTTGAAAATGAAACTAGAGGAGTTGTTGGACCTAGGACTCATACGTCTAAGTGTGTCACTGTGGGGTGTGCCTGTTATTTTCATACGAAAGAATGATGGGTTGTGGAGACTCTGCATTGACTACTGTCAATTGAACAAGGCAATGATCAATAATCAATATCCATTGCTAAGGATTGATGATTTGTTTGATCAGATGAAAGATGCGATGATTTTTTCAAATATCGACTTAAGATCAGGGTATCACTAGTTACGGATCAAGGAGGATGACATCCCTAAGACCACCTTTAAGATGAGGTTTGGACATTATGAGTTTACTGTTTTACCATTTGGACTAACGAATTCTCCAGGGGTGTTTATGAGTTTGATGAAAGGGGTGGTCTGTGAATACTTGGACAAGTTCGTCCAAGTATTCATTGACGATATTTTGATTTACTCTTGGATTTATGGAGGACCATGATGATCACTTGCGCTTGGTGCTACAATGTCTACGAGAGAAAAAATTGTTTGGGAAGCTGTCAAAATGCTTGTTTTATCAATAGAAGATTCACTATTTAGGGCATGTCATCTCCAGTGAAGGTATCGTTGTGGATCCAACAAAGGTTGAGTCTATTATAGAATGTCCTGCATCAAAGAATGTCCCATAAGTGCATAGCTTCATGGGTTTAGTGGAATACTATTGACAGTTTGTCGAGGGTTTTTTGAAGATAGAAAATCCAATTACAGAATTTCAGAAGAAGAACAAGAAGTTTGTTTGGACCGAGAAATGCACAGAGGCATTTTAGAGGCTCAAGGAGATTTTGACAACAACACCGATACTAAAGGTCCCTGATATGGATGCATATGTCTTGGTATGCACTGATGCATCCAAGGAAGCATTAAGCAAAGTCTTGATGCAAGACGGTCGAGTGATCGCTTAAATCTCAAGAAAGTTGAAAAGGCATGAGGAGAATGATGCGACACACGATTTGGAGTTGTTAGCCATTGTTTATGCCTTGAGAGTTTGGAGACATTACCTTATTGGACATAAATTTGAACTAAAAATGGACCACTGCAGACTGCAACACATATTTGCACAAAGTGACTTGAACACACAACAACGATGTTGGTCGGAATTGCTTACAGAGTACAATTTCGAGATTACTTACATAAAGGGAATAATGAACAGAGTGGTTGATGTGTTGAGTCGTAGACCACACATATTTTCGGTGATGCCTCTTCATATAAATCTATGTGAAAATATTCTAACTTCATAGTGCAACGATGACTGGTACAAGGGGGAAAATGATTTTATCGGACAAAACACAATGATGGTACCAAAATTTGAGGGATTTACTGTGGACATTGACAAATTATTAAGATTTAAAATTTTAATTTACATACCACCCACATGCTATTCCAGGTTAAGGCTAAACATAGACATTCAACATGATTACTACAACCACATTCTATTCCAGAATTGTAATGGGAGTTCATTTCGATGGATTTCATTGTTGGATTGCCACTAACGACAAGAAGACATGACTAAATTTTTGTGGTAGTTGACACTCTGATGAAGAGTGCTCATTTTATTCATGTGTGTATGACATATCAGGAACCTCACATAGCTAGAGTTTTCATCAGTGAGATTGTGAGGCTTCATGGTGTTCCTAAGAGGATTATATCTAATAGAGGATCGGTGTTTATAGGACAATTTTGGACTAGTTTCCAAGAGGCCTTGGGAACCCGACTTCACTTTAGTACCGCGCATCACCCGGAGACAGATGGACAGACCGAACGAAAAAACCAAATTTTGGAGGTTATGTTGTGTATGTATGTTATGGACCAAAAAAGGTGTTGGGAAGATGTAGGAGCATCTCCCACATCAAGCGAGCCAACGCGGAGACAATCGGATAGCTGGACGAGCGCCAGCATAAATTTTGAAAATCACCTTGGAAGTTGTTGCGCGATCTTAAATGAGTCATTAAGAGAAGGTGCACTTGTAAAATGTAAACAGACCTTGAGTGGATTTCTCTTGTCCTTAGTAAATGGAGGCATTTAAAGTAGTTAATGCAAGTAGATAGAAATTAATTTCTAGATTAGATAGTTTTAGAGCGCAAGAGGGAAACGGGATATAGACACCCTCATTGTATATTGTAACATGATGGAAGTAGAAGCATTGCTGGAAGAGCAAGAGTAAGCAGAGATCTGTGTAAGAACACCCATGTACAAATATTTGGATTAATAGAAGAGGTTGATTCAAATTCATGGTTTGTGTTTGTTCTCTGTGTATTGATGTTGAATGATATGCTCATGAATGTTTGTTTCCTGTTATACATTTGCTTTATATGTTGTGTATATGATTTCATGCTTTGAGTTTGAAGTCTAAAAGGGTGAAGGGATGAGTTTCAATTGTTTCTCTATCTAAACAAGAGTTCCTGCAAGGAGTGCAATTGAAGTGTCTGCAAGGAGTGCGTTGACAGAGGGTTTAGATAGGGAAGCTTTTTGTTCTCATTCATCCAGAAGGTGCAGACAGGCATAGGAGTCATGCAAGGAGTGTGCAGGCCAAGTGAAGTTTCAGGGTTGTGAATCTGAGTGAAGCATTGAGAGACAACTGCTACAGGTGTGTGCAGAGTCGAGAGAAATCCGACACTTAGAAGTGTCTGAAAGTTGCCGCAAGGAGTGTGTGCAAGAGTCTTTTCTAAGACTCAGAGTTATAAGAAATACCAGGAAGGATAAGGCCTTTGGAGTTGTTGAAGGATAGTGCAAGGGAAGTTGTGACTTGAAGTTCGTAAGAAGTGTCGTAAGTTTGCACGTAGGGGGACGAGTTCCGCGGAGGAACATTTCGTTATTCACAAGGATCATCAAGGAAGAACGGATGGTCAGAGTTCTCTAAGGAGATCTCACAAAGTTCCGTGGGCCGTTAGATCTCACAGAGGTGCAGGGGAGATACGGTGAAGTATTCCCAAGGTTCAAAGCTCAGGAGGGGCAGGACCGTAGATCTAAGCCATGAGGGCTATTGGATTTACACTTGAAATCGTGTATCAAGGTTTCATGGGTTGAAGTCCCGTGAACAGTGCAACAGGAATCGCGAAATCACGAAACATGATATCCCGACAGCCAAAGGGTAGTGTGGGGCCATGGAGGAGTCGAGAGTGGACAGGTGGCACGAGTTTCAGAGTTTCGCAGGGTGAAGTGTCGAAAACATCGCATCAGGATTTGTGATACCGCGAAGTCTGAAATGTCGATGGAGTGAAAGGACCGTTGAAAAGTCAAACTCGCGCGTGTGTCGAGGTTTCAGCTAATCGGGATTCGGGAGTCAGAGAAACAATTTGTTTGACATCGAGAGTGTCAAAATCGCGATAGGGAAAATCCCGAAAGGAAAAAGTCAGCGTTGACCATATCGGGGTTCGGGGATTCACGAGCCGAACACTCGACCATTGACCTCACGAAGTCGTGAAGTTCGATCTCCCGATTTATAAAAAGGGGGATCCCACGAGAATTGTTGTGGGTGCAGATTTCCCGACAGGGAAACCGAAAGGACCGGTTAGTGTTCTTCGGGCCAAAAGGAAGGAAATATCCTGTGAGCGCGTGGACCTTCTGACCTGCGGGTGTGGGAAGCGGAGGTGTGCATCAAGTGGTATCAGAGCATAGAAAGGATTCTTTTCTTTTTGTAGCAGAGAAAGAGAATTCACCATGCCACCAAGGAGAAGGGATATGCAATCACCCGATCCACCAGAAGATAGGGAAATGCCAAGAAGAAGAGGCAGGCAGATGACAGATCCAGTTATGGAGAGACAAATGCATGATCTACGAGCTAGACTCGAAGACATGGAGACAGCGCAAAGGTGTACAGTCGGTGCTGGGGATCTTAGTGATTCTGAAAGTGAGATTGAGGTTGAACGTGAAGAAGAAGTTGCAATTGAAGATGCATCAAATGAATGTTTGATTAGAGCTATTGCCAGGATGGGTGTAAGAGCAAAGATGGACATTCGAGTTTACAAGGGAAACATGGATGCAGAGGAACTTCTAGACTGGATTAGAGCTCTGGACACATAATTCGACTATGAGGATGTCGAAGAGGAAAAGAAAGTCAAGCATGGTGTCACAAGATTGAAGGGACATGCAACATTGTGGTGGGATGAATGACAAGCTGGCAGACGCTGTAAGGGCAAGCAGAAGATCAAGAGCTGGGATAGAATGATCGTGAAGATGAAGGCGAAATTCATCCCAGGGACTATCAAATTACTCTGTTCAGGAGGATGCAAAACCTGAGACAGAAGCTGATGACAGTGAAAGAATACACTGAGGAATTCTATAAACTGAACATCAGGGCAGGTCATCGGGAGAGCGATGATGAAAAGGTTGCCAGATATATGAATGGCCTGAGAAATGATATCCAGGATGAGATGAGCATGGTAACCATCCGAACGGTGGAAGATGCTTATCAGATGTCTCTGAAAGTGGAGGAGAAGCTGAGTTGAAAGGAGAGTCAGAGGGGCCGAGGCAAAATTGAGCCCAGAGGCAAATCAGTTGCCCAGGATAAATACCAGAAGCCCAAGGAGGACTGGAAGAAACCTCAGACTCGAACTGAGAGAGGTGGAACCTCACAGCGAGGGAAGCAATATGCTGAACAGAGAGGGCATCATACTGAGCAGAGAGGAGATTATGCTGACAACAAGAATTTTCCTCGTACTAGAGGTAGGGGGAGAGGAAGAGGTGGAGTAATCACATGCTTCACATGCAAGAAGAATGGGAACAAGTCTTACGAGTGTCCAGATAAAAAGAAGGACATTGGAGAAGCTCACATCGCTGAAGCAGAGAGGCAGGATGTTGAAGCAGAAGACGCTGAAGGCGGAAGATCGTTGATGATGCGAAAAGTCCTTTTGACACCAGAGAAGGAGGTGGAGAATTCAGTCCAAAGGACCAAAATTTTCAGGACTGCTTGCAAGACCAAGGATAGGGTGTGCAAGGTCATCGTAAATAGTGTTAGCACGAATAATCTCGTTTCTACAGAGATGGTACAGAAGCTGGAGCTGGAGACAACTAATCATCCAAGCCCATACAGAGTTTCATGGCTACAGAAAGGACACCAGGTAACTGTCACTAAACAATGTTTAGTTGAATTCAAGATAGGAGGATATAATGATAAGATATCATGTGATGTCATTCCTATGGATGTTTGTCATCTATTGCTGGATAGAGCATGGAAATATGACAGGAATGTGACTCATGATGGGCGAATGAACACATACACCCTAGAGAATAATGGGAGGACACACATGTTGCTTCCAATTAAGGATAAGGAGGTGAAGCCAGAAGTAAGCAACACAATACTTCTCATGAGTGGGAAGGAACTTCTTACGAAGGTTAAGAAGAAGGAGGATCCACAGTTCATTATGGTCAGAAAGCCGAGGATTGTTCTGACTAGCACAAGAGTGGATGATTTACCAGAAGAAGTTCAGGAACTGCTGGAAGAGTTCGTTGATATAATAGTGGACGAATTACCTCGTTCGTTGCCACCGGTTAGGAGTGCGAGTCATCATATTGACCTCATACCAGGAGCCAGTTTTCCAAACAAAGTCGCGTATAGATTGACGCCGCAAGAGAATGAAAAGGTTAAAAGACAAGTCCAGGGGTTATTGGACAAAGGTTTGGTCAGAGAAAGCTTGAGTCCATGTGTTGTTCCAACAATACTCAGTCCGAAGAAAGACGGAGGCTGGAGGATGTGTACTGACTCAAGGGCGATAAATAAGATAACCATCAGGTACAGATTTCCATTGCCGAGGATGGATGATCTGATGGATTGCTTGAGTGGACCAAATTTTTTTTCAAAGATTGATTTGAAAAGCGGTTATCATCAAAGTCGCATGAGAGAAGGTGATGAATGGAAGACATCATTCAAAACAAACGAAGGGTTGTATGCATGGCTTGTTATTCCATTTGGATTAACAAATGCGTCTAGTACCTTCATGAGGTTGATGAACGAAGTCCTGAGGGAGCTCATCGGAAAATTTGTCATTGTGTATTTAGATGACATACTGATTTACAGTAAAACAGTGGCAGAGCATCTGAAGCAGTTGGCTACAGTAATGCAGAAACTACAGCAGGAGAAGCTGTTGATAAATATCAAGAAGTCCTCATTCATGAAGACAGAGCTCATTTACTTGGGGTTTGTTATTTCGGAAAATGAGTTGAGGATGGATCCAGATAAGGTTGACGTGATAAAAAATTGGCCATCACCGAAGAATATCTTTGAGGTGAGAAGTTTTCATGGATTGGCTAGTTTCTACCAAAAGTTCATCAGGAATTTCAGTGGAATTAGCGCAACAATGATGGATACAGTGAAGAAAAGACACAAGTCTTTTCACTGGAATGAAGAGGCTGAGAAGAGTTTTAATCTGTTGAAAAGAAAGATCACGGAACAACCGGTTTTGGTGTTGCTGGATTTCCAGAGGATATTTCAGGTGAAATGCGATCCAAGTGTATTTGCAATTGGGGCAGTCTTAAGTCAGGAAGACAGGCCGACAACATATTTTAGCGAGAAGTTGAATGAAGAGAAATTGAAGTACTCCACTTATGATAAGGATTTTTATGCTATCATACAGGCGTTGAAAAAATGGACGCATTACTTGATCCCAAAAGAGTTTGTCTTATACAGTGACAATCATGCACTGCAGTTTGTGACTCAACAGGAGAAGTTGAATTAGAAACATGTCAAATGGGTTGATTATATGTAGAATTTCACTTTTGTGATAAAACATATTTCTGGTACTGCTAACAAAGTTGTTGATGCTTTGAGCAGGAAGTGTTTTCTATTGCAGGAGTTCAAAGTCAAAACGTTGGGGTTTGATGATCTCAGGGACATGTACGCAGATGATCCAGATTTCAAGGAAGCGTATGAAGCAGCTGAGAATATAGTTCTCAGAGACAGAAGCCCATGGATAGAATACATGATCCAGGAAGGATTACTATTCAAAGCTAATTAACTGTGTATTCTGAAATGCTCCATGAGGGAGAATATGCTGAAGGAGAAACACAATGGAGGATTAGCAGGGCACTTTGGTCACAACAAGACGTTTGCAAAGTTGAATGAGTCATATTTTTGGCCAGGAATGCGAGCGGATGTCAAGATATTTGTAGATAGATGTAGAATTTGCCAGCATTCGAAGGGAAGGAAGTAGAATGCGGGGTTTTATCAACCATTTCCCATACCAGAAAGGTCGTGGGATGCAATTAGCATGGATTTTGTATTGGGGTTGCCAAGAACACAAAGAAGTGTTGATTCAGTCTTTGTGGTGGTGGATAGATTTTCCAAGATGACACACTTCATTCCATGTCAGAACACCAGTGATGCAACTCACATTGCGAACCTATTTTTCAAAGAGGTCATTCGACTTCATGGGTTGCCAAGAAGTATAGTTTCGGATCGAGATACTAAATTCATAGGGCATTTTTGGAGGACCTTATGGAAAAAGTTGGGAACTAACTTGTCATTTAGTTTAGCTTATCATCCTCATATGGATGGACAAACATAAGTGGTGAACAAAAGTCTGGGAGACTTGCTAAGGAGCTTGGTGACAGAACACCATAGCTAGTGGGATCACATATTACCACAGGAAGAATTTGCATATAACGACTCAGTTAACAGGAGCACAGGGAAGATTCCATTTCAGATTGTTTATGGCATGCATCCGAGAGGAATTTATGAACTGAGGGATTCAGAACAGACTGTGACTAGGAGCACTAGTGCAGAAGAATTCGCAGAGGCGATGAAAGAAATTCACAGCCAGGTGAAGCAACGATTGTAGAATTCAAGCCAGGAATATAAGTGTAGAGCAGATCAACATAGAAGACAACTTCAGTTCGAGGTTGATGACTTGATTCTGACACATTTGAGGAAAGAAAGGTTCCCGAGAGGAACATATAATAAGCTGAATATGAAGAAAAGTGGGCCATGTAGGGTCTTGAAGAACTTTACGACGAATGCTTACGAAATTGAATTACCCGACGGGATCAGAATTTCTCCGATATTCAATATCTATGATTTGTACCCATATAGAGCTGAGGAAAAAGGGACTGGAACTGAAAAGCCAGAGATCCAGTGGATGAAACAGATGTGAGTTGCAGAGAAGCCGCAGATGGAGTGCATACTGGAAAAGAGAGTAAGCAAGAAGACCAGGCGAAAGCAATACTTTGAGTATCTGGTCAAATGGAAGAACCATCTAGTTGAAGATGCCAGCTGGGAGACTAAAGTAGAAATACATAAGCATGGATAGACTGTGCAGGAGCTCATGGACAGGAGCCCATGAAAGTTTTCAAGCGAGCAAGTATGATGCAGGAGCATCTCCCACATCAAGTGAGCCAGCGCGGAGACAATCGAATAGCTGGACGAGAGCCAACACAAATTTTGAAAATCACCTTGGAAGTTGTTGCACAATCTTAAATGAGTCATTAAGAGAAGGCAGACTTGTAAAATGTAAATGGACCTTGAGCGGATTGCTCTCGTCCTTAGTAGATGGAGGCATTTAAAGTAGTTAATGTAAGTAGATAGAATTTAATTTGTAGATTAGACAGTCTTAGAGCGCAAGAGGGAAATGGGATATAGATACCCTCATTGTATATTGTAACATGATGGAAGCAGAAGCATTGCTGGAAGAGAAAGAGTAAGCAGAGAGCTGTGTAAGAACACCCATGTACAGATATTTGGATTAATAGAAGAGGTTGATTAAAATTCATGGTTTGTGTTTGTTCTCTGTGTATTGATGCCGAATGATATGCTCATGAATGTTTGATTCCTGTTATACATTTGCTTTATATGTTGTGTATATGATTTCATGCTTTGAGTTTGAATTCTGAAAGGGTGAAGGAATGAGTTTCAATTGTTTCTCTATCTGAACAAGAGTTCCTGCAAGGAGTGCAGTCAAAGTGTCCGCAAGGAGTGCATAGACAGAGGGTTTAGATAGGGAAGCTTTTTGTTCTCATTCATCCAGAAGGTACAGACAGGCACAGGAGCCATGCAAGGAGTGCGCAGGTCAAGTGAAGTTTCAGGGTTGTGAACCTGAGTGAAGCATTGAGAGACGACTGTTGCAGGTGTGTGTAGAGTCGAGAGAAATCTGACACTTAGAAGTGTCTGAAAGTTTCCGCAAGGACTGCGTGCAAGAGTCTTTTCTAAGACTGAGAGTTATAAGAAAGCTCAGGAAGGATAAGGCCTTCAGAGTTGTTGAAGGACAGTGGAAGGGAAGTTGTGACTTGAAGTTCGTAAGAAGCGTAGCAAGTTTGCATGCAGGGGGACGAGTTCCGCAGAGGAACACTTCGTTATTTGCAGGGATCATCAAGGAAGAACGGACGGTCGGAGTTCTTTGAGGAGATCTCGCGAAGTTTTGTGAGTTGTTAGATCTCACAGAGGTGCAGGGGAGATACAATGAAGTATTCCCAAGGTTCAAAGCTCAGGAGGGGCAGGACCGTAGATATGAGCCACGAGGGCCATTGGATTTACACGTGAAATCGTGTATCGGGGTTTCGTGGGTTGAAGTCCCGTGAACAGTGCAACAGGAATCGTGAAATCACGAAACGTGATATCCTAACAACCAAAGGGTAGCGCGGGGCCACGGAGGAATCGGGAGTGGATAGGTGGCACGATTTTCAGAGTTTCACAGGGTGAAGTGCTGAAAACATCACATCATGATTCGTGATACCGCGAAGTCTGAAATGCCAATGGAGTGAAAGGACCGTTGAAAAGTTAAACTCACGAGTGTGTCAGGGTTTCAGCTAATCAGGATTCAGGAATCGGAGAAACAAGTTGTTTGACATCGCGAGTGCCAAAATCGCGATAGGGAAATTCCCGAAAGGAAAAAGTCAGCATTGACCATATTGGGGTTCGAGGATTCGCGAGTAGAACGCTTGACCATTGACCTCGCGAAGTCGCGAAGTTCGATCTTCTGATTTGTAAAAAGGGGGACCCCATGAGGATTGTTGTGGGTGCAGATTTCTCGACAGGGAAATAGAAAGGATCAGTTAGTGTTCTTCGAGCCGAAAGGAAGGAAAGATCCTGTGAGCGTGCGAACCTTCCGACTTGCGGGTGTGGGAAGCGGAGTTGTGCATCATGTGGTATCAGAGCACATAAAGGATTCTTTGCTTTTTGTAGCAGAGAAAGAGAATTCACCATGCCGCCAAGGAGAAGGGATATGCAATCACCCGATCCACCATAGGATAGGGAAATGCCGAGAAGAAGAGGCAGGCAGATGACAGATCCAGTTATGGAGAGACAAATGTGTGATCTACAAGCTAGACTCAAAGACATGGAGACAGTGCAAAGGCGTACAGTTGGTTCTTGGGATCTTAGTGATTCCGAAAGTGAGATTGAGGCTGAATGTGAAGAAGAAGTTGCAGCTGAAGATGCATGAAACGAACGTTTGATCAGATCTATTTCCAGGATGGGTGCAAGAGAAAAGATGGACATTCCAGTTTACAAGGGAAACTTGGATACAGAGGAGCTTCTAGAATGGATTAGATCTCTGGACACATACTTCGACTATGAAGATGTCGAAGAGGACAAGAAAGTCAAGCACGCTGTCACAAGATTGAAGGGACATGCAGCATTGTGGTGGGATGAACTACAAGATGACAGACACTGCAAGGGAAAGCAGAAGATCAAGAGCTGGGATAGAATGATCGCGAAGATGAAGGCGAAATTTATCCCCAGGGACTATCAAATTACTCTATTCAGGAGGATGCAGAACCTGAGACAAAAGTCGATGACAGTGAAAGAATACACTGAGGAATTCTATAAAATGAATATCAGGGCAGGTCATCGGGAGAGCGATGATGAAAAGGTTTCCAGATATATGAATGGCCTGAGATATGATATCCAGGATGAGATGAGCATGGTAACCATCCGAACGGTGGAAGATGCTTATCAGATGGCTCTGAAAGCGGAGGAGAAGCTGAGCCGAAAGCAGAGTCAGAGGGGCCGAGGCAAAAGTGATCCTAGAGGAAAATCAGTTGCCCAGGATAAATACCAAAATCCCAAGGAGGACTGGAAGAAACCTTAGACTCAAAATGAGAGAGGTGGAACTTCACAGCGAGGGTAGCAATATGCTAAACAGAGAGGGTAGCATAATGAGCAGAGAGGAGATTATGCTGACTACAACACTTTTCCTCGTACTTGACGTAGGGGAAGAGGAAGAGGTGGAGTAATCACATGCTTCACATGCGGGAAGAATGGGCACAAGTCTTATGAGTGTCCAGATAAAAAGAAGGACATTGGAGAAGCTCACATCGCCAAAGCACAGAGTTGGGATGTTGAAGCAGAAGACGCTGAAGGTGGAAGATCGCTAATGATGCGAAAAGTCCTTTTGACACCAGAGAAGGAGGTGGAGAGTTCAGTCCAAAGGAACAGACTTTTCAGGACTGCTTGCAAGACCAAGAACAGGGTGTGCAAGGTCATTGTAGACAGTGGTAGCATGGATAATCTCGTTTCTATATAGATGGTAGAGAAGCTAGAGCTGGAGACAACTGATCATCCAAGCCCATACAGAGTTTCGTGGCTACAGAAAGGACACCAGGTAACTGTCACTAAACAATGTTTAGTTGAATTCAAGATAGGAGGATATAATGATAAGATATCATGTGATGTCATTCCTATGGATATTTTTCATCTATTGTTGGGTAGAGCATGGCAATATGACAGGAATGTGATTCATGATGGGCGAATGAACACATACACGCTAGAGAAGAATGGGAGGACACACATGTTGCTTCCAATTAAGGATAAGGAGGTGAAGCCGGAAGTAAGCAACACAATACTTCTCATGAGTGGGAAGGAACTTCTTACAGAGGTTAAGAAGAAGGAGGATCCACAGTTCATTGTGGTCAGAAAGCCGAGGATTGTTCTAACTAGTACAAGAGTGGATGATTTACCAGAAGAAGTTCAGGAACTACTGGAAGAGTTCACTGATATAATAGTGGACGAATTACCTCGTTCATTGCCACCGGTTAGGAATGTGAGTCATCATATTGACCTCACACCAGGAGCCAATTTTCCAAACAAAGCCGTGTATAGATTGACGCCGCAAGAGAATGAAGAGGTTGAAAGACAAGTCCAGGAGTTATTGGACAAAGGTTTGGTCAGAGAAAGCTTGAGTCCATGTGCTGTTCCAACAGTACTCAGTCCGAAGAAAGACAGAGGCTGGAGGATGTGTACTGACTCGAGGGCGATAAATAAGATAACCATCAGGTACAGATTTCCATTGCCAAGGATGGATGATCTGATGGATTGCTTGAGTGGAGTAAAATATTTTTCAAAGATTGATTTGAAAAGCAGTTATCATCAAATTCGCATGAGAGAAGGTGACGAAGGGAAGACAACATTCAAAACCAACGAAGGGTTGTATGAATGGCTTGTTATGCCGTTTGGATTAACAAATGTGCCGAGTACCTTCATGAGGTTGATGAACAAAGTCCCGAGGGAGTTCATCAAAAAATTTGTCATTGTGTATTTAGATGACATACTGATTTACAATAAAACAGTGGCAGAGCATCTGAAGCAGTTGGCTACAGTAATGTAGAAACTACAGCAGGAGAAGCTGTTGATAAATATGAAGAAGTCCTCATTCATGAAGACAAAGCTCATTTACTTGGGGTTTGTTATTTCAAAAAATGAGTTGAGGATGGATCCCGATAACGTGGAAGTGATAAAAAATTGGCCATCACCGAGGAATATCTTTGAGGTGAGAAGTTTTCACAGATTGGCTAGTTTCTACCGAAAGTTCATCAGGAAATTCAGTGGAATTAGCACAACAATGATGGATACAACGAAGAAAAGATACAAGTATTTTCACTGGATTGAAGAGGTTGAGAAGAGTTTTAATCTTTTGAAAAGAAAGATCACGGAACAACCGGTTTTGGTGTTGCCGGATTTCCAGAGGACATTTCAGGTGAAATGCGATGCAAGCGTATTTGCAATTGGGGCAGTCTTAAGTCAGGAAGACAGGCCAATAGCATATTTCAGTGAGAAGCTGAATGAAGTGAAATTGAAGTACTCCACTTATGATAAGGAGTTTTAAGCTATCATACAGGCATTGAAAAAATGGAGGCATTACTTGATCCCGAAAGAGTTTGTCTTATACAGTGACAATCATGCATTGCAGTTTGTGACTCAACAGGAGAAGTTGAATCAGAAACATTTCAAATGGGTTGAGTATATTCAAAATTTCACTTTTGTAATAAAACATATTTTTGGTACTGCTAACAAATTTGTTGATGCTTTGAGCAGGAAGTGTTTGCTATTGCAGGAGTTCAAAGTCAAAACGTTGGGGTTTGATGATCTCAGGGACATGTACGCAGATGATCCAGATTTCAAGGAAGCGTATGAAGCAGCTGAGAATCTAGTTCTCAGAGACAGAAGCCCATGGATAGAATACATGATCCAGGAAGGATTACTATTCAAAGGTAATCAACTGTGTATTCCAAAATGCTCCATGAGGGAGAATTTGCTGAAGGAGAAACATAGTGGAGGATAAGCAGGGCACTTTGGTCATGACAAGACGTTCACAAAGTTGAATGAGTCATATTTTTGGCCAGGAATGCGAGAGGATGTCAAGATATTTGTAGATAGATGTAGAATTTTCCAGCATTCGAAGGGAAGGAAGAAGAATGCGGGGTTTTATCAACCATTTCCCATACCAGAAAGGCCATGGGATGCAATTAGCATGGATTTTTTTATTGGGGTTGCCAAGAACACAAAGAAGTGTTGATTCAATATTTGTGGTGGTGGATAGATTTTCCAAGATGGCACACTTCATTCCATGTCAGAAGTCTAGTGACACAACTCACATTGCGAACCTGTTTTTCAAAGAGGTCATTCCACTTCATGGGTTGCCAAGAAGTATAGTTTCGGATCGAGATACTAAATTCATAGGGAATTTTTGGAGGACCTTATGGAAGAAGCTGGAAACTAACTTGTCATTTAGTTCAACTTATCATCCTCAGATGGATGGACAGACAGAAGTGGTGAACAGAAGTCTGGGAGACTTGCTGAGGAGCTTGGTGACAGAACACCACAGCTAGTGGGATCACATATTACCACAGGCAGAATTTGCATATAATGACTCAGTTAACAGGAGCACAGGGTAGATTCCATTTCAGATTGTCTATGGCATGCAGCTGAGAGGAATTTCTAAACTGAGGGATTCAGAACAAACTACGACTAGGAGCGCTAGTGCAAAGAATTCACAGAGGCGATGAAAGAACTTCACAACCAGGTGAAGCAATGATTACAAAATTCAAGCCAGGAATATAAGCGTAGAGCAGATCGACATAGAAGACAACTTCAGTTCGAGGTTAGTGACTTGATTCTAGCACATTTGAGGAAAGAAAGGTTCCCGAGAGGAACATATAATAAGCCGAAGAAGAAGAAAATTGGGCCATGTAGGGTCTTGAAGAAATTTGGGAAGAATTATTACGAAATTGAATTACCCGATGGGATCGGAATTTCTCCTATATTCAATATCTCTAATTTGTACCCATATAGAGCTGAGGAAAAAGGGACTGGAATTGAACAGACATAGATCCAGTGAAACAGACGCCAGTTGCAGAGAAGTCGCAGATGGAGTGCATACTGGAAAAGAGAGTAAGCAAGAAGACCAGGCGAAAGCAATACTTTGAGTATCTGGTCAAATGGAAGAAACATCCAGTTGAATATGCCAGCTGGGAGACTGAAGCAGAAATACAGAAGCATGGATAGACCGTGCAACAGCTCATGGACAGGAGCCCATGGAATTTTTCAAGCGAGGGTGTATGATGCAGGAGTATCTCCCACATCAAGTGAGCCAGCGCGGAGACAATCGGATAGTTGGACGAGCGCCATCACAAATTTTGAAAATCACCTTGGAAGTTGTTCCGTGATCTTAAATGATTCATTAAGATAAGGCACACTTATAAAATGTAAACGAACCTTGAGAGGATTGCCCTCGTCCTTAGTAGATGGAGGCATTAAAAGTAGTTAATGCAAGTAGATATAATTTAATTTCTAGATTAGACAGTTTTAGAGCATAAGAGGGAAACGAGATATAGACACCCTCATTGTATATTGTAACATGATGGAAGCAGAAGCATTGCTGGAAGATCAAGAGTAAGGAGATAGCTGTGTAAGAACACCCATGTACAGATATTTGGATTAATAGAAGAGGTTGATTCAAATTCATGGTTTTTTTTTGTTCTCTGTGTATCGATGTCCAATGATATGCTCATGAATGTTTGTTTCCTATTATACATTTGCTTTATATGCTGTGTATATGATTTCATGCTTTGAGTTTGAAGTCTGAAAGGGTGAAGGAATGAGTTTCAATTGTTTCTCTATCTGAACAAGAGTTCCTACAAGGAGTGTAGTCGAAGTGTCCGCAAGGAGTGCGTTGACAGATGGTTCAGATAGGGAAGCTTTTTGTTCTCATTCATCCAGAAGGTACAGACAGGCACATGAGCTGTGAAAGGAGTGCGCAGGCCAAGTGAAGTTTCAGGGTTGCGAACCTGAGTGAAGCATTGAGAGACGACTGCTGCAGGTGTGTGTAGAGTCGAGAGAAATCCGACACTTAGAAGTGTCTGAAAGTTGCCGCAAGGAGTGCGTGCAAGAGTCTTTTCTAAGACTCAGAGTTATAAGAAAGCTCAGGAAGGATAAGGCCTTCAGAGTTGTTGAAGGAAAGTGCAAGGGAAGTTGTGACTTGAATTTTGTAAGAAGCGTCGCAAGTTTGCACGCAGAGGGATGAGTTCCGCGGAGGAACACTTCGTTATTCGCAGGGATCATCAAGGAAGAACGGATGGTCGGAGTTCTTTGAGGAGATCTCACTAAGTTCTGTGGGCCGTTAGATCTCACAGAGGTGTAGGGGAGATACGACAAAGTATTCCCAAGGTTCAAAGCTCAGGAGGGGCAATACCGTAGATCTAAGCCACGAGGGCCGTTGGATTTACATGTGAAATCGTGTATCGGGGTTTCATGGGTTGAAGTCCCGTGAATAGTGCAACAGGAATCGCAAAATCATGAAACGGGATATCCCGACAGCGAAAGGGTAGTGTTGGGCCATGGAGGAGTCGGGAGTGGACAGGTGGCATGAGTTTCGGAGTTTCGTAGGGTGAAGTGTCGAAAACATCGCATCAGGATTCGCGATACCACGAAGTCCAAAATGTTGATGGAGTGAAAGGACCGTTGAAAATTCAAACTTGCACTTGTGTCGGGGTTTCAGCTAATCGATATTCGAGAGTCAGAGAAACAAGTTTTTTGACATCGCGAGTGCCGAAATTGTGATAGGAAAAATCGCGAAAGGAAAAATTCAGCGTTGACCATATTGGGGTTCGGGGATTCACGAGCCGAACGCTCTACCATTGACCTTACCAAGTCGTGAAGTTCGATCTCCCGATTTGTAAAAAGGGGGATCCCATGAGGATTGTTGTGGGTGCAGATTTCCCGACAAGGAAATAGAAAGGATCGGTTAGCGTTCTTCGGGCCGAAAGGAAGGAAAGATCCTGTGAGCACGTGGACCTTCCAACCTGCGGATCTGGGAAGTGGAGGTGTGCATCATGTGGTATCAGAGAACAGAAAGGATTCTTTGCTTTCTATAGCAGAGAAAGAGAATTCACCATGCCGCCAAGGAGAAGGGATATGCAATCACCCGATCCACCAGAGGATAGGGAAATGCCAAGAAGAAGAGGCTGGCAGATGACAGATCTAGTTATGGAGAGACAAATGTGTGATCTATGATCTAGACTCGAAGACATGGAGATAGAGCAAAGGCATATAGTCAGTGCTGTGGATCTTAGTGATTCCGAAAGTGAGATTGAGGTTAAACATGAAGAAGAAGTTGCAGCTGAAGATGCATCAAACGAACGTTTGATCAAAGCTATTGCCAGGATGGGTGCAAGAGAAAATATGGACATTCTAGTTTATGAGGGAAACTTGGATGCAGAGGAGCTTCTAGAATGGATTAGAGCTTTGGACACATACTTAGACTATGAATATGTCGAAGAGGACAAGAAAGTCAAGCACGTTGTCACAAGATTGAAGGGACATGCAACATTGTGGTGGGATGAACTACAAGCTGACAGACGCTGCAAGGGCAAGCAGAAGATCAAGAGCTGGGATAGAATGATCGTGAAGATGAAGGCGTAATTCATCCCCAGGGACTATCAAATTACTCTGTTCAGGAGGATGCAAAATCTGAGATAGAAGCTGATGACAGTGAAAGAATACACTGAGGAATTATATAAACTAAACATCAGGGTAGGTCATCGGGAGAGCAATGATGAAAAGGTTGCCAGATATATGAATGGCCTGAGATATGATATCCAGGATGAGATGAGCATGGTAACCATATGAACGGTGGAAGATGCTTATCAGATGGCTCTGAAAGCGGAGGAGAAGCTGAGTCGAAAGCAGAGTCATAGGGGTCGATGCAAAAGTGAGCCTAGAGGAAAATTAGTTTCCCAGGATAAATACCAGAAGCCCAAGGAGGACTGGAAGAAATCTTAGACTCGAACTGAGAGAGGTGGAACCTCACAGTGAGGGCAGAAATATGCTGAACAAAGAGGGTAGCATACTGAGCAGAGAGGAGATTATGTTGACAACAACACTTCTCCTCGTACTAGAGGTAGGGGAAGAGGAAGAGGTGGATTAATCACATGCTTCACATGAGGGAAGAATGGTCACAAGTCTTACGAGTGTCCAGATAAAAAGAAGGACATTGGAGAATCTCACATCGCCGAAGCACAGAGGTGGGATGTTGAAGCAGAAGACGCTGAAGGCGGAAGATCGATGATGATGCGAAAAGCCCTTTTGACACTAGAGAAGGAGGTGGAGAGTTCAGTCCAAAGGACCAGACTTTTCAGGACTACTTGCAAGACCACGGACAGGGTGTGCAAGGTCATCGTAGACAGTGGTAGCATGGATAATCTCGTTTCTACAGAGATGGTAGAGAAGCTAGAGCTCGAGACAACTGATCATCCAAGCCCATACAGTGTTTCGTGGCTACAGAAAGGACACCAGGTAACTCTCACTAAACAATGTTTAGTTGAATTCAAGATAGAAGGATATAATGATAAGATATCATGTGATGTCATTCCTATGGATGTTTTTCATCTATTGTTGGGTAGACCATGGCAATATGACAGGAATGTGATTCATGATGGGAGAATGAACACATACACCCTAGAGAAGAATGGGAGGACACACATGTTGCTTCCAATTAAGGATAAGGAGGTGAAGCCGGAAGTAAGCAACACAGTACTTCTCATGAGTGGGAAGGAACTTCTTATGGAGGTTAAGAAGAAGGAGGATCCACAGTTCATTGTGGTCAGAAAGCTGAGGATTTTTCTGACTATCAAAAGAGTGGATGATTTACCAGAGGAAGTTCAGCAACTGCTGGAAGAGTTTGCTGATATGATAGTGGACGAATTACCTCGTTCGTTGCCACCGGTTAGGAGTGTGAGTCATAATATTGACCTCATACCAAGAGCCAGTTTGCCAAACAAAGCTGCGTATAGATTGACACCGCAAGAGAATGAAGAGGTTAAAAGAAAAGTCCAGGAGTTATTGGACAAAGGTTTGGTCAGAGAAAGCTTGAGTCCATGTGCTGTTCCAACAATACTCAGTCCAAAGAAAGACAGAGGCTGGAGGATGTGTACTGACTCGAGGGCGATAAATAAGATAACCATCAGGTACACATTTCCATTGCCGAGGATGGATCATCTGATGGATTTCTTGAGTGGAGCAAAATATTTTTCAAAGATTGATTTGAAAAGCGGTTATCATCAAATTCGCATGAGGGAAGGTGACGAATGGAAGATAGCATTCAAAACCAACGAAGGGTTGTATGAATCGCTTGTTATGCCGTTTGGCTTAACAAATGCATCGAGTACCTTCATGAGGTTGATGAACAAAGTCCCGAGGGAGTTCATTGGAAAATTTGTCATTGTGTATTTAGATGACATATTGATTTACAGTAAAACAGTGGCAGAGCATCTGAAGCAGTTGACTACAGTAATGAAAAAACTACAGTAGGAGAAGCTGTTGATAAATATGAAGAATTCCTCATTCATGAAGATAGAGCTCATTTACTTGGGGTTTTTTATTTCGGCAAATGAGTTGAGGATGGATCCAGATAAGGTGGAAGTGATCACAAATTGGCCATCACCGAAGAATATCTTTGAGGTGATAAGTTTTCATGGATTGGCTAGTTTCTACCAAAAGTTCATCAGGAAATTAAGTGGAATTAGCGCAGCAATGATGGATAAAACGAAGAAAAGACACAAGTCTTTTCACTGGACTAAAGAGGCTGCGAAGAGTTTTAATCTGTTGAAGAGAAAGATCACGGAACAACCGGTTTTGGTGTTGCCGGATTTCCAGAGGACATTTCAGGTGAAATGCGATGCAAGCGTATTTGCAATTGGGGCAATCTTAAGTCAGGAAGACATGCCGATAGCATATTTCAGCGAGAAGCTTAATGAAGAGAAATTGAAGTACTCTACTTACGATAAGGATTTTTATGCTATCATACAGGCATTAAAAAAATGGAGGCATTACTTGATCCTGAAAGAGTTTGTCTTATACAGTGACAATCATGCACTGCAGTTTGTGACTCAATAGGAGAAGTTGAATCAGAAACATGTCAAATGGGTTGAGTATATGTAGAATTTCACTTTTGGGATAAAACATATTTATGGTACTGCTAACAAAGTTATTTATGCTTTGAGCAGGAAGTGTTTGCTATTGCAGGAGTTCAAATTCAAAACATTGGGGTTTGATGATCTCAGGGACATGTGCGCAGATGATCCAGATTTCAAGGAAGCATATGAAGCAACTGAGAATCTAGTTCTCAGAGACAGAAGCCCATGGATAAAATACATGATCCAGGAAGGATTACTATTCAAAGGTAATCAACTGTGTATTCCAAAATGCTCCATGAGGGAGAATTTGCTGAAGGAGAAACACAGTGGAGGATTAGCAGGGCACTTTGGTCATGACAAGACGTTCGCAAAGTTGAATGAGTCATATTTTTTGCCAGGAATGTGAGCGGATGTCAAGATATTTCTAGATAGATATAGAATTTTCCAACATTCGAAGGGAAGGAAGCAGAATGCTTGGTTTTATCAACCATTGCCCATACCAGAAAGGCTTTGGGATGGAATTAGCATGGATTTTGTATTGGGGTTGCCATGAACACAAAGAAGTGTTGATTCAATCTTTGTGGTGGTGGATAGATTCAATCTTTGTGGTGGTGTATAAATTTTCGGAGTTGTTGAAGGATAGTGCAAGGGAAGTTGTGACTTGAAGTTCATAAGAAGTGTCACAAGTTTGCATGCAGGGGGACGAGTTTCACGGAGGAACACTTCGTTATTCACAGGGATCTTCAAGGAAGAACGGACGATCGAAGTTCTCTAAGGAGATCTCGCAAAGTTTCGTGGGCCATTAGATCTCGCAGAGGTGCAGGGGAGATATGGCGAAGTATTCCCAAGGTTCAAAGCTCAGGAGGGGCAGGACCGTAGATGTGAGCCACGAGGGCCATTGGATTTACACGTGAGATCGTGTATCGGGGTTTTGTGGGTTGAAGTCCCGTGAATAGTGCAACATGAATCATGAAATCATGAAACGTGATATCCCGATAGCCAAAGGGTAGTGTGGGGCCATGGAGGAGTCGGGAGTGGACAGGTGGCACGAGTTTCAGAGTTTCACAGGGTGAAGTGCCAAAAACATCACATCAGGATTCACAATACCGCGAAGTCCGAAATGATGATGGAGTGACAAGACCGTTGAAAAGTCAAACTCACGCGTGTGTCAGGGTTTCGGCTAATCGGGATTCAGGAGTCGGAGAAACAAGTTGTTTGAGATCGCGAGTGCCGAAATCGTGATAGGGCAAATCCCGAAAGGAAAAAGTCAGCGTTGACCATATCAGGGTTCGAGGATTCGCGAGCCAAATGCTCGACCATTGACCTCGTGAAGTCGCAAAGTTCGATCTCCCGATTTGTAAAAAGGGGGATCCCACGAGGATTGTTGTTGGTGCAGATTTCCTGAAAGGGAAATAGAAAGGATCAGTTAGTGTTCTTCGAGCCAAAAGGAAGGAAAGATCCTGTGAGCGTGCGGACCCTCCGACCTGCGGGTGTGGGAAGCGGAGGTGTGCATCATGTGGTATCAGAGCACAGAAAGGATGATTTTCTTTCTATAGCAGAGAAAGAGAATTCACCATGCCGCCAAGGAGAAGGGATATACAATCACCCGATCCACCAGAGGATAGGGAAATGCCGAGAAGAAGAGGCAGGCAGATGACAAATCCAGTTATGGAGAGACAAATGTGTGATCTACGAGCTAGACTCAAAGACATGGAGACATCGCAAAGGCGTACAGTCGGTGCTGGGGATCTTAGTGATTCCAAAAGTGAGATTGAGGTGGAACGTGAAGAAGAAGTTGTAGCTGAAGATGCATCAAATGAACGTTTGATCAGAGCTATTGCCAGGATGGGTGCAAGAGCAAAGATGGACATTCAAGTTTATGAGGGAAAATTGGATGCAGAGGAGCTTCTAGACTGGATTAGAGCTCTGGACACATACTTCGACTATGAATATGTCGAAGAGGACAAGAAAGTCAAGCATGCTGTAACAATATTGAAGGGACATGCAACATTATGGTGGGATGAACTACAAGTTGACAGACGCTGCAAAGGAAAGCGGAAGATCAAGAGCTGGGATAAAATGATCGTGAAGATGAAGGTGAAATTCATCCCTAGGGAATATCAAATACTCTGTTAAGGAGGATGAAGAATCTAAGACAGAAGCTGATGACAGTGAAAGAATACACTAAGGAATTCTATAAACTGAACATCAGGGAAGGTCATCGGGAGAGCAATGATGAAAAGGTTGCCAGATATATGAATGGCCTGAGATATGATATCCAGGATGAGATGAGCATGGTAACCATCCGAACGGTGGAATATTCTTATCAGATGGCTCTGAAAGTGCAGGAGAAGCTGAGCCGAAAGCAGAGTCAGAGGGGCCGAGGCAAAATCAGCCCAGAGGCAAATCAGGTGCCCAGGATAAATACCAGAATCCCAAGGAGGATTGGAAGAAACCTCAGACTCAAATTGAGAGAGGTAGAACCTCACAGCGAGGGAAACAATATGCTGAACAGAGAGGGCATCATACTAAGTAGAGAGGAGATTAAGCTGACAACAACACTTTTCCTCGTACTAGAGGTAGGGGAAGAGGAAGAGGTGGAGTAATCACATGCTTCACATGCGGGAAGAATGGGCACAAGTCTTACGAGTGTCCAGATAAAAAGAAGGACATTGGAGAAGCTCACATCGCCGAAGCACAGAGGCGGGATGTTGAAGCAGAAGACGTTGAAGGCAGAAGATCGTTGATGATGCGAAAAGTCCTTTTGACACCAGAGAAGGAGGTGGAGAGTTCAGTCCAAAGGACCAGACTTTTCAGGACTACTTCTAAAACCAAGGATAGGGTGTGGAAGGTCATCGTAGACAGTGGTAGCATAGATAATCTCGTTTCTACAGAGATGGTAGAGAAGCTGGAGCTGGAGACAACTGATCATCGTAGCCCATACAAAGTTTCATGGCTACAGAAAGGACACTAGGTAACTGTCACTAAACAATGCTTAGTTGAATTCAAGATAGGAGGATATAATGATAAGATATCATGTGATGTTATTCCTATGGATGTTTGTCATCTATTACTGGGTAGACCATGGCAATATGATAGGAATGTGATTCATGATGGGCGAATGAACACATACACCCTAGAGAAGAATGGGAGTACACACATGTTGCTTCCAATTAACGATAATGATGTGAATCCGGAAGTAAGCAACACAGTACTTCTCATGAGTGGGAAGGAACTTCTTATGGAGGTTAAGAAGAAGGAGGATCCACAATTCATTGTGGTTAGAAAGCCGAGGATTCTTTTGACTAACACAAGAGTGGATGATTTACCAGAAGAAGTTCAGGAACTACTGGAAGAGTTCGTTGATATAATAGTGGACGAATTACCTCGTTCATTGCCATCGGTTAGGATTGTGAGTCATCATATTGACCTCATACCAGGAGCCAGTTTTCCAAACAAAGCCGCGTACAGATTGGCGCCGCAAGAGAATGAAGAGGTTAAAAGACAAGTCCAGGAGTTATTGGAAAAAGGTTTGGTCAGAGAAAGCTTGAGTCCATGTGTTGTTCCAACAGTACTCAGTCGGAAGAAAGACAGAGGCTGGAGGATGTGTACTGACTCGAGGGAGATAAATAAGATAACCATCAGGTACACAATTCCATTGCCGAGGATGGATGATCTGATGGATTGCTTGAGTGGAGCAAAATATTTTTCAAAGATTGATTTGAAAAGAGGTTATCATCAAAGTCACATGAGAGACGGTGACGAATGGAAGACAGCATTCAAAACCTACGAAGGGTTGTATGAATGGCTTGTTATGCCGTTTGTCTTAACAAATGCGCCAAGTACCTTCATGAGGTTGATGAACGAAGTCCCGAGGGAGTTCATCGAAAAAATTTTCATTGTGTATTTAGATGACATACTGATTTACAGTAAAAAAGTGGCAGAGTATCTGAAGCCGTTGGCTATAATAATGCAGAAACTACAGCAGGAGAAGTTGTTGATAAATATGAAGAAGTCCTCATTCATGAAGATAGAGCTCATTTACTTGGGGTTTGTTATTTCGGAAAATGAGTTGAGGATGGATCCAGATAAGGTGGAAGTGATAAAAAATTGGCCATCACTGAAGAATTTCTTTGAGGTGAGAAGTTTTCACGGATTGGCTAGTTTCTACCGAAAGTTCATCAGGAATTTCAGTGGAATTAGCGCAACAATGATGGATTCAGCGAAGAAAAGACACATGCGATGAAAGAACTTCACAGCTAGGTGAAGCAACGATTGCAGAATTCAAGCTAGGAATATAAGTGTAGAGCAGATCAGCATAGAAGACAACTTCAGTTTGAGGTTGGTGACTTGATTATGGCACATTTGAGGAAAGAAAGGTTCCCAAGAGGAACATATAATAAGCTGAAGATGAAGAAAATTGGGCCATGTAGGGTCTTGAAGAAATTTGGGACGAATGCTTACGAAATTGAATTACCCGATGGGATCAGAATTTCTCCGATATTCAATATCTCTGATTTGTACCCATATAGAGCTGAGGAAAAATGGACTAGAACTGAACAACCAAAGATCCAGTGGACGAAATAGATGCCAGTTGTAGAGAAGCCACATATCGAGTGCATACTGGAAAAGAGAGTAAGAAAGAATACCAGGCGAAAGCAATACATTGAGTATCTGGTCAAATGGAAGAAACATCCAGGTGAAGATGCCAGCTAGAAGACCGAAGTAGAAATACAAAAGCATGGATAAACCATGCAGGAGCTCATGGACAGGAGCCCATGAAAGTTTTCAAGCGAGGGAGTATGATGCAGGAGAATCTCCCACATCAAGCGCGCCAGCGCGGAGACAATCGGATAGCTGGACGAGCGCCAGCACAAATTTTGAAAATCACCTTGGAAGTTGTTACACGATCTTAAATGAGTCATTAAGAGAAGGCACACTTGTAAAATGTAAATGGAACTTGAGGGGATTTCTCTCGTCCTTAGTAGATGGAGGCATTTAAAGTAGTTAATGCAAGTAGATAGAATTTAATTTCTAGATTAGACAGTTTTAGAGCGCAAGAGGGAAATGATATATAGAGACCCTCATCGTATATTGTAACATGATGGAAGTAGAAGCATTTCTAGAAGAGCAAGAGTAAGAAGAGATTTGTGTAAGAACACCCATGTACAGAGATTTGGATTAATAGAAGAGGTTGATTCAAATTCATGGTTTGTGTTTGTTCTCTGTGTATTGATGTCGAATGATATGCTCATGAATGTTTGTTTCCTGTTATACATTTTATTTATATGTTGTGTATATGATTTCATGCTTTGAGTTTGAAGTCTGAAAGGGTGAAGGAATGAGTTTCAATTGTTTCTCTATCTGAACAAGAGTTCCTGCAAGGAGTGCAGTCGAAGTGTCTGCAAGGAGTGCATTGACAGAGGGTTCAGATAGGGAAGCTTTTTGTTCTCATTCATCCAGAAGGTGCAGACAGGCACAGGAGCCATGCAAGGAGTGCGCAGGCTAAGTGAAGTTTCAGGGTTGCGAACCTGAGTGAAGAATTGAGACACGACTGCTGCAGATGTGTGTAGAGTCGAGAGAAATCCGACACTTAGAAGTGTTTAAAATTTGTCGCAAGGAGTGCGTGCAAGAGTCTTTTCTAAGACTCAGAGTTATAAGAAAGCTCAGGAAGGATAAGGCCTTTGGAGTTGTTGAAGGATAGTACAAGGGAAGTTGTGACTTGAAGTTCATAAGAAGCGTCGGAAGTTTGCATGCAGGGGGATGAGTTCCATGGAGGAACACTTCATTATTCACAGGGATCGTCAAGGAAGAACGGACGGTCGGAGTTCTCTGAGGAGATCTCGCGAAGTTCCGTGGGCCATTAGATCTCCTAGAGGTGCAGGGGAGATACGACGAATTATTCCCAAGGTTCAAATCTCAGGAGGGACAGGACCGTACATATGAGCCACGAGGGCCGTTGGATTTACACATGAAATCGTGTATTGGGGTTTCGTGGGTTGAAGTCCCGTGAATAGTGCAACAGGAATCGCGAAATCACAAAACGCGATATCCCGACAGCCAAAGGGTAGTGTGGGGCCACAGAGGAGTTGGGAGTGGATAGGTGGCATGAGTTTTGGAGTTTCGTAGGGTGAAGTGCTGAAAACATCGCATCAGAATTCGCGATACCGCGAAGTCCGAAATGTCGATGGAGTGAAAAGACCATTGAAAAGTCAAACTTGCGCGTGTGTCAGGCTTTCAGCTAATCGGGATTCGGGAGTCGGAGAAACAAGTTGTTTGACATCACGAGTGTCGAAATCGCGATAGGGTAAATCCCGAAAGGAAAAAGTCAGCATTGACCATATCGGAGTTCGGGGATTCACGAGCCGAGCGCTCGACCATTGACCTCACGAAGTCGTGAAGTTCGATCTCCCAATTTGTGAAAAGGGGGATCCCACAAGGATTGCTGTGGGTGCAGATTTACCGACAGGGAAATAGAAAGGTTCAGTTAGTGTTCTTCGTGCTGAAAGGAAGGAAATATCATGTGAGCGTGCGGACCTTCCGACCTGCGGGTGTGGGATGCGGAGGTGTGCATCATGTGGTATCAAAGCACAGAAAGGATTCTTTGCTTTCTATAGCAGAGAAAGAGAATTCACCATGCCGCCAAGGAGAAGGGATATGCAATCACCCGATCCACTAGAGGATAGGGAAATGCCGAGAAGAAGAGGCAGGAAGATGAAAGATCCAGTTATGGAGAGACAAATGGGTGATCTATGAGCTAGACTCGAAGACATGGAGACAACGCAAAGGCGTACAGTCAGTGCTGGGGATCTTAGTGATTCTGAAAGTGAGATTGAGGCTAAACGTGAAGAACAAGTTGCATCTTAAGATGCATCAAACGAATGTTTGATCAGAGCTATTGCCATGATGGGTGCAAGAGCAAAGATGGACATTGTAGTTTACGAGGGAAACCTGGATGCGAAGGAGCTTCTAGACTGGATTAGAGCTCTGGACACATACTTTGACTATGAATATGTCGAAGAGGACAAGAAAGTCAAGCACACTGTCACAAGATTGAAGGGACATGCAGGATTGTGGTGGGATGAACTACAAGCTGAAAAATGTTGCAAGGGCAAGAAGAAGATCAAGAGCTGGGATAGAATGATCACGAAGATGAAGGAGAAATTCATCCCCAGGGACTATCAAATTACACTGATCAGGAGGATGCAGAACCTGAGACAGAAGCTGATGACAGTGAAAGAATACATTGAGGAATTCTATAAACTCAACATCAGGGCAGGTCATCGGGAGAGCAATGATGAAAAGGTTGCCAGATATATGAATTGCTTGAGATATGATATCCATGATGAGATGAGCATGGTAACCATCCGAACGGTGGAAGATTCTTATCAGATGGCTCTGAAAGCGGAGGAGAAGTTGAGCCGAAAGTAGAGTCAGAGGCGCCAAGGCAAAAGTCAGCACAGAGACAAATCAATTGCACAGGATAAATACCAGAAGCCCAAGGAGGATTGGAAGAAACCTCAGACTCGAACGGAGAGGGTGGAACCTCACAGTGAGGGCAGCAATATGTTGAATAGAGAGGGCAACATACTGACCAGAGAGGAGATTATGCTGAAAACAACACTTTTCCTCGTACTAGAGGTAGGGGAAGAGGAAGAGGTGGAGTAATCACATGCTTCACATGCGGGAAGAATGGGCACAAGTCTTACGAGTGTCCAGATAAAAAGAAGGACATTGGAGAAGCTCACATCGTCGAAGCACAGAGGTGGGATGTTGAAGTAGAAGACGTTGACGGAAGAAGATCGCTGATGATGCAAAAAGCCCTTTTGACACCAGAGAAGGAGGTGGAGAGTTCAGTCCAAAGGACCAGACTTTTCAGGATTGCTTGCAAGACCAAGAAACAGGGTGTGCAAGGTCATCGTAGACAGTGGTAGCATGGATAATCTCGTTTCTACAGAGATAGTAGAGAAGCTGGAGCTAGAGACAACTGATCATCCAAGCCCATACAGAGTTTCGTGGCTACACAAAGGACACCAGGTAACTGTCACTAAACAATGTTTAGTTGAATTCAAGATAGGAGGATATAATGATAAGATATCATGTGATTTCATTCCTATGGATGTTTGTCATCTATTGCTGGGTAGACCATGGAAATATGACGAGAATGTGATTCATGATGGGCGAATGAACACATATACGCTAAAGAAGAATGGGAGGACACACATGTTGCTTCCAATTAAGGATAAGGAGGTGAAGCCGGAAGTAAGAAACACAATACTTCTCATGAGTGGGAAGGAACTTATTACAGAGGTTAAAAAGAAGGAGGATCCACAGTTCATTGTGGTCAGAAAGTCGAGGATAGTTCTGACTAGCACAAGAGTGGATTATTAACTAGAAGAAGTTCAGGAACTGCTGGAAGAGTTCGCTGATATAATAGTGGATGAATTACCTCATTCGTTGCCACCGGTTAGGAGTGTGAGTCATCATATTGAACTCATACGATGAGCCAGTTTTCCAAACAACGCCGCGTATAGATTGATGCCGCAAGAGAATGAAGAGGTTAAAAGACAAGTCCAAGAGTTATTGGACAAAGGTTTGGTTAGAGAAAGCTTGAGTCCATGTGTTGTTCCAACAGTACTCAGTCCAAAGAAATACGAAGGCTGGAGGATGTGTACTGACTCGAGGGCGATAAATAAGATAACCATCAGGTACACATTTCCATTGTCGAGGATGGATCATCTGATGGATTGTTTGAGTGGAGAAAAATATTTTTCAAAGATTGATTTGAAAAGCGGTTATCATCAAATTCGCATGAGAGAAGGTGACGAATGGAAGACAGCATTCAAAACCAATGAAGGGTTGTATGAATGGCTTGTTATGTCGTTTGTCTTAACAAATGCACCGAGTACCTTCATGAGGTTTATGAACGAAGTCCTGAGGGAGTTGATCGGAAAATTTGTCATTGTGTATTTAGATGACATACTGATTTACAGTAAAACAGTGGTAGAGCATCTGAAGCAGTTGGCTACAGTAATGCAGAAACTACAGAAGGAGAACCTGTTGATAAATATGAAGAAGTCCTCATTCATGAAGATAGAGCTCATTTAATTGGGGTTTTTTATTTCGGCAAATGAATTGAGGATGGATCCAGATAAGGTGGAGGTGATAAAAAAATGGCCATCACTGAAGAATATCTTTGAGGTGAGAAGTTTTCACGGATTGGCTAGTTTCTACCGAAAGTTCATCAAGAATTTCAGTGGAATTAGCACGACAATGATGGATAAAATGAAGAAAAGACACAAGTCTTTTCACTGGACTGAAGAGGCTGAGAAGAGTTTTAATCTGTTGAAAGGAAAGATCACGGAACAACCGGTTTTGGTGTTGCCGGATTTCCAGAGGACATTTCAGGTGAAATGCGATGCAAGCGTATTTGCAATTGGGGAAGTCTTAAGTCAGGAAGACAGGCCGATAGCATATTTCAGTGAGAAGCTGAATGAAGGGAAATTGAAGTACTCCACTTATGATAAGGAGTTTTATGCTATCATACAGGCGTTGAAAAAATGGAGGCATTACTTGATCCCGAAAGAGTTTGTCTTATACAGTGACAATCATGCACTGCAGTTTGTGACTCAACAAGAGAAGTTGAATCAGAAACATGTCAAATGGGTTGAGTATATGTAGAATTTCACTTTTGTGATAAAACATATTTCTGGTACTGCTAACAAAGTTGTTGATGCTTTGAGCAGGAAGTGTTTTCTATTGCAGGAGTTCAAAGTCAAAACGTTGGGGTTTGATGATCTCAAGGACATGTACGTAGATGATCCAGATTTCAAGGAAGTGTATGAAGTAGCTGAGAATCTAGTTCTCAGAGACAGAAGCCCATGGATAGAATACATGATCCAGGAAGGATTACTATTCAAAGGTAATCAACTGTGTATTCTGAAATGCTCCATGAGGGAGAATTTGCTGAAGGAGAAACACAGTGGAGGATTAGCAGGGCACTTTGGTCACGACAAGATGTTTGCAAAGTTGAATGAGTCATATTTTTGGCCAGGAATGTGAGCGGATGTCAAGATATTTGTAGATAGATGTAGACTTTTCCAGCATTCGAAGGGAAGGAAGCAGAATGTGGGGTTTTATCAACCATTGCCCATACCAGAAAGGCCGTGGGATGGAATTAGCATGGATTTTGTATTGGGGTTGCCAAGAACACAAAGAAGTGTTGATTCAATATTTGTGGTGGTGGATAGATTTTCCAATATGGCACACTTCATTCCATGTCAAAAGACTAGTGACGCAACTCACATTGCGAACCTGTTTTTCAAAGAGGTCATTCGACTTCATGGGTTGCCAAGAAGTATAGTTTCGGATCGAGATACTAAATTCATAGGGAATTTTTGGAGGACCTTATGGAAGAAGCTGGGAACTAACTTGTCATTTAGTTCAGCTTATCATCCTCAGACAGATGGAAAGACAAAAGTGGTGAACAGAAGTCTGGGAGACTTGCTGAGGAGCTTGGTGAAAGAACACCACAGCCAGTGGGATCACATATTAGCACAGGAAAAATTTGCATATAACGACTCAGTTAATAGGAGAACAAGGCAGAGTCCATTTCAAATTGTCTATGGCATGCAACCGAGAGGAATTTATGAACTAAGGGATTCAGAACAGACTGCGACTAGGAGCGCTAGTGCAGAAGAATTCACAGAGGCGATGAAAGAACTTCACAGCCAGGTGAAGTAGCGATTGCAGAATTCAAGCCAGGAATATAAGCGTAGAACAGATTAGCATAGAAGACAACTTCAGTTCGAGGTTAGTGACTTGATTCTGGCATATTTAAGGAAAGAAAGGTTCACGAGAGGAACATATAATAAGCTGAAGATGAAGAAAATTGGGCCATGTAGGGTCTTGAAGAAATTTGGGCAGAATGCTTACAAAATTGAATTACCCGATGGGATCGGAATTTATCCGATATTCAATATCTCTAATTTGTACCCATATAGAGTTGAGGAAAAAGTGACTGGAACTGAATAGCCAGAGATTGAGTGGACAAAATAGATGTCGGTTGCAGAGAAGCCACAGATGGAGTGCATACTGGAAAAGAGAGTAAGCAAGAAGACCAGGCGAAAGCAATACTTTGAGTATCTGGTCAAATGGAAGAACCATCCAGTTGAAGATGCCAGCTGGGAGACCGAAGCAGAAATACAGAAGCATGGATAGACCATGCAGGAGCTCATGGACAGGAGTCCACGAAAGTTTTCAAGCGAGGGAGTATGATGCAGGAGCATCTCCCACATCAAGCGATCCAGCGCGGAGACAATCAGATAGCTGGACGAGCGCCATCACAAATTTTGAAAATCACCTTGGAAGTTGTTGCACGATCTTAAGTGAGTCATTAAGAGAAGGCACACTTGTAAAATGTAAACGGACCTTGAGCGGATTTCTCTCATCCTTAGTAGATGGAGGCATTTAAAGTAGTTAATACAAGTAGATAGAATTTAATTTCTAGATTAGATAGTTTTAGAGCACAAGAGAGAAACGAGATATAGACACCCTCATTGTATACTGTAACATGATGGAAGCAGAAGCATTGCTGGAAGAGCAAGAGTAAGAAGAGATCTGTGTAAGAACACCCATGTACAAATATTTGGATTAATAGAAGAGGTTGATTCAAATTCATGGTTTGTGTTTGTTCTCTGTGCATTGATGCCGAATGATATGCTCATGAATGTTTGTTTCCTATTATACATTTGCTTTATATGTTGTGTATATGATTTCATGCTTTGAGTTTGAATTCTGAAAGGGTGAAGGAATGAGTTTCAATTGTTTCTCTATCTGAACAAGAGTTCCTGCAAGGAGTGCAGTCGAAGTTTCTGCAAGGAGTGCGTTGACAGAGGGTTCAGATAGGGCAGATTTTTTTTCTCATTCATCCAGAAGGTGCAGATATGCAAAGGAGCCATGCAAGGAGTGTGCAAGCCAAGTGAAGTTTCAGGGTTGCGAACCTGAGTGAAGCATTGAGAGACGACTGCTACAGGTGTGTGCAGAGTCGAGAGAAATCCGACACTTAGAAGTGTCTGAAAGTTGTCGCAAGGAGTGCGTGCAAGAGTCTTTTCTAAGACTCAGAGTTATAAGAAAGCTCAGGAAGGATAAGGCCTTTGGAGTTGTTGAAGGACAGTGCAAGGGAAGTTGTGACTTGAAGTTCATAAGAAGCGTCGCAAGTTTGCACGTAGGGGGACGATTTTCGCAGAGGAACACTTCATTATTCGCAGGGATCATCAAGGAAGAACGGACGGTCGGAGTTCTCTGAGGAGATCTCACGAAGTTTCATGGGCCGTTAGATCTCGCAGAGGTGCAGGGGAGATACAACAAATTATTCCCAAGGTTCAAAGCTCAGGAGGGGCAGGACCATAGATTTGAGCCACGAGGGCCGTTGGATTCACACGTGAAATCGTGTATCGGGGTTTCGTGGGTTGAAGTCCCATGAACAGTGCAACAAGAATCTCGAAATCATGAAACATGATATCCCGATAGCCAAAGGGTAGTGTGGGGCCACGGAGGAGTCGGGAGTGGACAGGTGGCATGAGTTTCGGAGTTTCGCAGGGTGAAGTGTCGAAAACATCGCATCAGTATTCGCGATACCGGGAAGTCCGAAATGTCGATGGAGTGAAAGGATCGTTGAAAATTCAAACTCATGCGTGTGTTGGGGTTTCAGCTAATCGGGATTCCAGAGTCGGAGAAACAAGTTGTTTGACATCGCAAGTGCTGAAATCGCGATAGGGCAAATCCAAAAAGGAAAAAGTCAGCATTGACCGTATCGGGGTTCGGGATTCGCGAGCCAAACGCTCGACCATTGACCTCGCGAAGTCGCGAAGTCCGATCTCCCAATTTGTAAAAAGGGGGATCCCACGAGGATTTTTGTGGGTGCAGATTTCCCGATAGGGAAATAGAAAGGACCGGTTAGTGTTCTTCGGGCTGAAAGGAAGGAAATATCTTATGAGCGCGCAGACCTTCCGACCTACGGGTGTGGGAAGCGTAGGTGTGCATCAAAAGAGTTCTTGCCACTGGTAGATTTTTCATACAACAATTATCAAAGCACCATTAAGATGTCACCTTTCGAGTTTTTTTATGGGCAACCGTGTCGAACGCCTTTGAGTTGGGATCGGCTTGAGGATAGGATCTTGGTTGGACTAGAAGCGATCCAATAAATGAAATATCAAATGAGAATGATAAGACAAAGGATCAAGGAAGTGTAGGATCAACAAAAGAGTTATGTCGATGCGCTTCGTGTCTATCGTAGTTATGAAGTTTGAGACCGAGTCTTCTTATGGGTGAAACGACATAATAGTTCGATCAAGTTTGGAAAGGGTGATAAAATCTCTCCTAGGTTCGTGGGACATTTCAAGATTGTGGAAAAGAAGGGGCTCGTGGCCTATCGACTAGACTTGCCTGATTCTTTGAGGCGTATGCATGATGTTTTTCACATATCTGTTTTGAGACATTATATTAGTAACCCTACACATGTTATTGACATGAGTTCCTTGCAGGTATTTGACGAGGGTGCACTCAGGACGGAGTTAATCCACATCCTAGACCATCGCATTTGACAGCTACGACATCGAACAATAGATCATGTCAAGGTCGAGTGAGAAAATTATAGTCCACACTCGATGACCTGGGAGGACGCATACGATATGCGGCAAGAATTTCCATTTTTGTTTGATAGATAGACTTATGATATTGTGATACACTTTATTTCAACACTTATATACTGTGAAACTTTGGGACGAATTTTAAAAAAAGAGGGGGTGTATGTAACATCTCGCTCTTGCACACGCTGAGAAAACTTATTCTTTGAGGACACTTGCATACAAGTGATTGGGTCCTTTATGCGAGTGGATGTTATGATTATGATTATGAGATATTGTGGATTTGATGATATGTTATTTTGTTGCATTTACATAGACAGGTGTTATTGACTAAGTTCTCGTGAGTGTGTAGGACTCTGGACGTTGAGGATGAGGAGGCATCGATGAAACCCCTTAGACTCTGGATTGAGTCAGGGAGTGGAATGTTAGGGTTTAAATGTTTTTGTTGTGACATATGTACATATGATTGGATATTATGATGTTGATTGTTTTTGCTGACATGATTCGTTGATGGATGCAGGATGACAATAGCTTGCTGACCAGACTCACATTTGGAGTAAAGGGGTCACGAACGACAACTAGAGACATTGAGGGAGAGGTGTGGCAGTAACCCTGCCACAACCTACTAGCACTCCCACCATGGCTCGAACTATAGGTTAACGATTACCTAGTTCGAGAAGACCCACGATGTCATGAGAGAAGACTATGACAGTCACTCATGATGATTCTAAGGGGCACGCAATAAGGCAAGGTCCTTATTTCTTAGAGGCCCTTAGTCTCCCACAAGCTCACCTGACGAAGTATTGACTCCAGGGGTTTGACGTATACAAAATTAAGTGAAGAGGTGAGTGGCACCCTTGGAGCTTGTAGTGCATATTGAAGGGCATGCCATGCAAAGAAAACAAAAAGAGTCGAGTGACACCCTTGGAGCATGTAGTGTGTCTTGAAGGGCATGTTGCGCAAAGAAAATAGAAAGAGGGGAGTGGCACCCTTGGAGCACGTAGTGCATCTTGAAGGGAGCGTCGTGATTTTAAATGATAAGTTAATAAACCTAGTGCCTAGAAAACTATGCCTCCTTAGGACCCGGTCGACCTTAAAATAGATGATGGTATGAGTAAAAAGTTAATAACTAAAAGTTCCCTTAAGAATTGTCACCCAGCCTAGTGAAATTAAAACCTAGGTCTAAGTAGAACATGTGGATAAAGAAAAACTAAATAAACATGTAACAAGAAGGCAGGTAAGAAATTCAAACTTAATTATTCAAGTAAAAATTATAATGGAGGATTAAATTTATTAAAAGGGTAAATGGTTGTTTTATCTACACTTGCTAAATTGATTTTTAGTTAAAAAGGAAAAATGGGGAAACTTAAAAGAAAAGGAAACTTAAAGAAAAATTGAAACTTAAAGAAAAGGGGAAACTTAAAGAAAAAACTGAATGTCTAACTTAGTAAGGAATCTAGCTTTTGGAACTTTCTATTTATGAACTCAACTAGGAATTAAGTAAGGTGTGAGTCATTTAAGAATTCTAAGGGAATAATGGGACACCGAGGAGAGTTTTTAGTAATTATTTTAGGTGGGTGAGTGAAATAGACAAATTTAATTAATTAAACAAATTGATTTTCTAGTGCAACTAGGGGATCGGGCGACATGTGTACGGTGGAGGTTTTTCGAAATTAATTAAATAAAAAAGGAATCTAATGAGGGTTTTGGGAAACTAATGACTAATAAAACTCTATAAAAAGGATGGTGTAGGAGGAGTGTAGATCATCATTTGTCTTGCGTAACGTTACACTGCTGAAATTTCATCTTGACTGACCTTTCTCTTGTGGGAGTTGGGATACCTAACTGGGGTAACAAATGGTAGCTCGACCTTGTGAGGTGAGATGGGTAATAGCATTCTCTCATATTGTGTGTGTGACCCCTTTGCGACTCGGGGGGCTGATGGGGAAGAAGAGTACCCCTAGCATTGAATGGGAGGTACCGACTAGGTCACATTAGTTGGAAATCGAGAGCTGGATGAAGCATGTGCGAGACAATGACTTCAAAGCATTCACATTTGGCTACGGTACACATGTGTATATTTGTATTAAATGGTAGTTAAATGATGTTTCTATGCCTTCAGTTAAGGTACTTCTACTGTGTTAAGGTTTATGTTTTATTCAGCGTAACACTATCCTGAGATTTCATTTTTATCTTCAGCGAATTTGTCTTGATGAGCCCAATGTTTTATGATAAGAGAATTCATAGCCATCCAAGCCTTATGATCACTGTATTTTTGATTTGATTTCCCATGGAAAACCCAAAATATGAATGAAATGACTTCTCTGCAATGTGTTTTTATTAATTTAATATGAAAAAAATGTTTTTTTATCTTATGTTCCTTTATCCTTTAAGTTATTAGTCTGTGCCTTAAAAGTCGGCCAGTAGCTGAATTGACTGTGTTTCACTCCGGTGTTAAAGATTTAGATTCAAATACCTATATTTCTCGTGCATGGATAATAAGTGAAGGATAAATTCTCTTCCCAAAAAATTCCATTTTGCATACATCGAAACCAATTCCCTATTTCTCTGCGATTCTGGTTTCTTTATTCATCCAATTTCATTGTGATTTTATCCCATCTATCTATCCCTTACCTTTCTTTGCATTTGTGCATAGAAGTTTCTCAGTAATTTTGTTTACAACTAAACCAAGAACCTTACCCCTGGTATTCCCTCGATGAATTCCGATGCTTTGTGTTTAAAGGAATTGAATCTTGTTGGACATAATTTTGTTTTCCTTGTTTCTCTCTTGGCGAGATCCCTTTGTTGGAGTGGTAAAATATTTTTTGTGTTTTTTTTTCTTGGAAAAAATCCTTCCCATAAATTTTCACTACATTTTTCTTTTATGAATAATCTCTGATCTTTGTGTTTTTTCTTATGAATAATCTTTGCGTCCTTCCCAGAAATGAACTCTATGATTTCCTTTTAATAGACAACGATATCAATGCCAGACAACCATTTATTAATAGATTTCGATATATTTGTTAGAAATCAATATCAATACTAGACAACCATTTATTAATAGATAGCAATATATTGTTAGACAACGATATCAATGCTAGACAACCATTTATTAATAGATAGTGATATATATTTGTTAAACAACGATATCAATACTAGACATCCATTTATTAATAGATAGTGATATATTGTTAGACAACGATATCAATTGTAGACAACTATTATTAATAGACAATGATATCATTGATAAACAACGATTTATTAACAAATGAAATTTTAGCATGGTATCCCTATGTACTGATAACTTAATCTAATTTGAATTCATTTTCTTTTTATTTTTAAATGGGCAAGGTAAGGATATGTTGATTGTTTATTTCTTATTAATAGATAGCATACGATTGATAAACAATGATTTATCAATAGACAACAAATTTATTGTTGGATCGTGATATCATTGTTAGACAATGATTTTATTGTTAGATAACACATTGTTAGATAGCATATTGTTAGATACCATATTGTTGTTAGATAGCGATTTTATTGTTAGAGAACATATGGTTAGATAGAATATTGTTGTTAGACAACGATTTTGTTGTTAGACAATGATTTTTTACAACGATTTTATTAATGGACAACAATTTCTAGACAACTATTTTAAATTGACAGATAAGATGATGTGGAAGTTCCTTTTTAATCCGAAAGGAAAACCCTTTTTGGATTCATGTTCTTAATATACCGATTTTTTTTTTATGATGTTAAACATTATTTTCATTTCTTTTTAATCCAAAAAGAAACCCCTTGAATTCATGTTCTTAATATATCAATTAACTTTTTTTATGATGGTAAACATTAATTTTGGCATAACAAAATGTAAGTACTAATTTATTATATCACATATGATTAATCCATTTTTCAAATAACATTCTATTACATAGATAATTAAGATAGATTATCCCCATGCTTGAGTTTTAGATATTCTTCCATTTATTCTTGTTTTATAGTGTAGATCATGGTGTAGCTAATTGTATGTACATTGAAGCCTTGACTTAATGAAATCTATGGTCCATAAATTTCCCCTATATTCTTTAATTTCTTATGTCAATTATGGTTAAGAATGAACTTGAATATTACTTCCAATATATAGAGAATTAAAATAGAATATCCAGGCACATGAATTTTTAGATATTATTCAAATTATTTCGGTTTTACAGTGTGGGAGACTTCCTAGAAAATGTTCCTTATAAGAAAACAAGAAAACCTTCGGTTGGTTGCGCAATTTATATATTGAATGATGTCACCTTGTGTCTTGTTGACTTGTCGATTGGGTGCTTGGGTATAGTCTTCATGTATTTTTGGAAGTTAATTCGGTCTCCTAGCGCGTTGTAGTATTCTTGGGTTATTGGTCTAGATATGTTATTTTGCGTCGTGGTTACTGTCGCGCCTACCACTTTGTGATGGCATGATTCTTGATGAGGGGATCATTGCACGCCTTGATTAATAGAAGCAAATGATAACGTAGCCAGAGTCATGTGATTCTCGATGTGGGCGTAATGTTCATTGTAATTGATGTTGGTACTTGTGTTGCAACACTTGTTTGTTCTTGTTCCTCGCTCCCCATGAAGGTTTGAGTTACTTGTGTCACTTGATGTTGGTTGCATATGGTTGATATCTATATTGTCAGATAGCTTAGTCATTTTGTTTTGTCTAATTGATTTTTCGCATGTTGCACCCTGTTGCATGATGTGCTAGTATGCTAGGTCGTTATGTTATCTGTTACCTGACTGGATTGTGTGGTGTTCATCGTCAAGTTGTGTTGAATAATTGTTGTCGTTGTTCCCTTCCTACTTAAAGAAAAAAAAAATGTTTTTTTTTTTGTGTCACATATTGTCATAACGACCGAGGTCGTTACATTTACTTGAAGATAATGTTCTATTACCGTTTGGGTAAGATACTAGTTGAAGATGGTGATCTATTACCCTTTGTATGTACACAAGAATTGGAATTACATACAAGTGTAATACAAGTGTTGATACTTAGTGCCATTTCTTTGTAGTGACAACCTATCTAGTTATTAAAAGATAAGATTAATATCACAATACATATTGATTATGGTAAATAGGTAACATGATATCACCTTCTTGAACCTTAAGCTAAGTTGTTCTTGTATTACTGATATTATAGTAATGGAATGGCTTTATTCCCCTTGTATTATAGGTTAATCTATTGCCTTTAGTTTTTATTATATACTACCCTTTGTATTTAACAATCATGTTGTTTGCTTCATGAACATATGTTATAACTCATACAATAACCTTTAACTGTAACTTGACAAATAGGGCAGAGGTTAGTAGTATCCCTATTCAATGGACTAATTTCCTTATAGTGATCAGTGTTCTGGTGCCGAGATGAGATTCAAAGTATAGAATGCTATGGAATTAATGGGAAGCAATATCATTGGATACTACACAATGAGAGATTCAAAATAGTGTAATCAATAGTTCATAATCAGATACATTACTCATATAAGGAAGCTATACTCATAGTTAGTTTTGTACTAATTTCCATATTCAAGTAATGGTAATAAGCTAAGATAATCCACAATCAATGGTAATAATATAAGCTAACCCACAATCAATCATGAAGGTGAAGAAGAATCGGTTTGCTCAAAGAGGGGAATAAAAACACAAAATTAGACAATCATTAGACAAGCTCATGATGCCCACTCAAGCTTGAAACTGCCTTAGCATTTTCATCATTTTCAACAGTCCTTGAGCACATGCCACTTGGTATGGGGCTCCATGAGCTGACAAGAGCCCCATTCGGGAAAGCCTGAGAAGAGTCCCAAGATTTATAATAATGCATGTCCTATTCCACAATCTGGGTATATTCCTCTAGCAATTATGTAGAAAATAATTCATGTATCAAATATGGCTACATTACAGGTTAAGATATTTCCTTCCTATTGAAATGGAAAGGAAATGGATCTTGGGGATCTTGACCTAAAGCACATTTCTTCTTCCTACTAGCATTAAGACTTGAATTCAATCGTTGAGCAATAGGCTCAGCTTCTGAAGGACTCGCTGGTTCATAATAAAATTCTTGGCAATCCAAGAACAAAAATAAAAGGTATGCCCTATGTTCCTTCTACAATAATTAAATCCTCTTCCTTTTCTCAACCTAAAAAACCTAAAGAAAAGAAAAAAGAGGTTGGTAAAGCAACACACAAATTCTTAAATATCTAGGAGATTTTTTGGTTAACTCCCGCCGCCTTAGCTTGATGAAAGATAAGTTGCTACCCAACCCCCCACATTCAACATGAAGGTCATCTCTTGGAATATCAAAGTCCTTAATGGTAAAACTAGCCATGGGCTTTTAGTCAAAACCAGGCATGGGTTCAGTCTCAATTTTTTTTCTTTCACACTACCTCTGTTGTACAAGATCACATCTACAACATCCTTGGATTCCAAAGGATCTCTCTTCCATCAAAATATATTGGTTCCTTCTCATTGAAAATAGACAATGAAATTCAACATGGGAAACCTGCAAAGATCCTTTGCGTGGGGTGGAACTTGCAAAGAAAAGAAATGGTATTTAGTCACTTGGAAACACTCAGTCTCCCTCACCTCAAATGAGGAATCATTATCAAATATCCAGATGTCCCCAACTCATTTTATGGAGCTAAATGAAGTACTACACTCTATTGACCCTCCTTTGGTGCAAGAGGTACTACCCTCTCATAGAGCCCGAGGACCTGATCATACTTTCAAGAATTTTGTCAAGATCCTTAATATGGAACAATGTATGGAGCACTCCATCAACATTATGTCCTTGCCACTTGTACTTTTGGAGAATTCCATCAACTTTATGTCATAATATGTGCTCGTCTAAATATTGTTTCCATTTTTGGTGGATTTACCAAGGTTATTTGTGCTAATAGTAGAAAACCAAAATTTATTTGAAATGGACATGGGTAGTAGAGTTATGCATCACCCTCTTATAATTGTGTCTAACATAAATAACATTTCTATTAATTTTGTCTTATTTTTTTTCTTTCTTCATATTTTTTGTTGGTCAATGTTGGAGATATTAACTTATACTTGTCTTATGCTTAAATTTTAATGAATTTGCAAAGGATATATATTGAGGTGAGATGTCGAGACAAGAGCATGCAAACATTCCTCGCAAATGTTCTAGGATCTCTCAAGAAGGAAGAAGAGGAACCCCTTCTTCGACTGACATTTCGAGTGATCAACGACAATCTTGTTAGAGGAGATTATCAAACGAGTCTGTGAATAGATCAACTCCAGAATGTGCTCAAGAAAGTGCTATGGATGCAACCTTCTTAGATAGGTTGCACATTGATACTCCTACACCTGAGAATGTAGGGAATAACTCGGGACAAGAGAATAGTTTTGGTATTTTTCTTTGATTTTGTTTATTTTTGTTGTATTTTTGTGTATTTAAGTTTATGTCAAGTGAAATGTTGTAATTAATTTCAAATGTGTGTGTAGAAAATGAGTTTAGAGCGAGGGACGACAATGAAAGAGAGAGTGGGTGTCACAAATATTCTAATGTTGGTGCAGAGGGTGAAGGTGGATTTAGGAGGCTGCGTTATCAATAAACATAATGTTACACACCTACGTCCACCTATCCTTCAGATGTTGGTGATGAACTTCCCTGGGAAGGGATTACTGAAGCAATGACCCTTGAACGATGCTCAAGTGTTAAAAGAAGGTTGGAAAATGATTTGGAGATCTTGGAACTCCATCAGGAGAGTAAACAAATCTTGAAGATTGTTTTGCATTCATTGCAAATATTTATGGACACGTATCAAAAGATGTGGTCAACCACTGACAGTTTTATCGATCTAATGAGGCAGTGAAATTCAGAGGTGATGGGCCCTGATAAATGGGACGCAGTAAAAAATATTTTTTCAAAAGAAAATGAAATTTTGATGTTGAATTTCAAAGATGGGCCAAAACAAAAGACATTGAAGGTGCAATACTTTAAGTACCCTCACATTGCAAGACATCTGTATAACATATTTTTGGCAGCATACGGGAAATGTTCGTGGAACAATGAGGTTCAAAATTATTTTTAAAGATACTTTTATGCAGAGTTTTTCATGGACATGCATCCTGATTATACTAGTTTATCGTCCAATTATTATGGGGTTGGTAAATGATAGACATGTGATCGAAAAGGGGGATATCGAAATGCGACATTGTAGAGGCCTCCACGACCTTTAGTATCAAACCCAACAAGGGAATTTTCTTCACATTCAGAGTTGTGAGCTTCATCAAAGGTTGGTAAAGAGGCTAGGAATGCAATCGGAGAAAATTTGGAATCGATTTTTTATGGTGTTGATGTTGGTTTGAACCGTCAGCGAGAGAAAGTCAATTCTTGGGCCATATTTGTTTATAAAATAGATGCAGACTTAGATACCATGTTAGTAGAAGATCTTAAGGAGTATGCAATTTTTTTTTGTAATGGTTTGATGCAGGAGCATCGTATAAAGCCCAAGTGCATGCCTAAAACCAAGGAGACAGTTGGACGTGCGAATGCAATTAAATACGTTTTTGTGGAAATGTTGTGAATTTCAAAGTCTGAAACATTAATGTAGTGGGCAGGAGAAAAGTGTAGTCGCATTTATATCTTGAATATCCAAACTGATTTTGTAGCGTATGTTCCTATCCGCGGATGTAATAGGAATTTAATTCTGTTTAATGCAAGTAGGTAGATTTAATTTAATAGATTAGACAGTTTAGGAGCTTAGGAGGGAAAACGAATGATGGACACCCTCGCCTTGTATCTTGAAAATAACTTATTATTATTTAGAATTTTGTAAGCTGTAGAGATGCAGAGGAGAACAAACAATTTTATGCATTCTAATTGTTGTTATTTACCATGTGCAGGAGCACTGGAATTTATAGAAGAAATATTTGATTCCAAATCTATGTGTTTGTTATGGTTGTTGGAACCACCTGTTAAATGGTATGTTACAGGTTTGTTTTCATTCTTTGTATGCATTTTATTTCAATTTTATGTGTGTGTGTAGGCTCTAGAATTCTATGTTGAATATTTGAATTCTGGAGAAAGTGGAGAATGAGTTTCATTTGTTTCTCTTTCTAAGAACTCCTGCAAAGAGTGCAGTGGAGGGTCCGCAAGGAGTGCATCATCCAGATTCTGAAATTCATCTCAGAACTCTCAGAGGAGATTCAAATTGTCTTTTCAGGTAGAAGTGCTAGCAAGGCACAGAGCCGTGCAAGGTGTGCATAGGATGAGTGAAGAAAGTTGAAGGACTTCCACTGCAAAGAGTGCGTAGAGTCAGAGGGTCCAAATAACCAGAGGTTATTTGAAATTTTCCGCATGGAGTGCATGTAGAGACCCTTTTGGAAGCCTTGGATTCGCAAGTGAAATCTCATAAGGGATAGAATCTTTGCAGTGTTCAAAGGGAGACAGAGGTCGGAATCATCTTGCGGGAGTTAAGTTCAAGAGGGAGGATGCCACGTCATTTGGAAATAAGTCCTCGTGGAGTTGAAAATGGATGGTGGAATGACTTCAAGGAGAACTGTCGAAGTTTCATGGACTGTTGGATTTGATAGACCAGCATAGGGAATAACACTAAGTGTCTTTCAACACCCGTAAGCTCAGGAGGAGTGGTGACCATTAGATATGGATCAACAAAGACCATTGATCTCGTATGTGAATTCACATATCAGAGTTTCGGGAATGGAGTGACCAGTGGTTTGGGTCGAGTGTTGTGGATTTATGATTAGCAAAATACTGATACAATGAGGATCGTTGGATCGAGGGAGGCACACAACCGTCTATCTCATCGAAGACATGATTTCAGATTCAAGGATTTGTAGAGGGAGTGGAACGGTTGTTCGTTGTTCTCTCAAATTGCAAAAGCCGAAGACTTGTGCGAACATGTGGCAAGGAACCACTATGTAAGTGGAGTAAATAGAGGTGTCAGGTGGCGTGTGCCCATCACTTTGGGTGGAGTCAACCTTTGTTGACATATCACATTTTGGGGATTCACAAGGGAAGAGCACAAGAGTTTGGCACTCCAAATCGGAAAGTCACGAGTTGCAGAAGGTGCTTGCATTAAGGCTTGGATGTGGTCATATTGCAAAAGGGGCTAAAGAGGGGGCTTACACCTTAAGCCCATTCACAATTTTGTGTTTTGGCTATTTCCAAGGGTTTTGGCACTGTATTTGAAGTGCCCAACTCGCGAGACTTGAAATCCTTTGTGGGTTTAAACAAGGAGTTCAATTAAGCCTTGTCATGGTTTAGATAAGATCCTGCACAGATCTTGGCATGAGGGTAGGAGGTCTACACCAGTTGTGGTATCAGAACCCAAAATAAATTTTTTGCTTTCTGTAGCAGAGAGAAAAGAGGAATTTTATAGCGATGCCACCAAGAAGAAAAGAAAGGCCCATGCCTGATCCAATAGTGGAAAGAGAAATGCATGAATTACGTGCCAGAATTGATGCTATGGAGACAACACACAGGTGAACAGTTGACATTGGGGATATCAATGAAGCTGAAAGTGAAAATGAAGTTGAAAACGAAGGAGAAGAAGTTGCAGTCGAAGATGCTGCAGAAGAATGCTTATTCAGGGTTGTTGTAAGGATAGGTGCTAGGGAAAAAATGGACATTCCAATGTATGAAGGCAACCTATACGTTGAAGAGATTCTAGATTGGTTTAGAGATATTGACAAATACTTCAACTACGAGGATGTCGAAGAAGACAAGAAATTTAAACATGTCGTTACTGTTGGACACACCTACCACACTTAGAGGGGGGGGTGAATGAGTGTGGGGATCTTTTTCCCAAAACTTCGCTCTTACACAAAACTCATTAGTTAGCATTCGACATTTACTCATTACTCATTGCTGTCATTAATAATCAGTTAGATGTGAATACATATCAACAACATATATCAGCAATATACCATCAACAAATCATCTCCACAAGGAACACAAGGAACACAAGATGTATGCACAATTTTTCTTTTTATTATGGACTTCAATCCGGGGGTTTTTCAACAACAACTGAATAGAGTGAAACTCTACAAGAGCACCAACTCTATATTCAAGACTCAACTTACATTCTCAGCACCAACTGAGATGAGGCAACAATTCTCAACAGATATCAATCTGTACCATAAACAAGAGCATCAACCATGCACCAACCTGTGTCAAACAACCTATAATCAACCTGTACCATAAACAAGTGCATCCAACCATGTACCAAGTATATACCAATCATGTGTCAACTACTAATCAACAATTACTCATCAATATGTACCAACATCATCAAATATACACCTCATGTATGTGCCAACTCATCAACTTCTTGTCTCAACCATGACTAGTTTTGGATTAATCAACAACCCTAACTTGAAATAATCATAACTTTGTACCTGTATTGAACAAAGATATGAAACTGATACAAAATGTTATTCAGTGTGTTTTATGCAATCAATCCAAGTGGCACTACTTGAAACCTCTCAGAAAAGGAGTTATAACAAAAATGGCATACCTTGCTGAATTCTGGCTTATTCTAGAGAGCGACCTTATAGAGCGTGCCCCGCACAAAATGTTTGATAAAATGATCTAAAAATGTTACAGAGCATGCTAAAGAATATAACCTAACCAACACAGTTGGTATCACTGAATTTGGATCTGTTATGAAGAATTTATGACGTTTTTACCCGAAACACATGATTTTGACTAGTTTTAGGACTAGCCACAAACCCTATTTTCCACGAAGTGTAACTCCATAAATAGAATGCCCCACAAGCTGCATTTGTAATCACAGATACTTGGCTATGTTTTCTCACTTGCATAGCAATTTTAGGATCTGAATCATTATATAAAAAAATTTATAGCGAAAATGGTGAGATGACCTGTAAATAACATACCTTAGAAAGCACCATCAAAAGAATTTATCCTTTCTTGCATTTAGACCTTCTTTTCTTCACTTTCCTTAGAATTTCAGCTTATATATCCTTGGTTACCTCAGTCACCTATAGATATTCAATATCCTCAAGTGTTCCACACCAAAAATTATCAAGAAGCTCTCACAAGAAGCTCTCCATCAATACTCCAAAATATATTCCCACAAGAAGCTCTCCATTGATCCACAAAAAGGATGATCTATAAGAGACCATTGCTATCTTATTTATACTTTCATCCTTTAGGTCACTTAACCC